>CM032328.1:65986801-66453182 GCA_019022515.1 Quercus aquifolioides | reverse complement strand
CCAATTGTGAAATCTTGTTGCTTGGGACATTGTAAGAGAGAAAGTTGTGTAATTTAGAGGTTAAGGTCTAGGACTAGTCGGACAACACTACATCTTATCAAGTTCTCTGTTGTTGCCAGTACTGGGTTGGACAACACTACTACTACTACTACTATCAGGGTATTGCCGTGATTCTAGTGTTGTAGATGGTGCTCATGATGCTAGCAATTCCTATCGGTGGAGCCAAAGCTGTAATACTACTACTACTACTACTACTACTATATCAGGGTATTGCATGATTCTAGTGCTGCAGATGGTGCTCGTGATGCTGGCGATTCTTGTCGGTGGAGCTGAAGCTGTAAACTCTGATGTGCCATTTTCGGCTTTTTTACTTTAAGTGTGTTTTTTTTTTTTTGTGGGTTCCAATTAGCTTAACTGGTAAAGTCTATTGTCGTCGAATAAAAGATATGAGGTTTTATCCTTGCCTACACTAAAAACCAATTTGCATTTT
Source organism: Quercus aquifolioides (assembly GCA_019022515.1). NCBI lineage: Eukaryota > Viridiplantae > Streptophyta > Magnoliopsida > Fagales > Fagaceae > Quercus > Quercus aquifolioides. The sequence continues at coordinate 66,452,692 of CM032328.1, read as the reverse complement.
GGTTTGAATGATAAAGGACAATCATTAGGAGAGAACGCCATAGGTTGAAAATTCTACCTCTAAAAAAAAGTTTCTCTTTATAAAATTGCTACTAACCATGGTTCTAGGTGTGATTAGTCACTTATGTCTAAATATTTAATTTCCTAATCAATCAGGGCTTTCCTAAGGGGTCCTAAGCGAAAAAGGTAAGGAAATGTTTCAAGCCAACAATGATTGGATTGGAATTTCGATTATGTGTGGGGAAGTGTTAATTACCCCACAATGCATATCCTAAGAATATACTTGACTATTTAACAATCTATTTGAAATTTCTCTAATAAAGCATATATATACTAAGCTATTACGAGGTGCATGTGCACACAATACCTAAAAAAACTACTGGTTAATATTTAAAAACAATTTTTAATCTCTGTGTGTGTGTGTGTGTGGGTGTGTTAACACCAATAATTCAGATTTAGAAATGAAAGGAAGAGATTTGAACCAAGGAAAACTCCTATGAAATTTCTCACTATAATTACCTTGTGTGTGTTGTGTGTGTAAGATGAAGATTGCACACACCTTGAGAATAGTTAGGTGCTAGAAGAGTGAAGGTTTTGAGAGAAGAGAAGGTAGTTGAGATTGAGTGGCAGAGTAGGGGCGGCTCCACGACCAACCCAAGGGGTTCAAATGAACACCCTAACTTGCCCCCCCCCCCCCCCCCAAAAAAAAGTATAATAATAATATTTTGAAAACTTTTTTGTTTTGATCCTATAATAAAAATTTGAATACCTTGATCCTAAATTTTATTTTTTAAGCCCAACTAAAATAAGTTTTAATATGATCCGCTTAGTACTACTTTCACAATAAAGGTTAAGTGGCAAGTTGTAATTAGTTTTATCTACATCCACAACTGACATCACTTTTTTACCTACCATTAATAACTTGCCACCTAGATTTTGTTGTGAATTTTTTGAACATTTTTATGTCAGTAATATTACTCTTAAAATCTTTTAATTTTGTAAGAAAGAAAAAAAAAATGTTTCCAATTTTTTCTCCATTTAAAAAAAAAAAAAAAAAATTACGAGACTTTATTTTACTTTGGCATTGATAGCAGAAGGTATCGACATATGTGTTTCTTTCCTCATTCTCTCTATCTCTTTTCAGGGATCAATTGTGTAATATTTGTGTTTAGTAATAATAATCCTACTAAGAATGGCATAATAGTAATATACCTTGCATCATTCCAATGTCAATCATGTACTTTTATTAAGAATGACAAAATATAATTATTCTATATCATTCCATTTTTCAATCCTCTCTACTCAACATCCATGATGTAAAATACCTTCCTTTTTTTTTTATATATCCTCACAGCATTTTCCATACTCCCAATCAAACAAAGCCAAGGTAGGTTATGAATTTACTCAATAAAACTTTCATCTACCTCTCTTATTCTCTTTACTCGGAAAAAAGAAAAGAAAAGGCTATAGTAAAGTCTTGGAATACATTAATTATTCCTTGTTTTTTTAGACGGCTTCTTGTCATTGTTTGCAAATTATAGCTTAAACAATTTTTGTCCAGCCATAAATAGTACACACATATAATTGTCAAGCTTATTATAGTCGAGAGGAAAAAAAAAAGGTGAAAAACAAACTCATAGAGACACATTAAATGCCTCTTTCTTTCTTTTCTTATTTTTTCCCGAGTAAAAATTTGCATAAAAGCACAAAATAGGAAACAGAAAGAGGATCGAACCGCATCTCTAATATGTTCTCAAATCGGGAACAAAAGAGATGGGTATGTTTCCCTCTTTACAACTTAAAAGGGCCCATTTGACTAAATTACGGGCAACAAAGTTAACTTCCTTATATGTATGCATTTTCCCAAACTCAATTTGGTCTCATCAATAATGTGAGGGTTTGGATAGAGAGTTTTCCTGCATTGCGTTTTCTCCTTTTTTTTTTTTGGCCCGAATTGTTGACTTTGGGAGACAAAAAGTACTGTACATGAACAGTGCATACACTGTTCACACACTATTCATACACTGCTCACGCATTAAAAATATAAAAATGGGTCCTACGATACTATTCATACATTTAAAAATTATTTTGCTACAGTGTTTTCAGCAACAATAAGTTATATCCAAACAGACTCATATTTTAATCACCCAATGAGGAGTTGACCTAATATTTTGTAGGGGGAAGGGCTACATTCAAAGCGTCTCCTCCGCAAATTACGTGTTTGCACCTGAACTCCGTTGCCTTTGTTTTTGTTAGCCTGGTTGCTTTAGCTTATGCTTTTAGCTAGTATTGATCTTGTGTCAACTCCGTCCATACAAAGTAATTATTTCTTGTGTTCTACCAATCACTGCTAAGCAAGCTTTCTCCTCATTGATGGTTTCATCAAAGTGTTAAAAATCCGGTGGTTACTAAAGGGGACGGATAGGAATTATAGAGAATATACACTAAACAATGAGTTGGTTTACAAATAGGTATTTATATAATCATAAAACTATTCTATTGGCCCACATGGCCTTATTCTAATGGTTCTATTATTCCCAATGTGCATTAATAATTCCAATATGTGTTAAATGTGATTGATATGCTTGGAATTGTAACTAACATACTAACTAATCAAATGCATTATATACCTAAATGTGGGTTCCTAACACAAAGTTTACTTCTTCTTCTTTTTTGAGAACAACACAAAGTTTACTTTTAGTATCCCAATAAACGGTTCTAGATATCTCCTCACCTACAAACTCTTAAGACAATAGTTTGATATTGTATGTTTTGTTAATTTGACCACTTAAGAGCATAAGATCATGAACTTCCCTATCATTTTTCCTCAAGATGTGATTTCTTGTCATCCAAATTATATCGCACCAAATTGCTGGGAATAATATAAAGTCTCTCTATTCCTCTTTTGGCACCTTCAAAGTTGCATCTAAATGTAGCACACCTCCAACCCATTCAATAATGGAAGTAAAATAGAACTCAAAAGAATCTAAATGACAAAGGTGATTTTACTCATACTATTTTAGCAATTGGACAGTCTATAAAGAGGTGCTTTATGTTCTCTTCCTCAACTTCACTCAAGATACATCCCTTTTCATTAATGTTCAATCCCCGCTTACACCAAAAACCGATTGATGTCTTGGTCTGATGATTAAGAGCTATCATCAAGAGCGGATGCCATAGAATTGAAACTTTCTCCACAAAAAAAAAAAAAAAGTGTTTGTAATCTTCCTTTCTTCCCATATAACTGGATTTTGCATAATAGTTTTCAAGACACAAGTTGGGTTATTTGGGATATTTATTCTAGATTTTGGTTTAAAAGAATTTAGCTCAGGGAACCATGGAGCATTCCAAATGTCTAATACGCTATACCATACTGTTTCCAATCTTCCAACATACTCTTTTTCCAGCGCTTTTCTCGATTCCCACATGGTTTTTTCTCTTCTTTATTTCCCCACCATAAGTCTCTTAAGTTTTGAGTCAATTTTCTCACTGTGTTTTTTTTTGGGAATCTAAGTGATGACAGCATAATTAGGTGCCTTCAAACTATTGTTTTGAGGTCCGGTTAATGGCTGCTTTAGAATGTTTGTTAATGGATTATTTTAGAAAAGTTTTAATACCACTTTTATAGAAAATATAAAAAATTATCAAAGCAATTAGTTACTTTTTTCTTTTTTCTTAAAAATATTTCTTAAATTAACACCTTTAGTAAATCCGTTAGTTTTCCTCTATCTTAATTAGACAAGAACTGGAGGTTTGGGAAAGTATTTTTTGTTTCCACCCTTGTACTTTGTGTTGTACTTTTGCAATAACTTGCTCTAGGGTGCTACTATTTGAGACATTGTGATTCAGAAGGGAGACCTAGATATCTATAGTGCAAATCCATTGACTTAAATTTAAGGAAGCTAGATTATGTTTTTTTGTTTCTAGGAGAGGGGGGGGGGGGGGGGGGGGGGGGGGGGGTGGGTTGGGAGTTTGGGGGCATTTTGCTGAACATTATTGTAGATTTCTTGAAATTCACCATTTGGCCAGCCACTCCTTATTCTTTGATAAGCATTCCCAATCTTTAACTACATTTTCATGAGTGGCCTCAACAAAAATGATTAGATATCCGTAAATCGTAAGTGACCAATATTCAAGGTTCAAATTCCCCCTTGCCTTTTGTAATTATCAAATTATAAACAAAATTTTAAAAATTAAAAAAAAAAAAAAAAAAAAAAAAAAAAAAAAGACTATAGGGGAACCCTAGGGCTAGGTTTAACTTGATCCTATGAACATAAATAATAGATAAAATGAATGTCATAATTTACAAACTTATACTTGTAATTATAATATCCCACAGAAGATCAATTCACCACAAGATGGAGAAAAAGAAGAAGAAAGAGATGTTATCTCATTGATGCTTCAACATATCTTTTAACATGAAAAATAGAAAATGTTACTGTTAATCCCATGAGTTTGTGGGTGAACAAGTTGTGTAGACAATGTTGCTTTCTTGAGACAATATTCGTTGTTTGTATAATATCTTATCAATCGATGCAACTATTAGGACATATGTGATTCATTGTTAAGAATATATGTCACTATTTTATGTAATTGGCTAATACTTTGACAAAACGCTCTTTACTTGTATTTGGATAGATCTAGGATGTGTTTAATACTTCAAGAAACCTTGTTTCAAGATCAAGTGTTAAAGCCATGCAAGTCTGTCCAAGATTCAAGCCAAGGAAGTGCCTGTCATTAAAGCTCAACAGCTAGCATCTATCGAGCTTGAAGAGCTGCTTCAGCCCATGGCTCGACAGCAGCTCGACAGATAGCTATCTGTCGAGATTTAAGAAAAACAGATTTTTCTGTTTCTATTTTCTTCCAATCCATAATTATGTGTTTGAGCTTTCTTTTCTCACAACCCTAGATATATAAAGATTATTTTAAGGGCTCGTCAAAGTGGGAACAAGTTGCACAGTGTTGAGCAAAGTCTGTTCAAGCAAATTGTGACCAGAGACAGAATTTGCCCTAGTTCATCATTCTTGTGAAGAAGTTGCTATGTTTGTAACCGTAGGATTTTATGATCAAGCATCTTCTTGATCTTCATCGTCTGGATGAACTGAAGAACTTCGCAGCCAACAACCTTCTCTAGTTGGTGATTGAAGTCACGTACTGGGATCCGCGCAATTGGTTAGTCACGTACTAGGAGCCATGCATTACAAGGAGAGATTGTCAATAGACAAGTCCAATTAGGTATTGGGGTAAAGGTTCAACTGTAGGTTGGTATAAGGTACTGGGATTCCTTTACTTGTAATCGCTTGTTGTGATAATAGTGGATTCTCGGGAGTGGTGACCTTAAAATCACCCGGTAGGGTTTTTGCCGTGTAGGTTCTCCCTATTCATAAACAAATCACCATGTCAATTTAATTTCTGCTGCATACTTAGTTTAATTGGTGATTTGTTTGTGCACCACGCTGTTGCATGTTAATTTGATTAATTAATAAACTTGGCTACTTAATCAATTAATTCATCACAAGGGGTCAATACGTTTTTAGCCTATCAATAACAAACTTTTTACAAACACCATTTTCAAGATACAATAACTCGGACACCCTTGCTGTTATTGAACTAGTCTAGACTACTTAGTAAAATAGCACTCTCCTTCATACTCAGGTTTTAAATTTTTTTTTAAAAAAAACTAGGTTTTACGTAAGGAATTGGAGTGAATAACACAATAAACAATAATATATATTAGACTAATGGTGTATCTATCTCAATAGGTGGAGGAGAAGAACCTTTTTTCCCAGGAGAAAAGGAGGAGAAGAACCTATTTATAGGGTTAAATGGATTTGTTAGTTACAAAGAGATTAAATAGACCAAATAAATTTAAAACAATGGGCATAAAACAATGGATTTAATATGGTTATAAATCTTAAACCTCAATCTATGGGTAAATCCTCATGGTCAAATTTTCACTTAAATATTAGTGGGGAAATAAATTATAATTTTTTATTATTATTAAAACACTCCAACAAAAGCCCTTAATGATACCTTCCTATTTTGGAGAAGTCTCAAAAGGACCTCAACCCGAAGCAAGGGCGGCGCTACGTTGATGGCAGGGGGTCACTACAAAAAACGCAGTTTTGAGCCGCGTTTTTGTAAAACGCGGCTACAGGCTGGAGTTTCAGCCGTGTGTTTTTAAAAAACGCGGCTCTAGGCTAGACTTTGAGCTGCGTTTATGAAAAACACGGCTCCAGGTTAGCCTTTGAGCCGCGTTTATTAAACGCGGCTATATACCTCCCTGGAGCCGCGTTTTTTCAGGGTGAGGCTGCGTTTTTATGCCAGCTTGGTTTTTTTTTTTTTTTTTTTCGAATATGTCTGGAGTTGCGTTTACCAAACGCAGCTCAGTTTATGGTTAGAGCTGCGTTTGACCACTAAACGCGGCTTCAACATTAGTATAAAAAATAAAATAAAAAACACAACTCCACAGAAGAAAAAAAAACCTAACCTCTCGATCGATCTCAAAAAAAACTCTCGGACTACTCTATCTCAAATCGATCCCCTTCCTCCGATTCCCCTTCCTCTCAACTCGATCTCAAACTCCTTCCCTCACTTCCCTCTCCGAATCGCCGTCATCCTTCCGGTCTTCCCTCCTCTCTCCTTCCCTTCTCATCGATCGGTAACACACACACACACACACACTCTCTCCAACTCGCAATCTCGCTGAAGACACTGTCGCAAGGCCGAGTAACAGTACGTTTTTAAAATTTTTTGTTTTGCTTTGTGTTTTAGGGTCCCCATTTTTGGTTTAGGGTTTCGATTTTAGGTTTACGGTTTCGATTTTCGATCTAGGGTTTCGATTTTGGGTTTAAATGTTCAATTTTCCCTATTTCGTTCTAGATTTGGATTCAAAAATTAGGGCTAAGGAAATTAGGTTTTAATATGTGACTTTCTTTTCACTTCCTTTTACATTTTTTAACAGCGATGCTTGCGATCCAAATATAGAGAAGGAGGAGAAAATAAACCACTACCACCGGTAAGTTTTTCTTTTTTTCATTTAATTTGGTTGGATTGATTTTTATTTACGTATTTGGGTAACATTAGGTTTTGATTTGATTTTTTGAAATTTGGGGTTATATATGATTTTGGTTTGGAGTAACAAAGCCATATCTGATTTGTACCCTTCTGATTTTGTCGGGGAAATTGAACAAGCTGGCTCTGGATCAGCTTTCTGGGTTTGATACGCAGAAAACGGTGACGTTGGTTGCATTGGCCAATTACATTGGTCGCACGCAAACGTAATATAGGTATGTATCAATTTTTACGATTTTTTTTTTTTTTTACAATTATATACTTTCATTTTTTTTTTCAGCGTCTAGAATTTGGCAAAAACAGAGAAATAAGAGAGAAGGAGAGAGTTCTCCGTTCCCATTTATTTTTTCAGTTTCTTGAGTTTTGTTTTGTCCATTATTGTTTTTTTTTTTAGAATTTTGTTCCTGTTTGCTAGTTTTTTTTTCTTCGTTTGCCACTGAAATTAATGTCTGAATTGTTTTTTTCTTTTTCTTCTGTTTGTCCCTCCAGTTGCAGAATACCGTTTCCCTGTGCCAGATAAAGACATTGGGACTTCTGCAATAAGAGAATTAAAAGGTACAGTTAGATTTTAATTTCTTTGGCTCTTGCTAGAATTAAGATCCTATAGCCGAATGCAAATATTGAAGTGTGCTCTAGTATTCATTTGTTCTTGTTGTCTACTGCCATTGCTAGTATTTTGCCACAATTCCTTGATATTGTACCTGATGCGTTCTACATCTAACCTAGTCACTTATGATCATCTTCAAGACATCTTCATGAACTTGTATTCCAAACTAAAGACATTAGGGAAACAATTATTGCGCTCTTATACAATAGATTTAAGAAGAAATAATTTGTTAAGTGGGCTAAAGCTTAGCTAAAGCAGGAAGTCCTTATGCACAATTAATTGCACCAGCTATAAGGCAACTTATGCATTGAACTTTGTCTCCTAAACAACTTTCTGGTCTCAAAAAATGTGTTCCATTTATGAGAATTCTATTGATTGAAATTTATCCTTTTGATTTCTTTTGTACTAAAGAAAAGAACAATTGCTTATGTGGAAAAGTTTGAGTTTTTTGAGAAATGCAAATAGATAATAATATTGAGCTATCTTTTTTTCTTAATATTCTTTTCTATGTAACATTTGAATTAAGACCCACCACATCCCAATTATATCTATATAAAGATAATTGCTCCTTATTTGCAGCATTCACTGAGGGAACTTTTATTTCCACATCATAATAGCTTTTTCTATACTTCTTTATTTCACATGTATAATTTATATTATGTAAGAGAGGTGTGGACGCAGTCAATATGAGCATAGAGATACACTTTTCCTTTGCTAATCTCCTTTTAAGTTTGAAATTTGTGAGAGAGGTTAGAAAATCTCTTTAAAAAAAAAAAAAAAAATTCAAAGACAATTTTTTTGTAATATTCTTCACAGTGGTTAAAGTGATATGGCGTAATTTATAATAACAAAAATACTGTCAATAATGAAGTCATGTAAAAATGATGTTGCTTCAATAATAACTTATTGCATCAATAATTATGAAAATAGAATGTGAATATTTTTTTTTTTATTACTAAAATAAGGAAGTACATGTTGGTGACGTACTGCGCTAATCAGAAATTGAAATAGAGGTAGTCCAATATTGTTTAGGCTACCAATTGGACATAAAGGTTGGTTTTGAATCGTTCTAGTGCTCATTAAGAGTTTAGTTGAGGTTAGTTGACAAGAAGGAAAGCAAATCAGTGGTAGCTAGTGTTAATTAAGAGTTTAAGACTAAGCACGTGGACTTAATTGGCGTGCCTATTTGGACCGAATTTGTGGACGTCTATGTATGGCAGCTTTTTTCTTCAATAATTAGTTTAAAATGTTGATGTTCAAACTTCAAGTTGTATATAGATTATAGAATCGTAGATATTGGTGCAACAAAAAGTCTAGATAAAGTATTCCAAGTTTGTCAGTACTCTCTCTCTCTTTACTTGGTGCCTTTGGTAGTAGTATTTGGTAAGCAAATTTGGTGGTTTCTTAACTTTGAACCAACCCTGTTTACTACTGGGTCTGGGGGTTGATATTGGTTAATATGCATTCAATCTATTGAATGGGCAGACTGACTCAGACCTTTCAATTTGATTGCTGTTATGAGTCTAGTCAAATTTGACCACTTCTAGGTCCATGTTTAAGGAGACGAAACCGTGAATTGAGCACTTTATTTTTCGCCTTTTACAAAAGGTAATCCACGTCTAGACAAATTTTGTGCCCTCTAAACTCTCCTATGCATATTAGTCTGGAAAAAAAACAAATGGTAGACTTATTCCTAGCACACGTTGAAAAAAAATTAAGGAACATTTATTGTCATTAATTTTTTTCCAATCAAAGGATTCTTTCTTTTTATATGTACCATACTTAGAGTTGTGTAAAGTAACAATTATAAAAAACAATAAAAAAAGTAGTTGTTAAGGGCTTTTTCATGTGGATGTATTATTAATAGGTTAAATTACATTATTCTTCTTGCTTCTTCTCTTTCCTCCTTTCTATCTCTTTTATTTTTATTCCTTTCATTTTAAGAATATTATTATTATTGTTATTAGGTCAAACTGTAGATTATCCAAGGTGGCCACTAATTATCCAACAGGTTTCATTTTTTCCCATGCATTAATCTTATTTAAACATTTTACGATCTAAAATTTCAGTACTCCTCAAACACTAAAATTCTTATGATAGCTAACTACTGAATAGGGCTAAAGTGTAGATTTTTCTCACTATAGTTTTTTCTTAATTATCCGGCTGTAGTGAATATATTTGATTGTTCTAGGTGTTGGGGCTTCTCGGAATGCTCCACTATCTTAGAGTTTATTTCTTCTCTTAATATTGCTCTTTAAGTTTTCTCCTGTTCGTTGTTTGCTGGTTGTTTTGTTTATTGCTTTTTCCTTGTGTTCACCATCATGAACACCTTGTATTGGCTTTCGTCTGTTTTTTAGTTTGGTTTAATAATATTCTTATTACGTATAAAAAAAAAAAGAATATGTCTCTTTCTAACCAGCATGTTTATAATGCTTAATGCATACATTTTGTCATCCTAAATCAATTATCTTAGTAGAAATGTAGATTATTCCTGTTAAAGGACGCTTGAAATTATGATTAATGAGCCTTATTAATTCTACTTATTTTTCAAATTACTTTACAAAAAAAAAAATTTGTTTATATTGAAATTTTACCTTTCACTAAAAAAGAAAGAAAATGTTACTACCTCCATTCCATTAGTTACTTCCAATGAATCATTAGAACCAAGCTAACAATCTAAAGGCCAAGGGTGGAGTTAGGATTTTTTGTTTGGGGGGCCAAATTTTGGTACTATAGTAGTCACGAGCCAAGATTAATCATCACATACATGCACATACACATATGTTAGGTTCTAAGGTCTTAGGATTTTATGTATTTAAAACTCTAATTTGTAATGTTGGCAAACCATGATCAAAACATTGTATTTAATCTTGTTTAGACTTGCTCAAAGTTGGTTTATTATTGTAAAGTTGGAATCGAGTGGCTGCAGAAGTACTTGGGACTTTTGGCCTGGCTCGATCAATCGAAGAATACACTCGATCGATCGAAAATCGCACAGGTTGATTATTCTGCAGAATTTCCAACTCAGCCCTACCTCATTAAACGTTTAGGGTTTTGTGTTTTTACCCTAGGTATATAAACTAAACCCTAGCCACGTTTTTGAAGGTGGTCCATATTGCTTTGTTGCTCATACATTGCTGTTTTGTGTGAATCTCGTGTGAGATCTTTGAGGAGTTTTCCTTTACACAAAACTTAGGGTTTTCAAGGTAGAGATGATTTCAACATCTTGAAGATCATTACTGTTGCAACCATTGGAACTTAAAAGAAAAGCAAGCGGGGAGCTTGTAGCTGATTGAGGAATTCAAGAAAGAAGTAGTCCGTGGATTCGGAGCCTGCGCGTGGTCGTGTCAGGAAGTTCTACTGGTGGGTAGCATTAGGAAGTCGAGCGGGGAGCTTGTAGTCCTTTTGTAAGAACTTCAATTCTTTCATAGTGAATTCTGTTATGCCTTGAGGATCGGTGGGTCAAATCCTCCCCAGGTTTTTACCGTGTGGTTTCTTGGGTGATCATATCTTGTGTTATTTATTTTCCACTGCTTTATATTCTTGATATGATTATTTGATTGTTTTAACCTTAGTATTGCATAATTTGACTAAGTAACAACTTGGCTAATTAATCTAGGCTACGCAATCTGTGTGTTTAAGGGGTCTAAATTTCTATCAAGTGGTATCAGAGCGGGTAGCTCTTTGTGTGTGAGATTTTTAATCTCTGAGCTGATCCTTGACCCCTGTTGTCATGGATTCTTGGAAAATTATTCTGTTTATCTGTCAACTTATCTATTTGTTATCTTTGCCTTTTGTTGTGCTTGTTAAATCTTTCCTTAAGTATATTGGCATAATCACATGTGATAAGAATTATGTATGTTATACTGCTTTAACCGCCTTAAAGCACGTGATTCTTGTCTTTGGTATTTGGATAGTGGTTGTTCCAGGCACATGACAGGAAATTAAGGTTTATTCAAAACACTCTTTGAAGGAAAGATTGGGACAGTCACTTTTGGAGATGGAAGTAAATCTGTGATCAGAGGCATTGGTACTGTGGACATTCCAGGATTGCCAGTGTTTGAAGATGTTTGGTATGTTGATGGATTGAAGGCCAATTTACTCAGCATAAGTCAGATTTGCGACAATGGATTAAATGTTCTTTTCACCAAGTATGAATGTGAGATACTTGATGGAGGAGGTAACTGTATGTGTGTTGGTGTAAGGACAGCTGACAACTGTTATGGCATAACACCAAGTGTAAACAACAAATGCTTTAGTGCAAAGATTGATCAAGTTGATTTGTGGCATCAACGGTTGGGGCATGCCAGTCATAAGCAGTTAGAGAAGATTTCCAAGTGTGAGGCAGTTATCGGTTTACCTAAATTTGAGAAGATTGATAAGTGCATTTGTGGACCATGTCAGATAGGTAAACAAGTAAAATCCAAGCATCCGTCTGTGACTAGTGTTCAAACTTCAAGACCTTTAGAGTTATTACACATTGATCTCATGAGTCCTGCCAGAGTTCAAAGTTTGGGTGGAAAGAAGTATATTCTAGTTGTTGTGGATGACTTTACTAGATATACTTGGGTTGTGCTTTTGAAAGATAAAGCTGAGGCTCCTGAGAAGATGATACATCTATGCAAGAAATTGCAGGTTGAGAAAGATACTGTGATAGCCAGAATCAGAAGTGATCATGGAAGAGAATTTGAGAATACCAAGCTGGCGACTTTCTGCAATGATCAAGGCACTCACCAAGAGTTCTCATCACCCAAGACACCTCAACAGAATGGGATTGTGGAGAGGAAAAACAGAGTTGTTTAGGAAATGACACGAGTCATGCTACACAACAAAAAGTTGCCAAAGTCCTTCTGGGGAGAAGCTGTCAACACTGCTTGCCATACACTCAACCGGGTGTATTTTAGACCTGACTCCAAGAAAACTCCCTATGAACTCTGGAGAGGGAAGAAACCTGTTGTCAAGTATTTCAGGATATTTGGCAGTGACTGTTACATTCTACGTGATAGAGAGAACTTAGAAAAGTTTGATGCAAAGAGTGACAAAGGATACTTTCTAGGATACTCTTCCACTAGTAGAGCTTATAGAGTGTACAATCTGAGAACCAAAACAGTCATGGAATCTTCAAATGTTGTGATAAATGATGAAGTATGTTCAGAAGCATCTTCAGAAAGCACTGTTCCTGCTCAAGATAAGTCTTTAGAGGTTAATGAGTCTCCTTTTACTGAGTATGTTGGGAAACATAGTGAGGAAGAGCTGCTGGTGTTGAATGATACAGTCTCAGTACCATCAAGTTCAGAACCATCCACTCCGGTTCATGACACTCGACAGGTACAAAGTGAGTTCAGTCCTCTATTTGAACAGAAAGGTACTACAACATCTCTTGTTAAACGTCCATCCTCTAGAGTGAGATTGAATCATCATTCCACAAATATATTGGGTAGTCTGAATGATAACATGAGATTGAGATCAAAAGCCTTGAATGTGATCACTCACTCATGTTATTTGTCCCAATTTGAACCGAAAAAGGTAGATGAAGCACTTCAAGATGCTGATTGGGTAAATTCCATGCATGAAGAACTTCATCAATTTGTTCGGAATGATGTGTGGGAATTAGTTCCTAGGCCTGAAAATGTAAATGTGATTGGAACTAAATGGATCTTTAAGAACAAGTCAGATGAACATGGCACCGTGATTAGAAACAAATCAAGACTTGTTGCACAAGGATACACACAAGTGGAAGGAATTGACTTTGATAAGACCTTTTGCACCAATTGCAAGATTGGAATCCATTCGGATACTGTTGGCCATTGCAAGTCATCTAAACTTCAAGTTGTATCAAATGGATGTCAAAAGTGCTTTCTTAAATGGAATGTTACAAGAAGAGGTGTATGTTGAGCAACCTAAGGGATTTGTGGATCCTCACAGACCGGATGATGTATACAAGTTGAAGAGAGCCCTCTATGGTTTGAAACAAGCTCCTAGGGCTTGGTATGATAGATTGACTGCATATCTCACTGAGCATGGATTCAAAAGGGGATCTGCAGATACAACTCTCTTCATAAGAAAGGATAAGACTGGTTTTGTTGTAGCTCAAATTTATGTTGATGACATTGTTTTTGGTGCTACTAATGATTCTCTTACTCATTCTTTTGCAGATGAAATGAAGGCAATGTTTGAAATGAGCATGGTTGGTGAACTGACTTACTTTTTGGGATTGCAGGTAAAGCAAACAGAGTCCGGCATCTACATCAATCAAGCTAAATATGCAAGGAATTTAGTAAAAAGATTTGGACTGGACAAAGCTGCTCATGCTAGAACACCAATGGCTGCAAATGCAAAATTAACACTAGATCCATCAGGTGAGTCTGTTGATATTACCTTGTATAGAAGCATGATTGGATGTCTTTTGTATTTAACTGCTAGTCGGCCTGATATCTCTTATAGTGTTGGTGTTTGTTCTAGATTTCAGTCTAATCCTAAGGTTTCTCATTTAAATGCTGTTAAGAGAATTATCAAATATGTGAGTGGAACCTGTGATTATGGATTGTTTTATAGCAAAGAGTCAAATTTGTCTCTTGCTGGTTTTTCTGATTCTGATTGGGCTGGGAATGCTGATGATAGAAAAAGCACCACTGGGGGGTGTTTTTATGTTGGAGCCAATCTTGTGGCTTGGATGAGTAAGAAACAAAATTATGTTTCTTTATCCACTGCTGAAGCAGAATATATTGCTGCTGGGAGTTGCTGTTCCCAACTCCTTTGGATGAAAAAGCTTTTGAGTGATTATGAGATTCCTCAAGACACCATGGTTGTCTATTGTGATAATTCTAGTGCTATAGATATATCTAAAAATCCTGTTCAACACTCTAAGACCAAACACATTGAACTTAGATATCACTTCATTAGGGATTTGGTTGAAAAGAAAATTGTTGTTCTTGAGTATATCCCTACTAATCGTCAAAACGCTGACATCTTTACCAAACCTCTTGATGGAAGTAAGTTTGAGACACTTCGTCAAGTGATTGGTGTTCTTCGGTGTCCCTAAGTTGTGTTTGACTTTCTTGGTCCTTGTGCTTAATTGCTCTATTCTTTGGTGACCATTGTTCTTTGGTTTTTGTCTTTTTTATTGTTTTTGTTCTAGGACTTGCATTGCATTACATTCATGCATTTCATTCTAGGATTTATTTGTTTTCTCTTTTAATAAAAAAAAAAAAGGAAAAGGAGAAAGCAAAAATTATGTTAGACACTATTTTTCTTGATTTTTGAAAAACAAGGTTGGTCTATCTTTTGACACATGTCATGTTCTGTGTACCTTGTTTAACTTTGATGAGCTTAAATATTGCACTTGACTAGTTAAAGCTTTGTAGTGCATGTTGTGTGGGAAAGATGTTTGTGGTTATTAATCATTTTGTCTTGATCTTGAAGTCACATGTTATTTGACTGTCGGACTTGATCCTTTTGAGAAAGGCATAAATAACCATCTCACCACTGTTCACTAGTCAATCATGAACACCTTAGTGCATATCATAAGATTTTGTGCTCGAGAAAGTGTAGCACATGCACAAAAAGAACATAAGGTGTAGCCTCTTTAAATGCTTAAATGCTTAATGCTTAAAATTGGTGTGTACTATTAGGCTTGATGCCATTTCACATAATCTAATCTGGTGTGTACTATTAGGCTTTATGCCAAATTTCACCTAAATAATGGGGCAAAAATACAAGAAACTTACATGATTGCAAGCTTTTGTTCTAGGAGATGTGGGAGTTATAGGATGTAACTCTTTAGGTGATAGTCTCTTTTAAATTCTATGTGATGAATTGTGTAGACTTTGTGTTTGATTGCTATTCACATATCACCTCACATGTATCTCAAGTTTTTGCTAGTATCACACACTACACAAGTTACTCTTTGTTAAACACTGTACATGCTAGTGTGTGTGTTTTTGGTCTGACCAACCAAGTTTGAGAATATCTTGAGATTTGTGCACAACATATCTGTTGCTTGGAAAAATTCAATGGGAGAATGATTGAAATTTGTTTTGAGAAAATTGGGTTTAAAATTTTGGGTTTTTGAAAAAGCATTCCATCTCATACTCATGCATTTTGTTTCTGTAATTTAATGCTTTGAGGAGTTGTTTTTCAAAATTAGGTTTGTGTCTTTCAAAACTGTGATTTTTCTCAAAATTTAGTGAGCCTCTGCCCATTTCGATCGATCCAGTCTGATTTTCGATCAATCGAAAAAGTGCTTTCATTTGTCTCAAAATGACTGTGTGTTTCGATCAATCGAATCTGATTTTCGATCAATCGAAAAAGTGCTTTCATTTGTCTCAAAATGACTGTGTGTTTCGATCAATCGAATTTGATTTTCGATCGATCGAACATCGTGAAAAAGCTTTTTAAAAGGTTCTTTTCTGACTTTTTCAAAGTTCCTATTCAAAACTTTTCAAACTTTTTCTTCTCTCTCTCCGCGTTGGCAAGGCTCCACTTAGAGATTTTTGTCGTTTTCCTCCGAAGTTTTTGCAAAGTCTCTCTTTCCTCAAGCCGGTAAGACTCTTTTGCCCTTCCTTTTGATTTTATTTTCATGTTTTCATGCATAAATCCATGCATTTGAGGGTGATTTTCGGACTTTGAATATTTGGGATTTTCTGTTGATTCAAGCCCTATTTTGTGATATTGATCATTGGGTTTTTGTGGGGACACTTAATAAACATGATTCTTACCTGTTAATTTGATCAATTCGGAGTTTGGTGAAAAATTGAAAAATCTAGGGTTTGTTCTTGATCCGAATTGGGGCTTTTGTTAAATTGGGAAGAATTTGATGAAATTGGCTTGTTGTGTAGTTGTAATTAAGCATTATAATCTATGTAATGTGTTTTATAATGCTCAATTCATCTTTTTGGTTAAAAATTTCAACAAGTGGTTTTCAATTTTTGGGATTTTTGATAGAAATTCCTTGTTCAAGCCAATTTTGTCAATTCAATCTCAATTGAACTTATTTGTTTACTGCATTAGATCATGCATCACAACATTATTAATGTTCATGCATCATATAGATTTTTATTCTATATTTTTTTTATTGTGCTAATTTGCAGTTTGCCCTTGGTTTTGTTTTCTCTTGTTCTTTTTGGTTTTCACTTTGTGTCTATGTCCTTTCCTTAGCACTATGCCTAGGAAGACTAGAGCCCGTAGGAATGTTCCCTCACCTTCTCCTTCACCCCCTCCATCCTTTGACCATGAGAAGTTTTCTAGTGAGAAAAACCAAGAGATTTTTGAGAAGCTGAACATTAGGAGAAAGATTTGGGTTGAGCGTTCTGTTCACTTAGATGAACTTGATCCTGCCATTAGGGCAAACTTTGAGCGTAGGGGCTGGTTACCCTTGGTGGATGTTTCTGATCCTCCTCCACCTTCTGCCTTGATTAGAGAGTTCTATTCGAACATCTCTATCCGCATCTATGATTCCAACACTCCAGTCAAGAGTTGGATACGAGGCGTAGAGTACTCCATTACTCCTCAGGTAGTGGCTGATGCTCTAGGGGTACCATTGGTTCGGCATCCTGTCTATCCATATGACGTGTCTCCCGAGATTAGTGATGTCTTGTCCTACATCACTGGGACTACTGTCCAGTGGGGTTTTGATCCTCGGATCACTTCTGCTGAGCTCTCCGGGTTACACTATCTCTTCTTTAGGATAGCGTGTCATTCTATCTGGCCATTTCCCATGTTCACACCATTCCTCTTGAGAGGTGTGTATTTTTGTACGCTTTGATTACTGATGCTCCTATTAGTTTTCCCCATCTTTTTCTTCGTTCTTTAAACGATGTTTATAGGAGTTCATCTTCTGCTCATGCTCTTGTACATCCTATTTTCATTCATAGGATTCTTCGTTATCTTGATATTAGTGGCTTTCCTTCCTCTGAGCCCGTTCATGTGATAGCTCCTATAGGTGCGTCTTTTCTTAGACAAAGGGCTGCTCATCTTCGAGCTGGTTCTAAACACCCTAGGTCTGAGCACTCTTGTAGCGCACCTCCTCCTCCTTCTTCTTCTGCAGGTCTTGCTGGTGAGGATGTTCCTGATCCAGTTGGTGATGATGCTGCTGCTGCTGATGTTCCTCCACCTCCTTCGGCCGACTTCGATGTTCGTCGTACTTTGGAGACTGTCATGACCGTTCAGGCGGCTCATGGACAGATTTTGGTGGACTTGCTAGATGAGTTTCGTGCTCTACGAGCTGACTTGGCGCGTCTTCATTCACTCTCACCGCCTCCTTTTGATGGCGACCTGTGATTGCCCTTTGGCATTCCGTCACCTGTGATTGCCCTTTGGCATTCCCTCACCAACTCTAGTATCAAAACAATTATATTTTGATACTAGAGTTGGTAACACACACACACACACACTCTCTCTCGAACTCTCAATCTCACTGAAGACACTCTCGCAAGGCCGAGTAACAGTAAGTTTTAAAATTTTTTTGTTTTGCTTTGTGTTTTAGGGTCCCCATTTTTGGTTTAGGGTTTCGATTTTAGGTTTACCGTTTCGATTTTCGATCTAGGGTTTCGATTTTGGGTTTAAATGTTCAATTTTCCCTATTTCGTTCTAGATTTGGATTCAAAAATTAGGGCTAAGGAAATTAGGTTTTAATATGTGACTTTCTTTTCACTTCCTTTTACATTTTTTAACAGCGATGCTTGCGATCCAAATATAGAGAAGGAGGAGAAAATAAACCACTACCACCGGTAAGTTTTTCTTTTTTTCATTTAATTTGGTTGGATTCATTTTTATTTACCTTTTGGATGACAAACTTTTTAATAAACTATCACTTCTGAATGACAAACTTTTTATAATTTTCAAAGTTGTAGATAAGTTTGATTTTCATATCCCTTAAAAAAGTTGAATTCGAAGGCATGTAACACTACAAAATTATTATTATTATCATTGTTTGAAGTTATATTACTTATGAGTTTATTAAATTGGCATGGACCAAAAATTCAAATTAATCTGGAGATGTTGCTGTCAAATGTTCCATCAATTTATATCGTTTTTTTTTTCTTTTTCTTTTCTCAAATTGATGAACTGGGTTGAGTTGGGTTCTGCAATTTTTATTGAATCTTGGGTTTTGTTTGTGCTATTAATATTCTCAAAAGTATATGCATTTTAAGTTTGTTTGATCAATCTATTTTGGAATTTTGAGATTTTTAGTTTTTATGAAATTGAAATTTTATACCCAATTGTATAATAAATTGAGAGACACATCAATAAAAAATAAAAAAACTCACTAACAATTGAAAGGGTTAATAGGTAGTTTTTGAACACGTCTCATTTATTGAATTTTGATACAGATGACGAGAAATTAATAGTATTATAGAGTAGTTCTAAGACCACAAATTATTTCACAACCAACGTAATAAGCTATGAGTGGTTATCCTTCTTACACAAATTGATAGACCCACCATTTTTTCATCACTAATCACACTCTTACCATGTAAGAGTTTTATAGCAAGAAGTTGTGAAAAATTTTGTAATCAATTTTGAGTGTCGGGTTTATATTAAAAATTTCATGGTCGCACCAAAATGAATTTCATTACCAAATTTAAGAGTGAAACTCCGATTATTAAATATAAATGCAACAATTAGAAATCCATAACTATGATAGAATCTTAGTAAATATCAATTCTAGCGAAAAAGATGATACATATTGAATTCTAATCTGAACGCAAATGGGTAGAACAGGTAACTGTAAGAACTGTAAAGAGACCTTACTAACAAAGCTATATATTTCAAGAGATTCTCAAATGGAATAATAACACAACTCTGCCATAATCTGTTGTAAAATAGAATAGATAACCTAAAATTCTTGTCAGCAAGAGTTTCTTGGCAAAAATATTGAAAACTCCATAGAAGTTCACAGTAATAAAAAAAGCTCACTACAAAACATAATCCAACAACATTACGGATTTTAAACTCATTCATCTTCCTGGCTGCGCAACCTGGCAAGCTTGTTGGTCACAACAACATCAAGCTGGGCGGCTCTCTCCACAATCTCCTTCCTCTTCCTTGTGGAGATATTGTGTGCAATCTCAGCACAGTAAGTCCTGAAAAATAAGGAAAATTCCAACATAAGCACATAAGCATAAATAGCCACATTGACAATGAAAAAACGATTGCAAGGGCTGCCTTCACTTTACCTGTTGTGCATCATCAGTAGCTCAAGCTCCTTCACATTGTGAACAACAAATTTCTTGAAACCATTAGGAAGAAAATGACGAGTCTTCTTGTCTGAACCATAGCCAATGTTAGGCATCAGTGCGCATCCCTTGAACTTCCTTCTTACACGAGAATCAATACCCTTTGGCCTACGCCAGCTTGGCTGTCAAAGAAGCACACAACCAAAGTAATCAATACAAAGTAAATCCAATCTGTATCATCAATGCAAAGTAGTTTCAACCAAAATTATTAATGTAAAGCAGTTTCAAACCAAGCTAACAACATCGGAGGATTTTTCCTTTTTTTGTTTGTAAATAAGAATAAGGGAGGAAAAATGTAAACAGGGTTATAGTAACAGGAAGCCAATGAGATATCAAGCTCACTGTGTCGCAAGACCTGTAAGTAAATTTATCTATGCCCTATACACGAAATGCCCAGCTACTGCAATGCATAAAATCTGGACATTAGATACCATGGGCAAAACAGTTTACTTCTTACAAAACAAATACAAACATACTCTTCCAAAAACAGAGGTACCCAATAAAACACAAGAAAGTCTAAAATCCTTGATCTACAACTGCAACCTCAGCCGAAAGATGGTGATTTGTATTAGATAATCATAGATTTGTCATAAATGATAAACAGTTTGCATCATTGGTCGCGCAGAAAAATATCTTCAATGAAACAATAAATATTAGAAGGCAATTCACATAAAATTACATAATAGAAACTAACTAACAGCTAATTAGATAAATACAAGTATTCTAATTTGCAACAGAGATCAGATGGTAGTGCATGTATGTATTCATCACAAAATTGCAGTAATGATGGTTAAACATCATCACATCTCGTTGCAAACAGAACCAAAACCTTTATTCTCAATATAATAACAATGATAACTTGAAAAGCAAATGGGATCAGACAAGTTTAATCATTATCACCATTTTGCATCAATGGATGCAAGTAAGACTGGGTGTCAAGCTTGAACGCATTAAAACTTTTTTTTTTTAATGATTGAAAATAATTTCATTCATAAGAAGAAATAGAACAAATCGCAACATGCTGCTTGCCTCATCCATAAAAATCTCAAATTTAAAAGAGCTACAAAATCTAAAAAAGAAGACAACGGATGCTGCCTAACACGTTCATCCTCTTCTTCTTCTTTTTTTAATTATAATTAACACAGTCATCCACTCATATAAAGACCACAACATCATTTGCTTAATTACATGTATAGGCCCTTCAACACCATAAAAAAATTCCAATATTCCTATCTTGTCAAATAGTCCACAGCGCACACAATGCAGTTGCCTTCCAAATTTTCAAGGAGAGGATGTGCCACTTAAACTGGAGTTCACTTGCCTCATATTTTGATACTTTTAAAATTAGTTGAAGTTCGCTTTTATGTTTGGCTCAAGTTGTATACATATATATATATACCTTGGCTTCTTGGATATGCTGGCCTTATTTTAAACGTTTATTCTTCCTGATCAAGCTATTCTATATTTGTCCAGGTTTATTAAAGTAGAAACGTTGATTCAAGGAATTGTTCAGAAACAAGGAGACTTACTGGGTTCCTAATTTTGTGAAGGTATACTCTCCCTGCAACATTGACAACAGATTCTTAAAGAAAGCTGGCACCTTTTTAAGTCTACATATGCATTGTTGAGTTTTAGATAGACTTTATGACTGCACAAGTTTTCCCATAAAATTCCTATATGGTAGCTATCATACAAATGTGGAGAAACTGAACCTGGCCCAATCTGTTTGGCTTCTAAGAGTGTAATAGTTTGGCTTGGTTGCAATTTCTGTACAACCCAACTAGTTGGATTTGTGTACAGGTTCATCTTTTTCTAATTAACTAATAACCAACTTGAAGACAAACCTTCACCACACCTAGTTTGCTCACATGATAGTTTCTTAATTGACTAATTACTGACTGTTTAAATATATGTTTCATGTAACAAAGATAGTGCGCATTGTTATACAATGAAACTGCACATACCTTGTAGTTTGAGTTCTTAAATCAAACAATTCATCAGGGTGCAAAAACTTATACATAACCCAATGACGTCAAAAAAACATTTTAGTTCAAAAGACTATGCAGATTGGGTTGACGTATGTAATATTTAAATTGGAATACTAAAACACAGTTAAGGGGTAGTTTGGTACACCTATTGTGTATTCAAGGTGCTATCTGTATTACTATTTATTTATTTTCAATATATTTTTTTTACTTAAAAAAAGAGCAGTGATGATTAATTATTTCTATGAAGTAAAAGGATTTTGTATCCATTAATTAACATGTTCTTACATATCTTTCACAGGTGATGTTGTTCTCAAAGATTTGAAATTGTTGGTAGAGGCACGTGCAAGAAAATCCAGACGCCTCTCAAAAGCTATTCACCTTCATTTTCTATCATTTTTTCTTGGTACCCGCCCAATTCCCACGCCTCATCTTAGTTGTGTTTACTATCTTTCTTAATTTGATGCATAGTTGCATCTTTGTAAGTCTTGTTTTTATTGTTTTTTCCTTTTAATTATATACATCCAGATTTGTATCATATGGGCGTATTTGAAAAATATGTAGCCATATCATACAAATTTTGAAGAGAGATTTGTAAGACAAACAAAGTTGGGACATACCCAACGTGCAGTACTGTATTGGAAAAGGAAGTGGTACTATATTTGAATGGGTGAATATCTCGCTCTTGAAATTGCATGAAGAGATGCTTGAGAGAGTGTGTGTGTGTGTATACATATATGCAGCCTGAACTGCCTCTAAACTAAATTAGTTGGGAAGTACCTAAATATAGATATTATCACTTCATACATCTTCTCTTTTGACTAACATATTCCATAAATGAAATAAAATTTCATAAATTAAATTAATTTGAACCCTTCATAGAACTTCCTTCTTGACTAACATTTTTCATAAATTAAATCAATTTTAAAGTTCATAAGAAAATGTGACAATCGACTCTCAACAAGTAACACCTAATTATTACATGCATGCATTAGGTTCTTTCCCGCTGATAGAATCAACAAATTATGAGGCTAGTTTTCGAGGCAACTAAGACCAACTCTTGGAACCTGAACGAAGGGGTCAAAGCCCCAAATATATTTCTTGAACTAACTAACTTGTTATTTTTCTTGTAAATAGAATTTAAAAGCCAAAGCAGAGGCTTTCATTCCATTTGGTGCGGGCAGTAGAGTTTGTCCTGCAAGTGATCTGGCCCTCTGTGTGATAACTATTTTCGTACATCATTTTCTCCTTAACTACAAGTGAGTTCCCTCAAACCTTTTACTATGTGGGCAACCGTTTTACTTATTTTGGAAATTAAATATCACCATACATAGTATGTACTATATGTGCTATATTACAAAACCTTTTTGCAAAATCGAGTAAGCAAGATAACCCTTTTTCTATTCTATTTTGTCATTAACCAAAAATGACTTCCCTAAAAATGAGTTCCAATGTATTTATTAATTAATCTTTCTTGTTGAGGTCAGCGGTGGCATAAGTATGTAGTTGCAGATATATATTACAAACTAAAATAAAAATACTCATACTTGGTGTGTAATATAATATTTAGCTTTCTTATACATCTTACATGTGTACATGGTTGTACTATATTGTGTACATGTGGTCCAATCTTCTACAATTTTAAGCACTTCTTGTGTATTTTTGCTTCGTAATGGGGGTTTCAGGTAGGAAGACACTGAGCCACCTGTGAAAGTAGATCTTCCACTGCTTGCTGACGATAAGGTAGCTTTCTTTTTATTACTCGCCTTGTGGGAATGCACCTGGGTGTAATATATGATTGCAGAAAATGTATTCCCTAATCTAGCTATATTTGCCCTATAGCTGCGTTTGTTATAAATGCAGCTACA
Source organism: Quercus aquifolioides (assembly GCA_019022515.1). Taxonomy (NCBI): domain Eukaryota; kingdom Viridiplantae; phylum Streptophyta; class Magnoliopsida; order Fagales; family Fagaceae; genus Quercus; species Quercus aquifolioides. The sequence continues at coordinate 66,428,923 of CM032328.1, read as the reverse complement.
ACCCACCACATATACCTGTGTTTTTAAAAATGTAGCTATAGGTCCCCTCTTTAATAAGTAATAAGTTTCACATGATCATAGCCGCATTTATTTTGACTGTCTTATTTGTTTAAAAATATTACTACAGTTACAATAAGTGAGGCTTTAAAAAACGTACCATATGCATTGTTTACGTTGGGACTCATTTTACATTATAATCTTAAACAAAATTGTTTAAATAACTATCTTAGCATATAAGGTTCATCGTTAGGCGTCTACTATTTTCTAGCTAGAAAATTAATGCACAAACGAATCATCCTCAGTCTTTCTCAACCATGTGAAAATCATCTTTATAATACTATGTTTATTGCAAACCCATAATCGAAAATCACATTCTATATTTCTATATAACAATTTGACAATTAACTAAATGCAGAGGCAGATGTTGTTGCTGAAAGATATAGGCTTGTCTCACAAAAATTTGAGAACACTTCATAGCTAAGTGCTAATATAGTGATATCTCTTGTTTAAATCACCCTACACAGTCAACCTTTCTATTTAATTTATTAATTTTGGAAGATTAAAAAAACAACATCTTAATTTTGTTGTATAATTTAATAGGCATAACAAAAAAGATTATGATACATTACTCTTAATGAATATAGTTATTACATTTACGTTATTGCTACATGTATGTTGTGACTTGCTACATAATTATCTTTAAAATTGTTAATCTATCATGTCATTACTTGTTGACCATTTTTCCTCTTTGTGTTGTAAAAGGGGTTGGACGCAAGAATGGGGAGGAAACGTCAGTTGCGCCTTGTTTACGTTAGGGAAGGATCGTCGCATGCACGACAACGGGTGGAGGCAGCTGATGAGGAAGCCCACATTTCTGAGGATGCAAGACCGGTGGCAACACCGGTGGCAAGTGACGATGAGACGCAGGCTCCAGGTATTGGTCATGTCTTCGAATGTAAGGTTTGATGTTTATTATTGGATGGTTGGATCAGTTCTAAAAGATATAAGAATTAATTGGGTTCACATCTTTTTAATATTGTAGGATTCATGTTTTGCAATTTCAATTATGAGTTGCTGGTTTACAAAAACAAATAATATAATTAAAATATGTAAATATATTCAGTATATGCTTTTGACTTCGGTCCGTTTGGTCCATTCATTTCCCTTGGGTCAAATTTGGTCAATTTTGGTTTATTTGGTCTGCTCAGTCCATTTCGGTCCAACAGTGTCTACTTCGGTCCTTTAGGTTCACTATGGTCCATTCGGATGAATTTCATCCTCTTTGGTCCACTCTGTCCACTTTGGTCCATGTCAGTGCACTTAAGAATGCTCAAAGATAAGTTTGGGTGGAAATTATATATTCTAAATCCAAATTTATTAAGGAAAAATGAAGGCAACCCAAACGAAGCATGGTTGCTCATCTTTTCAAAAGCTAGGTAAGTGCATGCTTCTTTAAAGATGCAAAATTAACCTAAATCACAATTTGCTTAAAATATTGCATCATAGAAGAGTTATCATAATTTCATTTTCGTTTTAAACAAAATAAGTGCCAAGACATAGTTTTGGTTAAGTGATCTTCCAAATTTGTAGGCCAAGTTACAACCTTTCTATGTGTAACGAAATGTGTGAATTGCCAATATAATGGGTGAACAAGTTGACTGGTCGATTACTCATAGTGCCAATAGGCATCTAGGTTCATTAGTCATAGTACGAAGAAGTCCTATACATTTATGTTGTTCCTAAATGATTGAAAGTTACACTTGCAAAGCTTGTGGGTTACATGAATGCGTGGGAGAAAGGCCTAAATTTACTCATGTTTTGTTTAAATGAAATCGTAAACTTTTTATTATTTACGTTTTTCGGGCCAAATTTTTGCATGGTTTGATAGTTTTCACTAGATGTGAGCTTTGTTAAATCAGTCCTAATATTGGTGGTTTTGTAGATACAGATGATTATGTTCAAACCTCAGCACCGGTACAAAATCCAGACTCGGTACAAAATCCAGACCCGGGAAATAGGCCTAGAAGACGTGGGAAAACACGGTTGGCTGACATATGGGCAATGACTGGTGAGTACAAAATCGACTTGCCGTTAAATGCTGAAGGCCAACCGATTGAGGACAACGGGTCTTTGTTCGTTCGGTTTTTGGGCTCCTTTTGCGAGAATGGCATGTTATGCCCGCTTATGCTTGCTGATTGGCCAAAGGTCCCTAAAAAAGTTAAAGAGGAATGTTGGGTGGAAATTGAGGTAGTATGAAAATAAAATAGTAGTTATTTTGCTTTACAGCTGTTGTCCTAATTACCTGTGTATATTCAGCTGTTGTTGTAATTGTAATATAATATTTTGCTAACTCCACTTTGGCATTTCAGAAACGGTATATAATTAATCACAATATTGTCCCAAAACCCAATCAAATGAGATGGGCAATGCATCAACTTGGGGAACTGAGGAGAAATCGCAGAACCAAGTTGAAGAAGGATCACAAAAAAGAAGGGCAGACACGGCAACAGGTATTGGCTAGCAAACCGCCTGAGATTATCACAGAGCAATGGGTTGAGATGGTTGATTATTGGTTCGATGACAAAACTGAGGTCCTGCTACTTTCTTCGTCAATCTCATCTTCGTGGTAATTTAGTGAAGAGATGTTTTGTTGTTTTATTTTTGACGGTAATGTGGTTGCAGACAAAAAGTATTAAAAACAAGGAAAGTCGAGGTAAGCAGGAAGACATAGCACGGAATGGGGCCAAAAGTCTTGCTCAAATTTCTGATCAAATGGTAAGAAATAAAACCCTTATTCATGAATGCCTACATGATGTTTTTGATATTTTGTTTGCCTATTTACCGAGTTAACCTCATTTCATATGTTATAGGAATAAGGATAAGTTAGTTATATTATAGGTCTTTTTTGTAAGTAAAAAATGCAATAAATGACTCTATGCATCCTTTTAATATATAGAGATGACTTTGTTAATCCTCTAATGTACATATTAAGCAGCCACTTAAGGAGAGAAAGTCCAGCAAAGTTTGCTTGTGCATTAGTTCAACCTAGAATTTAAATTTTGATGGCCACTAGATTGTGTGATAACGATTATGCTTATGGGGTACTTTTTATGGTGTTGGATTAGAAAGAACTAGCCATTGGAACACTAACTGCATTTTATGATTTAAATTTGATGGAAGGTGACTTTTTTATGTGAGATGTTATATAGATTTGGTTTATGCCCTAAAATAGCAGTGTCATTGACACTTCTAAACTTAGTAAAATATAGAGACCATAATCTCCACCTTATCTAATTATCCATGTCAACTAAATTTATTTATTACCAAATAAAATTCTATCCAACTCATTGATGTTAAGTTGATCATTCATTTAGTTTTGACTTCAAACTGTTGCTATACACAACCAAAAGCTTGTTTTCATTATAGCTGATTGTTTGCGACAAATGGAACATGTGTCGAATAAGATGTCAAGAAGGATAGTGATTCAAATGGGAAGTTCTAAATGTATATTTTTTGTCATCGTTGGTGCACATATTTTCCAGCAATCTGGTCAGCATCGAAAATAATTATTTGTTACAAATCATAGAGAACCATGCCTTGTTTACTATGTCCCAAAATTTTAGATGACCCATGGGTAATTTGTGACAAATTTGTGTGCAAAGTGGGCATCTCAAGCTTATCTCAAATAAAGTGTCATTATAGAAAGTCTATGATGCCTATTTTCTAACTCCCCATGTCAGTTTTATTTTTAATCTCTGCATTTAACAAGCCCACATGTATTTGGAAGCTAGCTAAATCCTCTCATTTATTTACAACTCTCTCAGCTTTATCTTTATTTCCCAGATTTGCTATGTTATGACTATTTCATTGTGGATTTGTGTTAATTGTGGCATAACATCATGGTAAGCACTAGTGTTTATTGTATTTATGTTTGTTCATCATGTAGGCGAAAGCTAAAGGGGCGGCAGTCGAACGCGCGGATGTATATCAACGAGTATACCGCACCAAAGATGGGGTTGCTGTTAGTGCCCGTGTGCAAGATAACATAGTAAGCACAATTTGATCGAGTTGAATTTTAGTGTATTTTGTGTTTGTATTAATTATGGTGTGTAATATGTTGTTTGGTTCTTGTGGGAAAACAGGATAGGATGGCAGCACTTTTGAATGACCAGCAGGGCATACGACTACAAGGAGCGATTGGTAATGGAATGGGTGATGGGTCGTCCAGAGCGCCCAGGGCGTGTACAGGGGGTAGGTTTTGGAATCACCCCAACGGGAAGAAGTGGCACAAACTCTTCCCAGTCTACCTCAACTCCGTCGTCAAGCAGAGCTCACCAAAGGATGTCAGAGTTAGAGACGAGTCATGAAGAGCTGAGGGAGCAACTAGCTCAATCTAGGGAGCAACTAGCGAAGCATAGGGAGGAAGTAGCTCAATCTGAGACGAGGCATAGAGAGGAACTAGCTCAATCTGAGGCAAGGCACCAAGCAGAAATGACCGAACTGAGGGCGTCGATGAGAAGCATGTTTGAGGAATGGAGCCAGGAGTTTCGTACTACATATCCTTCTCAGGTAGCGAGCAAATGTTATTTAGTGAAACACTACTTTTTGCAATGCATTGTTATGTGATATTAATATGTTTAAGAAATTTTAGGATCGCAATGCCTGATGGGAATGATGGGAATGAAACCATGAATCCTGAGGTAAACAAAATTTCTCTAAAAACAATAGTCAGTAGTCAGTACAAGAGGAAAGAAAACTTTCTGCTGGTGAATATGTTATAAAAGAATAGTTGAACTATTGTTTTAGTCTTCCTCTTATGTTACTCTTTGTATTGTATTACAGTTTTAGATCAGTGATGAGCTCTCCCTATTTGTAATTATCTAGGTACGTAGTCTCGCACATATCATATATAATATATTTTAGTTTTCCCTTTCATTTTGGCATTTGAAAAGCCAAATCACTCCATAATTAGGCAAAAAATAATGCTGTGTCTCATTCCTTCATAACATTCTTCTCTGCCAAATTGCTCAATTGTCAGGCCTTTTCATACAAATGTGCATCTAAGCATTGTCGAATTACAATTTCGAATTCATGTTTAGAGTATTATTCTGTATTGCAAGCAAACATTTGGCAAATTTAACTTGACAAAGAATAATTTGTGCAGTTTTACCATGAAGTGGACAAGGAAGCGTTTCCGTTCAACCCCTCCGGACATTCTAAGCATGTTGTATATATATATTTTTGTAAACACAAATGTTGCTGCTTGCTGCCTTGGTATATTTATTTGTGATGTAAAACTAATTAGCTTCTTGTATATTTTTTGTGATGTATATATGGCAGGAAGTTATGAGGGGAGTAGTGTTGGAATTGACCCATATATTTTTTGTGATGTATATATGGAACCTGTGATGTTGGGATGTAACAGGAAGTTGTGATAGCAGGGAATTTGTAATGTAAAACTAATTAGCTTCTATATTTTTTGTGATGTATATATGGCAGGAAGTTATGAGGGGAGTAGTGTTGGAATTGACCCATATATTTTTTGTGATGTATATATGGAACCTGTGATGTTGGGATGTAACAGGAACTTGTGTTGGGAACTTGTATGTATATGGCAGGAAGTTGTGCTATTGGAGGGGGGGGGGGGGGGGGGGGGGGAACAACCTATAGCTGCGTTTTTTAAAACACGGCTATAGGTTGTTCAAAATGTAGCTGAAGAAGCCACGTTTTCAGTAGAAACGCAACTACAGTGGGACCTGAAGCCGCGTTTTCAAAACGCGGCTATAGGTCCGGAGCAGTAGCCGCGTTGAAAAACGCGGCTCAAGCACAACCTACGGCCATGTTTTGGAAAACGCGGCTCAAGCCTGACCTATGGCTGCGTTTTTTAAAACGCAGCTATATGTCCGTAGCCGTAGACGCAGTTAAAAACGCGGCTCAAGCCTGACCTATGGCCGCGTTTTAAAAAATGCGGCTATATGTCCGTAGCCGTAGTCGCGTTTAAAAACGCGGCTCCAGCGGACCTATAGCCGCGTTTTTAAAAAACGCGACCATAGGCCTAGAGCTCCGAATAGATTAAATACAGGGGAAAAACGCGGCTATAGCGATGACCTACAGCCGCGTTTTTGAAAAACGCGGCTGTAGGTCTGTTGCTGCGGTGCTTAGGCCGGGTTTGAAAACGCGGCTTTTTGAAACGCGGCTATAGGCTATAGCCGCGTTTTTTGGGCCTATAGCCGCGTTTTTTAAACGCGGCTATAGACCCATTTTTTTGTAGTGGGTTCAAATGAACCCCCTCACCCGAAGAGCAAAAAAAAATAAAATTATATAGTGTATTTAATTTAAAATTTTTTTTTGACCCCCTAAAATATAAACTTGAACACCCTGACCCAAAAAAAGAAGAAGAAGAAAATGAAGATGACAATATAGAAAGATTCACAATGCAGGATTAGAGAAATGTTCATTTTGCAGTGGAGGATATCATTTTTTCATAGCTTTGCAGCAGAGGAGGTCCCTCCATCACGATGGCTTGTAGTGGTGACCATGCTAGTTGTAGACAACAGAGGAAATGACACTCATGGGCTATAGCTTGCTGGTGGTCTCCATAGATTTAAGAGAGAGAGAGAAACTAGTTGGTCAACAGCAAAATAGAAAGAAAGAAGTATTGAGGAGGGAATGTGCAGACTAGCATAGTGAGGAGAAAGAATATCATAAGTTAAGATACGTTTAAAAGAATGTTGCAAACTAGCATCTCGATTTTTATAAACTCGATTTCAATCGAAAACTCGAGGGTTAAAGACTCGATTCCCACTTGGTGAGTTGGCAGTATGATGCCATATAGATCTCGAGTCTTAGAGACTCAAGTTCCAAAAAGCAAAACCAAGTCTCTAAGACTCGATTTTTGTACTTGAAGAACATCAGATGTGAAGAAGAACAGAGGAAGAACAATTTGAAGAAGAATAGAGGAAGAATAGATCTGAAGAGGCACGATCTGGATTTTCGAAGAACAGAGGAAGAACGAAGGGACGATATGGTCGATTGGACGATTGAATGTTGGGTGAGCCGATTTGGTTGATTCGACGATTGAATGCTGGGTAAGCGATTGGATGATCTGGTCTTTAGATCTGTAGCGTCGAAGAATGAAGAAGAAGAAGGAAAAAATAAAATGCAAGGAAGAAGAATGCACAGGAAAAAATAAAACGGTGAAACTCGAGTCTTAAAAACTTGAGTTCCACATGGATATTTTTCCACCTCAGATACCACAGCTTACAAATCGAGACTTAGAAACTCGAGTTTTATCTTGGAACTCGAGTTGTAGACACTCGAGATGCTAGTTTCCCACATTGTTTTGAAACGTGACAACTAACGAAATTATTTGATATTTAAGGTTATTTGGAAGAAAAAAAATTCAAGGATTGAGATAGGTGGGGTAGGTGGGGAAATTAATTTGGATGACACATTCTACTTTGCTACTCGTTAAGATTTTTTTTTTTAAAATAAAAAAAAATCAATAAATTGATAGATTGCCACGTTGTGGCCATGCAACCATTTTTTTTTACAGTCAAATATATGCACAAAACAGTGAAACACTATCTAATAGATGATCAACTAAATTAATATTTGCAGATTTTTTTAAAAGGAAATATATATAGTTAAATATATAATTATAAAATTTTAAATTACTAAATAACTATTATGATGTCATTCGTTCGATCATCAATTTGATCTTGATTAGATTAAAAAAACCAGGAATCACTCTTTTTTTTTTTCAATTTTTTAATCGACCAATCTAATTTTTAAAACCATTGATAGAAGTACTAAAGACTTAAGAGAAAATAAGCAAGTATTTTTTTAAAGCTTTTGATTAGACAATAAGTTTAATATATATTAAAATGGTGTATCGGTATACACAATTACCCGAATATTCCATTCCATTAGTCAACTTAGAGTGTTCACTGGAATGGAATTCAAAACCTCATAGTTAATATAATGACAAAGATCAATAAATTGTCAAAATTGACTCCCCTAAAAAAAGTTTCTAGAGCTGCCATTGACCCCAAGGATAAAAGGAATGGAGAAATAGGGTCTCCTTACCTCAAACTTCTTTAGGAATAATCATTCCTAAGGGTGAACCATTTATCAATGAGAAGAATGTGGTTAAGACTTAAGATGCATTCCTTTACCATATCAATCCATTCATCAAAAACCCTGATTGTCTCCAAAATGAAACCTCATTGCATTTTACCATAGGCATTTTCCATGTCAAATTTTTAGAGTCATAAATCCTTGCTTTCGTTTCATTTTTCTCATTGCCCAAGTTATCTCATACACTATTATTTATATTGTTGTCTGGTCTAACTCTTCCCCATAAAAAGACTCCTTTAAGGGGATATCATTTTAGGGAGATTTTTTTAGCCCATTTGCATAGGCTGATAAGTTTATACCCTTCCACTTTGGCAATTCCCTCAACTTTTGGAATTAAAATTATGAAGGAGTGGTTAAGTTGTTTTAACATATATACTTTTTTTTATTATAGAAGAACATATACTTGTTTGTGAAGAAAAATTGCATTGCACTACCACCTCCATCTTAACAATGTTCCAATAGTGTTTGAAAAATAAAGGGGGCATGCTATACGGTCTTGAGGCTTCAAAGAATCTCATACTAAAAATTGTTTTCTTGATTTTTTCTTCTATAGGGACCTTAATGAGCTCATCATTATCATCTCTTATAACCATTGGTTATATTACATTTTTGTGCTTCTCCTAGAAATTATGGGTTACTAGATTTGAATAACTTCTTATAGAACTTCACAAAAAACCACAATTCTCCACTCTCGCGGACACCCAATTCCCATTAATTATTTATTTATTTATAGAAATTTAATTGCGCTTCTCCTCATTCTTACAATCGTAGTCAGGAGAAACAACCGGGTCGTAAACCACTAAACCTTAGTGATTTTTTTTTTTTTCCCTAGCTGTGAATAGCTTATTCATTCTTTTCTTTGTAATTTCTAGTATTCTCTGTGGAGCTCTTCCTCTTGCCTCCCAAGCATGTGGACAACAAATGTTAAGTCTATGTTTTCTGTTGGCTTAATTATGTGTCAAATTTACTTATAATTCTACTTAATTTTCATGCATTTTGGAATTACAATGTGATTGGATATATGTACTTGAGTCTTGGTCAAATTTGTTGTGAAGAGTTGTGACCAAGTCGTGCTCGCAAGATTCAAGCCTTGCATGCAAGATGGGCACATGGCAGATAAAGGAGAGATATTTTTCTGTGTAAGTCACGACCAAGTAGCGCTCGCTATTTGCTCGAGGACAGAATCTAGCAAGTCATTCTTATCACCTAGGTCAGTTCATTCCAATCAATTTCAACCCATTCCAATATGCATGTACTATGTGAGAAACCCTAGAGAGCAAATTGTGAGAACAACAGTGTACTCATCCCTTTGTGTGTGTGTGTATGAGACAGAGACAGAGAGAACCTATGTTCCTTGAGCGAATCTCTACCATTCTCTTTTTTCTTTCCCTTCCAAAATCTCCATAGCTTGAGAGGGGATTATCCAAACACTCCATATTACCTTTGAGTGATTTTTGGTGATTGATTGATGTTGGAAATCATTAGAGAAGTAATACCACAGATCCAAGAGGACTTGGTGCTTATTGTTGATCACTCAACATGTGGACTCCAGAGACTAAATGAAAAAAGAACTCAGAATAATCAGTTGTTAGCTAGAGCTTAGAGGGCTCAAGTATTAGGATTGCTTTAGGCTTAGAAGGTCTATTGTAAACTTATACTGCAACTATTCACTGGTGGAGATTTGACGGAGGTGCCGTAGAGACTAGAGTTTGTGTGTGTGTGTGTGTGCAGAGAACTCCAACTTTTCTCTTTGAAAACAACTTCGGTGTTTTTGTGTGGTTTGTATATTTTTGGTCCGCTTTTCATATTGCTTTATTTTCTTTAGTTGATATATTAATATGCATGCAATATGAAATTGATTACTCACTTATATTGGGACTTAATGTTAGTTTAGGTTAAAAGTGATTTTTCAATAGAGAAGTATTTAGGTAGTATCTTTCGATAGAGAATAGACCTTCAACAAGACAACTTAATCTAGGTGTATTTAGCTAGATCATAGCCCTTTTTCTTTACCCAAATGGCTAATACAATATCGATAATGTTATAGAAATTTTCAAGCAGGAATCAGCAAAGTAATGAAGTATAGTTTGTTAACCTATTAGTTGTATTAAGATCATTAAGAGCAAGATAATCAAGAAATAAGAAAGAAAAAGTTGTACTCCTTGTAGTTGGTTCGTGATAATATTAGACTTGGTATAAGTATGTTGGTCCATCCCTATCAGGGTATGAAAGTTTTCTCTTAACAATGGAATTTTGTTAAGGGGTTTGTACACAACTTAATTGATAAATAATGCCTTGAGATTGATAAAAAGATTTCATCATAAACTTTGTAGCATTATAAGATCTAATGGTTTTTACTTTAAGATCAAATTGCCTCTTGTTAGGTTCATATTTTTATGTAATTGGTGTATCTTATGACAAAACGCACTTTACTTGTATTTGAGTAAATCTAAGTACCATTACAAGTGGTTACATTGAAGACATGGAGATTACTGAAGAATTGCTAAGAAAAGCTGAATCTACAGGTCACGATACCTCCTCGATACTTGTCGATCTATCAAGATTTACTGAAGCTTGATACCTATCTTGATACCTTTCGATCTATCAAGCTTATGGGATTTTTGATATAGCCTACAACGTTTTAATTCTATTGGTTATTTGTTTATGGGTTTGTACAATCCTTATTGGACTAGAAAAGTCTAAGGTTTGTGTAAAGCTAATTGGAATAGGAAAGCTCATTAAAAGAGCCCATTAAGCTCCTATTTAAATAAGGAGGTAGAAAAACAAAACCCTAACCCTAGAAAGTTTTATAAGGTTTTCTTTTTGAAACTCTAGCCTCCTCCTATAGAAGTAAGAGATATTGATGCGTTGCTTGTACGCCTTTGGGTTTTGTAACCAAGCAAAGTCTCTAGTACCAACATTGAAGATCTTATTGGTGTTTCTCTTTGAAGCTACTGCAAATCAACTACAACAATCAAAGGGTTGCTGTGGAGTTAGTCATGTGTTGAGATCCGTACAAAGAAGTTAGTCATAGATTGAAGATTTGTGCAACAAAGAAAAGAAGCCTGCTACAAGATCAAGTCCAATTAGGTATAGGAGCAAAGGTTCAGCTGTAGGTTGGTATTTTGAGATAGGCTAGGGTAGTGGTAAGATTTCTTATACTTGTAACCACTTGATTGTTGATTAGTGGATTCTTGGGAGTGGTGATCTTAAATTCATCTAGTGGGGTTTTTCCTTGTGAGAGGTTTTCCCCATTCGTCAACAAATCACTGTGTTATTTATTTTCCGCTGCATATTAGTTATTTGGTGATTTATTTGTGCCTCCATGATTTGCATGTGATTTGACTTAATTAATCAACTAGGGTAATTTAATATTTTAACTCAACACCTCTCAACCATAAAACAAAAATTTATTAAGATTGATTGCATTCAGATTTAAATCTTAAAAGGTAAAGGCAAGTACACCTAGTCTAATCATCAACAGTAGTCAAGAAAAATTTATAGCCTTCAACGATGTGAATTGAAAAGGGACCCTAAATGTCAATATGAATCAATTCAAAAACAAAAAGAACAATCCATAGTATGCTCACTATTTGGAAAAGGTAATTGTTTCTAACATAAACATGTACCTAAACATAAACTTGTTTTTTGAACATGTGAAAGAAATTAGATATTTTTTGTCCAAAATACACTATTGGTCCCTCAAGTTTACTTAATAAGTACAATTGGTCTCATAAATTTCAAATGAGCACTATTATTTCCTCAAGTTTTAAAAATGAGCATTGTTAATTTTATTAACTGTCATTATTGGAACTAGTATGTAACCCTTGCTTACGCATGGGCATAATGAATTGTAGTACTACTATTGATGTTAGCTTGAGTTATAAAACATATAGGATATTAGTTCGGCTAGGATATTTGAAGGTACTAAAATATTTTTTTCTTACAATTTTCAAGATATTGTTTATGCCAAGTTTTTCATTACACTACTATTATGTATATAATTTCAAAAATCACTATTGAATACTACATATACAATATTAATTCATAATCACTGTTAGTGAAATTCTACTAAAAAAAAAAAAAATTGGTCCAATAGTATTTCCTAAATTGAATGGAGATAGGTGCATGAGATCATTCAGTTCAATTACAATTTGTTACGTTTAAGATCCTGACATACAAAATATCTTAATAGAAACAATATAAAAAAAATATATTCATTTCTTTAGAGAACAAATAACAGCAACAATCTAAACAATTTAATTTGTATGGAAAGCTAACAAAAGTAAAATTCAATTTTAAATCTAATTAAATTTTCTTTAAGCATTGGTTATATATATATATATATATATATGATTATGTTTTTTTTTTATGATTCATTTATATTGAACTCCTCGTTTTCTACATTGAATTAATTCACTTGGCATAAGATGATTATGTATATATATGATTATGTTTTTTTTTTTTAAATTTTTATGCCAATTTTTTTTTCTCTCAAAAAAAAAAAAAAATTCTCACTTGGCATAAAAATTAAAAAAACTTACATTAGATGAGAAACATGGCACAAAACTAACTCTAATTGAATTCCAATTTGAGACACGTGGCAATTTTTCATTAAAAATGTATATAAACTCAAATGACACATCCGAAACCCATAATCCCCACACTTGACCTTATTCCTAATGGGTTACCCAAATCAAATCTCCTAAATATGAAATCCCCAATAAAAAAAAAATTGTTGTTATATGTGAAATTATTTTCCATCTTTGTGTGTTTTTGTTGCTTCTTCCTCTCATCTCCTTTCATAACACAACTCAAGAAAGCAAAAGAAAGATATTGGCATTGAGTATGGTGGTGTGAGTAGTTTATGAATATGAAGGGAAATGTTTGTTATATTGCCTTTGCCCCTGAGTATGGTGCAGGTGGGGGATATTCAAAGAAGTATGACGCGTATAAATTTAGACCATCATTACTAGTTGTAATTGTCTGGCGGTGCCTACTTCAAGTGACAAATATACTTTAAGGCACAATACGACAACGCTTATGATAATCCATGAGTATTTTAAGGAATAATAATTAGCAATCTTTTCATGAAATTTAGTATAGTGATATAGATCACTTGGTTCATCTTTGTGAATGAGAAATGTAAACTAAAAAGAACAATATGATTCACATTGGATGGATTTCAACTTCTGCAATTTTGCTCTTTGTTATGATGCTGGAATAACCCAACCAGTACAAAATTTGTATGATATTTCGTGTATAGCCGTAGTTAAGGAGAAAATCAAAATATTGACCCTAATCATAATGTGTTTTAGATTGAGGATTTTAGAATTTGGGAGGTTTGATTTGCGTAATCTGTTAGAAATCAAGTGAAGTGTGGAGATTATGGATTTCTAATGTGTCATTTGAGTTTTTGTAATTTTTTAAATATAAAAAATGTCAGATCATTTTAAAATATGACACGTCACTGCTCTGTTAATCACGTAAGTATTGGCACTAACGACAATTAACAAAATGACTAACAATGCTCATTTTTGAAACTTGAAGAACCAATTGCGCTCATTTGAAACTTGAAGACCAATTGCACTGACTAAGTAACCTTCGGGGACCAACTGTGTATTTTAGCCTGAAAAATATCTAATTTCTTTCATTTGTTCAAGATACAAGTTTATGTTTAAGTGCATGTTAATGTTAGATAATATTGTTATCTTAATTGTATATAACAACTAATTAAGTGCAAGTTGATGACTTTATAATTTGAAGTTACTCGTAAAAGTTTAAATTCTTTGGTATATAAGCTGAATATCATTTATTGTAATATTTGTGTTCATTAAAAATAATCCTACTAATAAATCACATAAGAGTAATTTACTATATATCATTCCAATTTCAGTCATGTAATTTTATTAAGAAGGGCACAATAATAATTTATTCTATATCATTCCACTTTTCAATTCTCTCTAGAAAGCACACATGATGTAAAATAAATTTTTTTTTAATCCTCAAAACATTTTCCATATCCCAATCAGTGAGACCAAAGGTAGGTTATAGACTTAACCTTTAAAACTTTCATCTACTCTTCTTATTATCTTTACTCAGAAAAAATAAGGCTATAGTAAAGTCTTGGAATATGGGGCCCTTTGATAGCAAAAACAACAAGATTCTAGACATATCACTTTTTGTATTGCTCTTCTTAATTCCCACGACAAAGGGGGGATCTTGGGTAGTTTGAAGCAAGTTTGGCATTATGCTTGGGGTAATGTTTGACAAGGGTTGAAGAATAAGGTTATAGTAAAGTCTTGGAATATGGGACCCTTTGATAGCAATAACAACAAGATTCTAGACATATCACTTTTTGTATTGCTCCTTAATTCCCACGTTGGAGGAGGGGATCTTGGGTAGTTTGGAGCATGTTTGGCATAATGCTTGGGGTAATGTTTGACAAGGGTTGAAGAATGCTTGGAATAATATTCGAGATTAGTACCCAATGACACGGATACTTGAGCTAAACTCTCATTTTCTAGGGGGCCTGCTACATGTATCGTATTCCTTGGATGATGGGTCTAAGCAAAAGGGTGCTTGGAAATAGGTAGTCCATTGAATAATGAAGTCATAGAGTGGGAAAATAAAATAAATTAGATGAAATGCAACTTGTGGCAAAATGGAAAAGAATTAGGGCTCTTCCTAGCTCTCTTTCTTTCATGGCTCTAGTGCCTGTGAGATCATTTCTTTGAAATATATTTGTTAGGTCTGACTTATATGGGCGTAAGTTTGCAATCTTCAGGGAGAAAGAAATCTATTATTACCTATGTATTAACAAATCTATTAACCTTCTGACTTGGCTCCATACAAATGAAAAATATAATATATAATATTTTAAAAACTTTTTTTTTTATCCTATAATAAAAATTTGAATACCTTGACCCAAAATCTTATTTTTAAACCTAGCTAAAATAAGTTTTCATATGATCCTCTTAGTATTACTTTCACAATATTTCACAATAAAAGGTTAGGTGGTAAGTTGTAATTGGTTTTTATCCACATCCACAACTGACATTACTTTTTTACCTACCAATAATAACTTACCACCTAGATTTTGTTGTGAATTTTTTGTAAAATTTTTGCGTTAGCGGCACTACTCTTAAACTATTTTAATTTTGTAAGAAGGAAAAAAAATGTTTCAAATTTTTTCTCATTCGTTAAAAAAAAAAAAAAAAAAAAACTCTCCAAGACTAGTTTACGTTGGCATTGACAACAAAAGATATCTACATATGTTTTCTTTCCTCATTCTCTTTATCTCTCTTTGGTTACCAGTAGTGTATTTTGGACAAAAGAATACCTAATTTCTTTCATATGTTCAAAAACAAGTTTATGTTTAAGTACGTGTTTATGTTAGATAAAAAAAATGTTAACTTAATTGTATTTAACAAATAATTAAATGTAGGTTGATGATTTTATAATTTGAAGATACCCGTAAAAGTTTAAAGTAGGGATGGACCTAAGGGAGGGCCCAAAGGGGCCCGGTCTCCTTAGCCTTTAAAAAAATAAATACATAGTAGGTATATTTTTAGCCTATAAAAATAAAATTTATATTTGGGCCTCTCTTCCAAGTAGTCTGGCCCCTTTCCCTTCAAAATCATTAGCCTAACCTAGCCCAGTCCAGCCCAAACCCATGTAAATGCTCAGGCCAAAACATAACAAATTTTACTTAGAAAAATACAAATAAAAATTACAAAATAAAAATCAAACTTAAAGTAAACTTTTGGACATGATGGTAAGGGAAAGCCATGGAAGAGACGAACTAAATTAGAAAAGTACAAGAGAAGAAAAAAAATCAAAGATGTAGAAAGAAGTTAAGCTGAGAATGACAATCAGAAAAAGAAAGGCGAAAATATTATTTTGGTCCTTACATTTTGGGGTCACAGTCAATTTGGTCCCTATATTTTGGTAACAGTCAATTTGGTCCCTGCTATTTTCAACTTGCAATTAATTTGGTCTCTATCGTTAACTCACTAACAGAAAATGTCTATGTGGCAAAATAGTTTGCATTGTTTGCGCACAATAGCGATAATAATAATATAAAATTATATAATTAAACATTAAAAAAGCCACCTAAGCATTTTAATGGGGAAAAAAAAACCACATCAAATTAAAAAAATATATAAGAAAAAGTTAATTAAAAGAAAAAATTAAAGAAAATGAATTTTTAAAAAATCCCCAATTTCTTTTATTTTCCTTTGTATTCTTCCACTTTCTTAGGTACCAAACATATTACCCAGCTAGAAACACAACAATCTAATGGCCAAAATGGCACAATAGCACTATTTACCAATATATATATATATATATATATATCTACTACTATTTCGAAAATATGTAAGGATCTACCACTTTTTGGGTACTCAAGTTTGGGGAACTCGAGTTTTCCATGGTACTCGAGTCCTTCCATGGAACAATTTTGAAAATTTGTATGGTACTCGAGTTCCATTAACTCAAGTTCCATCAAAAAACTTCTTGCAAATTTGAAGGCTATTATTTCAAAAAACTCGAGTATCATGGAAAACTCGAGTACCCCAAAAAGTGGTAGATCCCTACACATTTTCGAAACAGTGGTAGATTTATATATATTTCAGTAAACAACGATATTTGGCCATTTTGACCATAATCTAACCATGATTTGCACTGTGCACACACTAAAAACAATAGAATGAAGACAATAAGATAACAAAAAAAAAAAAAATTCTCCAGTTCCCACTTTGCCCACATGGGAATCCCACCGTTCTAACACAAAACGCCATTGTCACCGCCACCATGCTCCCACCACAACCACCACCATTAGATCACGATAGCACCCGCCACATCCTGGCTCCGTTTGCATTAGATCTGCCAAAAACAATAGCAGAGAGCACAACATGCATCTGCTGTGTTGTGAGGATGGCTGAGGCGTTGAAGTAGAAGAAGATTGTATTAATCTATTATTCTAGCTGAATGTACCCATCAGCCATTATTAGTTGATTTTGCTAAAAAATGTTCAATTAGCTTTTTCTATAGGCCAAAATGGCCAAATACCACTGTTTATCGAAATATATATCAATCTACCACTGTTTCGAAAATATGTAGGGATCTACCATTTTTTGGATACTCGAGTTCCATGAACTTGAGTTCTTTGAAAAAATAGCCTTCAAATTTGCTGGAAAATTTTTTATGGAACTCGAATTCATGGAACTTGAGTACCATAAAAAATTTTCAAATTTTTTTTATGGAACTCAAGTACCATGAAAAACTCGAGTTCTCCAAACTCAAGTACCCAAAAAGTGGTAGATCCCAACATATTTTCGAAACAGTGGTAGATTCGATAAACAATACTATTGTGCCATTTTGGCCTTCTTCTATATATATGACAGAAAGGAAAAAAAAGAAAAAAAAAAAAAGATGCTTCTTGTTTGGATCTGTGTATGATTTTGATAACAGTGTGAATGTTTGATTAGTGTCTAGTTTCAGATTATTGTGTTGCTTTCTGGGTAATGTGTTTGACAACTAAGAAAGTGCGAGAATATAAGAGATTTAGAATTTTTTTTAAAAAAATTCAATTAATTTTTTCAGAATTTGTTTTTTGTTTTAATTTGACATGGCTTTTTCTTTTTTCATTAATATTTTTATGTGGCTTTTTTATTTTTGGAGAAACTGGCTTTTTTAATATTAATTATATTATTAACATTAGATGAGGGAGTTACAAACCTAGAGTTGGAGAAGAAGAGGAGGGATGTGAGGACTTTTTTTTTTTTTTTTTTGAAAAGAGATTGAATTCTCATTCAAAGGATAAAAACCAAATACAATGAGCAACAAACACACCAGTAGCAAGCAAAATAGTAACAACATAGACCAAAAACAAAGAAACCCTGCCTAGACTGATCCCTCTAATCTAAGAAGGTCAAACAAAAATCTAGGATCTCATTCCTCCAAACAGTTTTTTTTTAATAGTTTTTTTGGCTTGTTGGGCGAGTTCGTGAGTTATTTTGTTGCTGTTCCTATCAATGCATCTGACTTTAACCTCTTGAAAGTTGCTACATCCCTGCCCAATACCCTTTATAATGTGGCCAACAACCCCCCTAACATCCATGGCTTCAACAGTTTGGATAGTCAGAAGGGAGTCGCCCTCTATAATAATTTTCTCAAGCCAAGTTCTTTAGCCAAAACTAAGCCTTGTTCAACTACAATTGCCTCAATTTCCTCAACAGAGTATCTTCTTAGAAAGGGCATAGACACAGCAGCTATCACTCTGCTATTCCAATCTCAAATTATCATTCCCACCCCAAATTGTCCACTGGTCAAAGGGATGGCTCCATCCATATTAATATAATAGAAGCCCTCTGGAGGAGGTTCCCATTGTTGCTTATTGTTCACTTTGTGCTTTGCCTCCAAGCCATTTACATCTTTGTAGTCTTCAATCATACGAACTGCGAACCTCCAAATATGAGCTTCTGGTACTCCATGTTCCTCATAAATTACCTGGTTCCTATTCAACCAAATCCTCCAAGCCACTCCAAAAAACTTCTCTAGATACCTTTGGGTTCCTTGGTGGAGTATTTCAATGACCAGATCTGAAACATCCCTATTGATATCCATCAGGCTAATGGGGTAGTCCTCCCACATCTTCCACACACCACTAGCTATATCACATTTAAAAATGGCATGCTCAACAGATTCTACATCATCTTTACACAATGGGCAGATAGGTTCTACTTGGACTCCACTTTTACTTAAATTTAGCATTGTGGGATTGCATCCAAACATAGCCTCCAAACAAAAATTCTTACCTTTGCTGGGATATTTAAGTGCCACATCTTTTTCCATAACGGAACTCTTATGTCTCCAACAGATGATTCTCCCTGCTATTTCCTTCAAGGATTTTTCTAGCAACATAGTATGCACTTTTCACTGTAAAAGTTCCATTTTTATTACCCACCCAAATTAATTGATCCTCCTATGCATGATAACTAATTGGTATGTTTAAGATTGTCTCAACTTCAAAAGGCAGGAATATTCTTTCTAACATGTCTCTTCTCCATCTCTTTGTATCATGGTCAATCAATGCCGAAACCAAATCACCAAAGTCTTTTTTATGGGGAGATAACCTTGTAAGTGGTTGGGGTCGGTAGCCATTTATCAAAAATAAAAGATCAAAAGTAAAAAAAAGTGAAAATAAAGGGTATCCAAAAGTAAAAAAGATTAAACAGGTGGATGTGGTGAAAATAAAATGTGGGAGGGTAGATGGGAAGCTTCTAAGAAGGTGCTTCCTTTAGAATTACCATTAATTCTTTCTATTTACAAAAATACCATTACTTCAATTTATTATTTCTTTTCTATATTTCATTTGATAATCAATTTTAAAATTTAGTTTAGCAATAAAATAAGTCCCATAAAAAACAATAATAGTAGGGAATAACCTTATAATAATAATAATAATAACAACACCAACAACTAGCCTCTGAGCACGTGCTCACGCGTGTGCTCAAAAGCACTTCTATTTTTTTGGGTAAAGGTTAATAATTTGCATCTATTATAATTTAGAAATATTTTTTTTTTTAATTTTTCAAACAAATAAAAATGATAAACTTTTGAGATAAACAGTAACTATAATTTCTTTTTTGAACGTGAAGGGGAAAAAATCCTAAATTTTAGGAGTTCTCTTTTTGAATTTAAAATATAATTTACATCTATTATAATTTAGAAATATTTTTTTTTTAATTTTTCAAACAAATAAAAATGATAAACTTTTGAAATAAGTAGTAACTATAATTTCTTTTTTTGAATGTGAAGGAAAAAAAAAATCCTAAATTTTAGGATTTCTCTTTTTAATTCAAAATGAAATTTGTTATTTGACATTTATGACCCTATTTCTAAATGAAGTTACCTTTCATTAATGAGGGTATTTTTGAATCACAAAAAAGTCTAGTTGAAAGAGGGGAATCCTCTTATATAATAATAATAATAATAATAATAATAATAATAATAATAATAATAATATATTCTATTCATAATTTTGAAACAATGCAAAGCACACACAAGTACCGTAATATTTTGTTCCAGTAGCCAATCCGAAACAGTATCCAATATAGAATTCAAAACCTTGATTTGGATGCTTATTTGGAATTTTTTTTGCATATACTACGCCCCCCCTAGCTTGAAACCCTAGGTCCATCCTTGGTTTAAAGTCTTTGGTATATAAGTTGAACATCATTATTGTAATATTTGTGTTTATTAATAATAATCCAACTAAGAATGGCATGAGAGTAATACACTTTATATCATTTCAATTTCAATCATGTACTTTTATTAAGAAGGGCACAATAATAATTTATTCTATATCATTCCACTTTTCAGTCCTCTCTACTAAGCACACATGATATAAAATACTTTTTTTTAATCCTCACAACATTTTCCATACTCCCAATCAAACATAGCAAAGGTAGGTTATGAGTTATGCTATAAAACTTTCATCTACCTCTCTTATTCTCTTTACTCAGAAAGAAAAAAAAGGAAAAAAGAAAAAAAGAGAGGCTATAGTAAAGTCTTGGAATACATTTATCCCTTGTGTTTTAGAAGACTTCTTGTCATTGTTTGCAAATTATAGCTTAAACAATTTTTGTCCTGCCATAAATAGCGTACACTCATATAATTGTCAAACTTATTATAGTCGAGAAAAAAAAAAGGTGAAAAACAAACTCGTGGAGACACATTAAGGGCTTGTTTTGTTTGAGCAAAAAAGGGGTGTATGTTGTATTCATTTTCAATTTTTTGTGGAACCCACCACTAAAAAACTTGTTTGGCTTTGTATTTGTATTCAATTTTCACTTTTAGTATCCAAAAAAATAGGATTCAAATATTGAATACAACTTTTTGATGTTTTCATTTTCTTGAAAATGAATAAAATGACATTTTCATTAATAAAAAAAATCAAATTTATGGGTCCCACTATTACTGGCTTGTCACATCAAAAAACACACTCTCTCTCTCTCTCTCTCTTTGTTGGTGGTTGTTAGGAAAAAAAGTGAAGGGAAGACAAAGTAGAAAATGACGCCAAACAAAAAATAGATGGGACCAAAAAATAAGTACAAGATTTGAGTATAGAAAATGAGTACTGAAAATAGAAAATAGAAAATAAATACAACTTCAATACAAACCAAACAGACCCTAAATGCATCTTTCTTTCTTTCTTTCTTTTTTCCCGAGTAAGAAATTTGCATAAAAACACGAAATAGGAAACAAAATACAAAGAGGATCGAACCCCATCTCTAACATGTTCTCAAATCAGGAACAAAAGAGATGGGTATGTTTCCCTCTTTACCATTTAAGAGGGCCCATTTGACTAAAATATGGGCAACAAAGCTAGAGGCTGTTTGGTTAGCTTAAAAAATTAGTGTTTTTTTGTTTTCATTTTCAATTTTCAGTGGGGTCCATTGCAAAAAAACATATTTGGCTTAAGAATTTTTACTCAGTTTTCATTTTAAGTATCCTAAAATTTAGATTTGAATACAAAAAAATGAAAACTCATTTTCAACATTTTCATTTTCATAGAAAATGAATACAGTGGCAATTATGTAAATATTGTAAAAATGCAAAGAGCCTTACCGAACTAATGTGAGTATGTGTAAGTGGCAAAAGTAACTTAAAAAAAAAAAAAAATTGCTAAACCTAGTATGATGTATTTTATATCCAAATTATGTATTTAAAATAACTTACCAAACACTTTCAAATGTAAAAATGAGTCATTTTTTCTATATTCAATTTTAAAATTTGAATACACAAAAGAGAAAATGAAAAGTGAATAGACCACTTTTTAGAACCAATTTTGTCTCATCAATAATATGTTTAATCGCCCAATGAGAAGATGACCTGACGTTCTACAGGGGAAGAACTACATTCAAAGCGTCTCCTTCACAAATTATGCATTTGCACATGAACTCCGCTGCCTTTGTTGTTGTTAGCCTAGTTGCTTTAGCTTATGCTTTTTGCTGGTCTTGGTCTTATGTCAACTCTGTCCTTACAAAAGTAATTATTTCTTACGTTCTACCAATCACTACTAAGCAAGCTTTCTCCTTATTGATGGTTGCATCAAAGTTTACTTTCTGGATTCCAATAAATACTTCTACATATCTCCTCACCTGCAAACTCCAAAGACAATAGTTTGACATTGTATGTTTTGCTAATTTCACTACTTAAGAGCATAGGATCATGAACTTCCCTGTCATTTTTCCTCAAGATGTGATTTCTTTTCATCTAAATTATATCGCACCAAATTGCTGTGAATAATATAAAGTCTCTCTATTCCTCTCTTGGCACCTTCAAAGTTGCATCTAAATGTAGCACACCTCCAACCCATTCAATAATGGAAGTAAAATAGAACTCAAAAGAATCTGAATGACAAAGTTGATTATACTCATACTATTTTAGCAATTGGACAGCCTATAAAGAGGTGCTTCATGTTCTCTTCCTCGGCCTCACTCAAGATACATCCCTTTTCATTAATGTTCATTCTTCTTGGTCACGTCTCTTGTAGGGATAATTTGCCAAGCCATTTTCCCAAAAATAAGTTTTAATCTGTCTTGTATTCTCAATTTCCACAACTTTTTCCAGTATTTGGCTTCGAATGGTCCAATCTCTAGTTTCCAGCTAATTGGGAAATTTGATAGGCTGATTTTGTAGAGAATTTGCCCAAAGAACTGGGGACCTACAAAATGGAGTTTTCTTGTTGGGATTGAGGTAAATGGATCTGGAGTATTTTTCTTGCAGATTCACTATCAAATGTGTCTCTAATCTTCCTTTCATCCCATATAACTGGATTTTGCATGATAATTTTCAAGACACAAGTTGGGTTATTTTGGATATTTATTCTAGATTTTCGTTTAAAAAAGTTTAGCTCAGGGACCCATGGAGCATTCCAAGTGTCTAATACCATACTGTTTCCAATCTTCCAACATGCTCTTTTTCCAGCACTTCTCTCGATTCTCAGGTTGAGTTTGGATTGCACTGAAAAATGAAACTCCTTGCATTTGGCGTTTTTTCTATGGGTCCCATGCATTGTTCATGGGACTCGCAAGTACAGATTTCAGCAAATGTTAAGTTAAAACTGAGTCTCACACTATTCACACATTTAAAATTTATTTTGCTACAGTGTTTTCAGTTTTCAGCAATAAGCGGTATCCCAACAGACCCTCAGTCTCTTAAGTTTCTGAGTCAATTTTCTCACATGTTTTTTTTGGAAATCTAAGTGATGACAGCATAATTAGGTGCCTGCAACTACTGTTTTAAGGTCTGGTCAATGGGTGCTTCAGAATATTTGTTAATAAACTATTTTAAAAAAAAATTTAATATCATTTTTATAGAAAATATAAAAAATTGTTAAAAAAATTAGTTTTTTTTTTTCTTTTCTCATAAAAAGATTTCTTAAAAAATTTCTTAAATTAACACCCTTGGTAAATCCATTAGTTTTCCTGTCTTAATTAGACAAGAACTGGAGGCTTGGGAAAGTATTTTTTGTTTCCTCCCTTGTACTTTGTGTTGTACTTTTGCAATAACTTGCTCTAGGGTGTTTGTATTTGAGACGTGATTCAGAGGGAGACCTAGATATCTAGAGTGCGCAAATCCGTTGACTTAAGTTTAAGGAAGCTTTTAAATTTTTTTTTTTGGGTTTCTAGGAGGAGCATTTTTGCTGAACATTATTGTAGATTCCTTGAAATTTACCATTTGGCCAGGCCACTCCTTATTCTTTGATAAGTATACCAACATCTAAGATTCAAATTCTCCATTGCCTTTTTATAATTATCAAATTATAAATAAAATTTTGAAAAAAAAAAAAAAAAAAAAAGACTATAGGGAATCCTAGGGCTAGGTTAAACTTGTTCCTATGAACATAAATTAACAGATAAAATGAATTTCATAATTTACAAACTTATACTATAAATTATAATATCCCATAGAAGATCAATTTCACCACAAGATGGAGAAGAAAAAAAAAAAAAAGATGTTACCTTATTGATGCTTCAACATATCTTTTAACATGAAAAATAGAAATGTTACTATTAATTCCATGAGTTTGTGGGTGATCAAGTTAATGCGTAAACAATGTTGCTTTCTTGAGATGATATGCGTTGTTTGCATAATATTTTATCAATCGATGCAACAAACTTTTTAGAGACGCCATCTCCAAGATGCAATACCCTTGCCGTTATTTTACTAGTCTGGACTACTTAGTAAAATAGTACTCTACTTCATACTCAAAGTTTCTTTTTTTTTTCTTTTTTTTTAACTAGGTTTTATGTAAGGAATTGGAGTGAATAACACAAGAAACAAGAATATATACAGGGGCGTAGCCAGGAATTTTTATATGGGGGGGCCGATTCGAACCATGAAGGTTGAAATCGATGACAATAAGTATCATCGTTGTATGGATAGTCTATATTTTTAGTTTGATATGGACCTTCTTTGAGATAAGCTCATCGGATTTCATCTTGTTTGTTGATAGGAAATTCACATATTTGTTTACGTGATCCTGGATCACGATCTATCTCTTCAGATTGAATTCTTGAACATTTGGAGGGGTCAGGGTGTTCATCAGGCATTGAAGTATCAACATTTGTTTCTACAGCCACATGTGTCCTAATTTCTGAATTGTTAACATCTTTTTTCTTAAAAAATGCATCAATTGTTTTTTCGTTTGCTCATAATTCTTTTAGCTTTAAGAATATGACTCAAAAATTAACCTTAAAAGAAGTTTAAAAAATAAAATTTTAATTAGTAATTTTTACTTAGTTATATGGATGTTATTCATACTCAAGAAAAAACAAAATTTCCACTATAATTTAAATATACAACCCATTTTTAATATGACTTTAATTAATAATAACCCCTCAAACAAAAACAAAAATTAAACACACAAGTATTGGTACACAACATAAACCAAACAATTTAACAACACTCATAGCTACATTCACATCCACAGCCACATGATATCTAACTAATCAAAAATAGGTAATAAATCAAAATAATTTTACCTTAGAAACTTTGTCTTCACAAAGTGTAAAGATGGGTCACCCGTGTGGCAATGCCTACTGTCTCTGCCTGATTGCCTCAAACTTTAGATCTTTCCTTCAAGACTCATCACAAACAATCTCCCCATGCCTTCAATCGTGTATTTCTCTTAAAATCTATGAAAATATAAAGAGCATGTGAATATTTAGGTGTAGATAGTTGAGAAAATAAAAAAAAAGACACTAAAAAGAGATGAATGTCTAATGATTAAGAAAGAGAAGAAAACTCACCAGTCACCAAGTAGTCACCAAGTTCCAAAACTAAAGCTAATGAAGAAAGAAAAAATTGGTCATGATTTTTTTTTTTGAGACTGTGAGTACAGAAGGCTGGAGTTTTGGGGGCTGGTAGGTAGGCAATGGTATAGTGCAAATGAAAGTTTATCAAAGAAGACCAAACAAAAGAATAAGAAGTAAAGAAAGGGATTTCGTGGGTCAGTGGGTGGATTTTTTAAAATGAAGAGAAAGTGAAGTTTTGTTTTTAGTGTTTGGACTTGAGCGGGCCAGCTTGTTTTATTTGGAGTACATAAAGTGATAAGGCCTAAAACTAAAGCTGGGATTGGGAGAATAGTTAAGAATTGGGCATTGGGGGGGCCGGTTGTCCAATATAGGGGGGGCCCAATTTTTGTTTCTACCTACTCTAATGGGAAAAAAAAAAAAAAAAAAAATTTGCAGGGGCCGGGGCCCCCCCAAGCCACTACGTGGCTCCGCCCCTGAATATATATTAGACTAATGGTGTATCTATCTCAATAAGTGGAGGAGAAGAACCTTTTTTTCCCCGGAGAAAAGGAGGAGAAGAACCTATTTATAGGTTTAATGGATTTGTTAGTTACAAAGAGATTAAATAGACCAAATAAATTTAAAACAATGGGCATAAAACTATGGATTTAATATGGTTATAAATCTTAAACCTCAATCTATGGGTAAAACCTCATGGTCAAATTTTCAAGTAAATATTAGTGGGGAAATAAATTATAATTTTTTATTATTATTAAAACACTCCAACAAAACCCCTTAATGATACCTTCCTATTTTGGAGAAGTCTCAAAAGGACCTCAACCCCAAGGATAAAGAGGAATGGAGAAACAGGGTCTCCTTACCTCAAACCTCCTTAGGAATAATCATACCTAAAGGTGAACCATTTATCAATGAGACTTAAGATGCATTCCTTTACCATATCAATCCATTCATCAAAAACCCCGATTGTCTCCAAATTGAAACCTCATTGCATTTTATCATAGGCATTTTCCATGTCAAATTTTTAGAGTCATAAATCCTTGCTTTCGTTTCATTTTTCTCATTGCCGAAGTTATCTCATACACTATTATTTATATTGTTGTCTTGTCTAACTCTTCCCCATACTAAGGCTCCTTTAAGGGGATATCATTTTAGGGAGATTTTTTTAGCCTATTTGCATAGGCTGATAAGTTTATACCCTTCCACTTTGGCAATTCCCTCAACTTTTGGAATTAAAGTTATGAATGTGTGGTTAAGTTGTTTTAACATATATACTTTTTATTATTATTATAGAAGATCATATACTTGTTTATGAAGAAAAATTGCATTGCTTTAACCATCTCCATCTTAACAATGTTCCAATTGTGTTTGAAAAATAAAGGGGGCATGCTATACGATCTTGAGGCTTTAAAGAATCTCATATTGTTAGGACATATGTGATTTAATGTTAATTCTTTGACAAAACCACTTTACTTGTAATTGAGTAAATCAAGGATGTGTTTAATGCTTCAAGGACATATGTGATTTTTTTCTGCATTTGTGCATGATATGATATATACTTGTTTAACCTAAATCTGAATAATAAACTTAATAATCAACTTGGTTAATTAATTAGGTTAAACAATCTGGTTTAAGGGGTCTAAACGAACAAACAATACACACACATACACACACTATGAGTGGTTTTTTATTATAAAATCTCATTCATACAATGAGTTATTAGAATCGTTATCTTTGAAAACCTTACTATTTCCATAGGTGTGTGTAGTACTTTCGTCACACTTACACTAGATAATTATAGAGAAAAATCCTTGGAGGTGGTTCCAAAATGTTGGCTAGAGGTTTTGAAACAGTTCAAAATATTGGGTTATTCCAAACCCAAATAAAGTGTGCCTAATAGTGGATACAGTCCAACCCATTGCAAAATGTTGTGTTTATTGACAAAGATTTGCATCTCTTATCTTTGTACCATTTGGTTGTCTATATAAAAGGGGTTAGGGATCATTGGTGCAAATGATTGAAATAAAATTAACACATAGTATTGCATGGAACAACACCAAGAGAAACATATCTCAATCTTTCTTATCAACTTCATAAAAGCATATGGGATTGTCGATACTGTGTGTTTGGATCTTGTAACAAACACCACCATTCAAATCTCAATTTGAGAAAGACATTGAGTTTCAACATAGGTATTGGAGCTAAGTTTCGATCTTAGGACCCGTGGGTTAAGGACCTCATGGATCTCATGAGACCATAAAAACCATTAAATCTAGACCAACCCCTTGGGGTTCTTTCTTATATATAAAAATTACATATTTTCCTTATAGAAAATACGAAAGTAACATTTTAAACCATATATGTATAGTTTAATGCACAATTAAATCTTGTACTTTTTTTTATTTTTTATTTTTATACAAGATAGAAATTATACTTTAGTCTAATTTAAGTGTATATGTATGTGAAATTCATTTCTAGAGACTTGAACCTTGACTCTTGTCCCTTACATCTCATAAGCACTTATACTTGTGATTTCAAAAGTAACAAATTAAATCCTAATGTTTCAAAAACTAACAAATTAAATACCAACTCATTTGCCAACGGGGGCTTGACTGAGTGGGTAAGGATCGTTCGCTTCGTGCACCACACCTAGTTTCGAATCCCACTGCCCGCAAGAGTTCGTTGGTGGGCATCCTTAGTGGGGTAACTCCCCGCATAGTGGTACAGAAGGGCTCCCGAGATCGGGTTACCCCGATCGAGGCCACTGGCGCCCTGCCCGGGAGTCTAATATAACCATAAAAGGCCCCATTTTTTTTCCCCTAAAAAAAAAAAAAAAACCAACCCATTTAAGTGGAATAATATTGTGTTTTAGATTTATTTTATTAATTTTTGAAATCTTAGAATTTAAAATTTTATAATTTTGAAATTATATGGTCTAATTTGTTGCCTTTTTTTGAGATAAAAGATAGAATAATCTATTACTTTTAAAATTACATAATTTAAAGAAATCTTAGAATTTAAATTTTGTTAATTTTGAAATTATATGTTTTTATTTTTAGAAGAAAGACATTACGCCACAATATTAAGGAAGACTGTTCAAATTAGTCTAAAGTATATATGAAATGTTTAGTGGAATATCTTCTATCCAGACTACTAAATAAGAAGAAAAAATAGTTCTTCATGCTAGTGAGTGTGCAACTGTTTACAAAGCATATGTACATGAGAGAATTTAAATCAAATCATATGGTTTGTAGTTTTAGGGTTTACCATATAATTCAAAAGAAAAGAAAAGGTTTACAATATACTGCTTTCTATATATATATATATATATTTTCAAAGAAAAGTAAAGAAAAGAAAGGTAAAAACAAAAGTCGTGGAGACAGTGAGACACATTAAATGCCCTGAAGCTAGTGGACAACAAACCTCCAACATTAAAGGAAGAGTTGAAGCAACTATAACCTACTTGGCGGATCATAACCTCCTCTCCATACCCGAATAGCTAATACCCCAACGTCATTTCATAACTAAAATTAAAAAAAAAAAAATAAAAGAAAAAAAAAATCATTTCCTATGTAAAAAAAAAGAAAAAGAAAAACACTAAAATTAACCAAGAAGACCCCTGTATTATTTATATATTAGGGGAAATTATTATTCAGCCGTATTCACAACAACTCTATTCATTTCCATTTCCATTTCCATTTCCAAACACTCACTCCCGCGATTGCAGGTGTCAGGTTCTTTCTCTCTCTCTCTCGCTCGCTTTCTTTCTCTCTCGTATTCGCTTTGTGGATTCGATCCAATTCCATTCGAATCGGATTCTAGGGTTTTCGTGTTTCGATCATTCGCGCGTGGCGATTCATTGGGCTTCGCCCTAGGGTTTCCGAGGCTACGTAGATCTGAGACTGGTTCGTTCCCTGGGAGGGAGATTTCGCTCTACAATTCCAAGATGTTTTGGCGTATGGCGGGCTTGTCCACGGCCTCTCCCGTGAGTCCTCGGTTTCGTTTCAGTTTCGGTTTCGTTTTGCATTTTTTGTGCGCAATGAGATAATTGTGATTTGTGTGGATTGTGCCTGGTTTTTTTTATGTTTGGTTGCTGAGAAAATGTAGGAAATTGAATTTGTGAATCTTGTTTAACAATGCGCACTTTACAGCTATTTAGGAGTCATTGTGGATTTTGAGTCTTTATTTGTTAAAAGCGTTATTTGTCTTCTTAGGGAATATAACTCAATGAATATCTTTGGTTTTCTTTTTTGGGGGTTGAGGTTTAGATGGAATGGTTCTTTCATTAAAGGTTGGATTTTATCAGAACTAAGGTAAATTGGCAGTTGGAAAGAACTTTTATGCTCTCCGAATTCTTTGTGAGAGTGACATTACAATGTGGTACTGTGAGGGAAGACTAAATTTAGGTGTTTTGTTCATGTTCTTGCTTTGATGGGTGTCACTGCAATCGTTGCCCATTCAAATTTGAGGATAGTGTTGGCTAAACTTGGTTGGTACAAAAAGTATAGATGGGCTTTGATAATGGGGAAGTATATGAAGCTGAGGAAATGGTCAAGGCAGTATGTCAGTTTTTGAAATTTTAGCACACAATATGGAACAGATACATTTTTAGTGTGTGTGTGTGTGTGTATATATGTAGAGAGAGAGAGAGAGAGAGAGAGAGAGAGATGGGCTTTATAATGGGAAATTATATGAAGCTGAGGAAATGGACTAGGCACAGTATGTCAGTTCTTGAAATTTTAGCACACAATATGGTACAGATAAATATATATATATATATATATATATATTGAAATTTTAGTGCGCAATATGCGTAAAATATGAAAATAGTAAAATTTATTTTGAAGCTATAAATAACAAAGTCCACATGACCCATACTTGACATACGTAGATATTGAAAATATGAATGTTTCTCACTTAAGCATTCGATCCCATAGCTTACATTTAAGCCCTCTTTTGTTTTTTGGTTAATGAGAATCCAAAATTACTCCCAAACATATCCATGCTGTATCCCCCAATTTGATTCCCCCATTTCCCCATCCCTTAGGGCAGACACCAGTTATCCCAAAAAAAAAAAAAAAAAAAATGCCATATCCCAATCATATTCAATCTGTATCCTACCTACCATATCCAATGAATATTTTTTTTTAATATATTATTTACGGCTATGGATCCAAATATGTATTTCCATCGTTCCCTGCATATATGTACAGGATACTTACAGACCTCTCTCTCTCTCTCTCTCTCTATAGAAGATTCAAAACTTATTGCTGACATATCCGCACAGTATCCCAGTCATAGTCAATTTTTATCCTACCATATCCTGATAAAGTTATCATTTCTACTTACTGGTAGGTTTTGAAATGTGTATTTTCACTGTATATGCATTTCTGTATTTGATACTTAAACATTTTTTTTTCCTTTAAAGACTTAAAAATTGACCACTAAACATATCCATGCATAATTTCATCTGTAATATGAGCAGTATCCTTATTTTGATAAAATTACGCTTTGTTATTTACAGGTACATATTTAAATATATATTTTTATTGTTACCTGCACATGTGTGCTGGTTACTTATTAGATTTGGTAATGATTGGTACTCTGAAGTAAGTACACCTCTTAGTGGGGAACACTTAAACAAATAATGAGGATTATGGATTGTGCTTATAATCATAATAATGAATATAACCAATAAAAATTCAAAAAAAAAAAACCATAGATTTTATAAAAGTCCATCATCACATAAGTATCCAACCAAAATGTTTCTTATCAAAATGTTTCTTGTATTTGTTACTTATTTATTTATTTATTTAAAAGTGCCTTGTATTTGCTTTTGCATTTCGACTCTATTGCGACATTTTTGCAATCGCTGCCCTTTTGTACATAATTTTCTTTGTAATTCTTTAGGTTTATTCATGTTGCTCATGAAGTAGTCTCTTTTTAATTGAATTATTCTTATCTATCAATGTATATATTGATAGGTAAATAAATTCATTAAAATAAAAGTGCAATCCCAATACACAGGATGTTTAGGATGATGCTTTTTGACGCACGTATTTTACACTGATATAGTCTTACTTATCAAAACATTTACACCAATATAGTCTTAGTTGATGATATCAAAACATTGGAATGTAGGGACCTTTGGTTAAGTAGGATGGGAATGTTTGGATTGCAATTTTTTTTAGCCCTATGCTCTAACGTGAGTGGAGGTGTTAAAACTTTATTAGAGAGGAAGAGACCTAATAGTGATTATTTTCAATGTGTTAGAATAATCATTCTTATTGAAGGGGAAACTGAGTAGGATTTTACCGTGAAGCAGGGTGGATGATGTGTCTAGAGTGGTGTCATATAGCTACAGTGGATATAATCCTTTCACATGCTGGAATCTGGATTCCAATTGACCCATCATGCTGATTTTATATAAGCATTCTCCTTCATACTGATGTAACATTGTATTTTTTAAATGATGAGAATCTGAAGAGCATATGTTGGAATAGCCTCTTTAATTTGAAAGCTATGTAATTGAGTTATTGGTACTTGGCTGTGCAATATTGGTCTTTATTAACCTAAATTTATGGAGTTGAGGCTTCATTTCCTACAGTCACCATATGCATGGATAAAGACTAGTTTGTTTGTGTTTTTATTTTATTTATTTATTATATAATTTATATTGGAAGTCATAGACTCATCAAATTTTAGAGGATAGTTTTTTTTTTGGTGTTTCTATTGTATACTTCCTGTGTACTAGGGTTGCACCTTTTTGTGCTTATTTAATGCATTATAAGCAGAAATTAACTGCTTATAATAAAGCTTAGGAGAACAGAGTTTCATGTTATGTGTAAACCTGAGAGCACACTAGTAGGGTTGGCAATTTTGTGATCTCAACTTTTGTCCGAACCTAGGAGTGGATTCGTATGGTTATCATTTGCCATGCCTCTTGTAAGAGGGCTGGATTGATTTGCTGAAATAACCTTTGCTTGTTGCTAGTTTTCTGTTGAGGAATTTCACCCGTCCTTTCTTACCTTACTTGGTTGTTGGTAATTTGGAAGGTAACATATATTCTTTGTGAATGTTTTTTCAAATGTGATTTTTATTCTTCCATTGTCTTTGTTTTCGATATATGCTCATTGCAGGTGGAGACTATATTGGATAAGGAAAATTTTACATTGGAGGAACTTCTTGATGAGGATGAAATTATTCAAGAATGCAAAGCTCTTAATGGCCGCCTTATCAATTTGTAATGCTCTCTTCATTTTCACATTTTCCCATATCTTTTAGTGTCAAGATGTACTGTCTGTCAATGAGTGATTGATGTCCGTACTATGTTTTCTGGTGAAAGGCTTTTAACAGGATTTTGTATGATGTGACATTATGCTTTGATAATTTGACTATAAATAATGAAGGGTTAAAATTTTATAGTGTAATAAATTGCCCTTTTGCCACCTGTTTTAATAAAAAGATTATAAAAAAAGTGACAATATTCAAAACATTTTTTTTTTGGATAAGTGACAATATAAAATACATTCATACAAGTATTGCCATTTATTTATGCATTTTGGGATCAGTTTGTTCTTTAAGTGATCAAAATTTTTTTTTGGATAGGTAATATGAGTACTATTATTGATGAAATCATAAAAAAGAAACATACAATGTGTTCATGAAGATGAACAACAGCAAAGCACAAAACAGAAAACAAAAAGAAAAACAATCAGGAAACTAAACTAAGAGAAGAGAAAAACTGTAAAAGAGAAGAATAATCTGTAAATTCCCAGAACCGAGACCAATCAAAAAGGCTACGCTGACACAAGTGTTTTAACTCAACCAAAGACTTCTCAGAATCTTCAAAGGAACGATGATTCCGTTCCGTCCAAATAGTCCACATCAAACAACCTGGAATCAAATTCCAAATATCTGAATTATGTTTCCCAAGCCAATGACTCCAACAAAATAATACTTCCGCCATAGAGCCTGGCTGGACCCACTGAATACCGAAAGCCTAAAGCATAGATACCCATAAAGAATGCGCTACGTGACAGTGAAGAAGGAGATGGTTTGAATTCATATGGTATAAGTAGTTGAAATTGTAGGCCCTCATGGTTTGATTTCATATCTTGTCAAGTGGATGAAGATTATGGTTTTCTAAGTATGTGTTTGAATAAAATATTCTGATTTTAAACCAATTAAGGATCCAATTATTTGTTAAATCAATTGTGATAATAATTTCCTTTGTGTGAGGGACATGATTATACCTTTTGTAACAATGTTGCCATGGTCAGAATTTTCAATTAAGGCAAAGAGCCTTGTAACTCAACTGACATCTCCTAGTGTTTTCAACGGAGCCGTCTATGGTTAAAATCTCCTCTCCCCCATTGTAACTATCGAATTATCAACCAAAAAAAAAAAAAAAAAATGTCAGTTAAGGTTGTTGGATGGCTGTGCCATTACATGATTAGATTTTTTTTTTTAACAATAGCTTATTTATTCCGAATGCCTTCTAAACTGACAATTATGGCATGTTAATGACAACAAAGCTTATGTAATGGCACAGCCATCCAACAACAGCTAATGTAATGACACTGTCGGTTAATTTTCACGGCTCAATGAGCACTTGCTCTAGTGGCACATATTTCCCTTGTAAGAGAAAGATGGATGGTGAGGTTGTGGGTTCAAGATCAAGCTAGTACATTTGTAACTTACCAATAAAAAATAAATAAAGAAAAATTTTACTCTATTTTTTAGTAGAATAGTGTTAATGATGGTTAGATGTTAAATTACTTTATCAACTGAATTTTGTTTTCATCCTTTTTTGGCTTTATTTGATATTCTTGTACTGTGTTTTCCGCAGTTTGCGAGAAAGAGCTCAAGTTGAACAGCTCATACGATTTATCGTGGAAGAAGCTCTTGAGGATGCTGAAAAGAGGCGAACTTTCAAGTAGGGTGCTTTTGTTTCCCAGATGCTCTTCTTTACCCTGATGAATCCTGTGATTGATTTTGTCAAATTATTGTTTTCACAGGTTTCCTTTTATTGCCTGTGAGATTTTTACTTGTGAAGTTGATATTATACTCAAAACACTGGTGGAGGATGAGGAGGTGATAAACATTAATCATATAAGCCCCTTTTTCTTTGAAACTATACTTCTATTACTCTTTGAAAACTTATTTCTGTTACTGATTTCTTTTGATCATTGGTTGTTGGCAGTTGATGAACTTGTTGTTTTCCTTTTTGGAGCCAGAACAGCCCCATAGCACACTATTGGCTGGGTATTTTAGCAAGGTTGTTCTTTGTTGAACTTTTAGAATCTAGTTTATCTTCTACTTCAGTAGGATGGTCCTTTTGTGGATATAACTTTTACTACCATGCATTCTATTTTAGCCCCGTTATATCTTCAGTTTCTTTTTTGTTTCAAAGGAATTATCAATAACATATTACCTGGGTCATTTGTGCCCTCATTTCTTAATGCTAGGTTGTCATATGCCTGTTGTTGCGTAAGACAGTTCCTTTTATGCGTTATATTCAAGTAAGTGTAATGTTTCTTCTTCTTTAATGTAATTATCCTTAGATTTCATGGATTTTTTGTATATTAGCTAACTTTTCTTTTTCTATTCTTTCATATTCTTCTTTTGTGTTATTTAAGTACACATCCTATGTATTGGGAATTCACCTTTATTTACCTATCCAAAAAAAGAAAAGAAAAGATAAGGGTTGAATTTTTCTTTTTGTGCATTCATCCAGGCTAATCAGGATATTGTCAAGAAGCTAGTTGAGCTGATTGGAATTACATCTATCATGGAGGTTGGTTGTTGATACCGTCCATTTATTGCTTTTGATATTGAACTCCTTGCATAAGTTTTTATTCATCTTCAGTTGCAAATATATGTTATCTGCAGTCTCTGTACATGTGTATTCTTGTGGCGTCATTGACTATTTGTGGTTTATATATTTGATTTTTATTGTTTGTATCATAAGAATTAATATTTGCACATGTTTCATAATTATCATCATCATCATCATTATCATAGTTTATTTTTTTTTAGTTTGCAACTGAATTACTGAATTCACCTCCTCTTATCTTTTAAAGTTAAAACAATGATTGGCATTTTGAACTTTTGACCCCATCAGCTATTAAAAGAAGCTGTTAAAGTTTTAGTGTACTTTTGATTGACTCTGCTCAATTTGGCAGTGTAGTTTCTGAGACCTATTTTCCTGCTCAACAGGTTTTAATACGTCTGATTGGTGCTGATGAACATATGTATACAAACTATATGGAAGCAATGCAGTGGATTGAAGACACAGATGTGCTAGAGATGATAGTGGACAAGTTTAGTTCTTCAGTAAGTAATATGCATACCAAGAACCTACAGATGTGAATGGTTCTGTCTCAGTGCTTGGTTGATCTCTTTTTATTTTTTATTTTTGTAATTCGATAGTTACAATGGGGGAGGGGGGATTTGAACCCTGAATGTCTCAATTGGAAACATCAAGAGGTGCCAACCAGTGGAGCTACAAGGCTCTTGGCACTACTTTATACATGTTACTCTGTGTTCCATTTCTTGTTCTCATTTTATTTCTTTGCACTCTGATATCTAGCTTAGACATTTTGAAAAACAAAGTAGCCTTTATCCTTCCTGAATTTAAAGACCTATCTGCAATCACAGCTCAAAGTTCCTCAGGATTATAACCATTTTCCAGCACTCATATCCATCTCTGTCTTAGCCTTTCCTTTCATATCATCCCCATATGCCATACCCTTTAGCATTCTTTTCTTATTTAAGAGATTTGGTGCAACAAGGTTTATTTATTATTTGATAGTCTTTTAAGTAGGAAACGTAGTGAAATTGGATGGGTTAGATAACCTGCCTATAAACTTATGAGTGCTTTATGGTGGGCTATGGTTTGTGATGGCTACCTACCCATGATGGATGGGGTTCGCCCGTTAGCCCATGGGCGAGGAAGACAGACCAACAAGCCAGCCACATCCCAGTGATCCCACCTTGGCAAATCTAACATAGATCTAACCACTTTGATGCCCCACTTGCTGACAAGTCTATTTTATCAGGCTCAGCAATCTGAGATGTTTTAGTTTAAGTGCTTGGAATTAGAAGAATGTGCACATGGTTTGTAGATTGATTACAGGTTAGAAAATATATGGAACAAAAGCAAGAGGGGTTGTTTCTTTAAGAAATCAAAATGCTGAAAATTTGAAAAATGTAGCTCATTAGAAGGGTTTTTGAGTATGATTTAATAGATCATTTGGCGGCTACAGTAAATGATTAATGAATAGAGTTCTAGACTTTAGCTAACATGATTGCAAGAAAGATGGTCTTGGAAACTGTAATTAGTGCTTTGAATGTGAAGGAAAAGAGGGGGGGGGGGGGGGGAGAGAAGCCAAAATTCTAACCAAGCCCAAATTTTGGGGCTGGCTATGGGTCCTCAACAAATTAGTAAGGTTAGCCACATGTACATAAGCACAATTTTGGTGAGTTGGTGTTGTATGTGCAAAGGGGCTGGGGAGACTCAAGATCATTTGTTGCTGCATCATGCTATTGCAAAGGAGTTATAAAATAAATAATAATAAATGATGTAATTGAAATATCATGATATTTAGATATATTGTTTAGATATTTCTGAGTACTTGAAATATCTATAACTTTTATATACTATTTTTTAGGTTTGATTTGCAAAGACAAGATTTTCTATTCAATGATGCTGTGACTGCAACATCACTTGGATTTTAAATATTCTTTGATTGAATGTAGATGCTGTACTGAAAATTCAATATAGGATATGAATATGTGATGGGTGTGTCCATCTAGGATAAAAGAGTTTTGAACCAATTGATGGAAATTTGATGTTACACGTTTATACACCCATGTGCTCATGTATGGACACTTGAATTTGGTATGCCTCTTTTTGTAAATTTTGTTTGCTACTACCTGCTGATCCTTCATTGCACTAAAGTGCTGATGAAACTTCCTTTTAGGAACCAAAATCTGGTTTCTTAAGGTCTGTTACTGCAATCTTTGCCCGCAAATATGAAGAACTGAGGCAGGATAATCTTCTTGTCAGATAGTTATTTGGTATCATGCCAGCATATACTGCGCCTTTTTTCCTGTATTGCTTGTCTCATTTATAGGACAATCTGTTTGATGAGTATGATTTATTTTTGTAAGAACTTTGTACTGATGTTAAAGAAACGTTTGTGGGACATGGTTTTTACAGGACTCTCCTGAAGTTCATGCTAATGCAGCAGAAACACTTTGTGCTATTACACGATTTGCTCCACCTGGGCTGGCTGCTAAAATCTCCAGCCCAAGGTAGGGTTTGCTTTTGTTCTCATGTTGCATGGAAATATGTATAATTCTACTCTGGCTTTTCCATTATTTATTTAAATTTGTCTTTCTGGTTGCAGTTTTATAGGAAGATTATTTCGTCATGCTTTAGAAGATGCACGACCAAAGTCCGTTCTGGTTAACTCTTTGTCTGTATGCATATCTTTGTTAGACCCTAAGAGGCTAACCTTGGGAGTATATCATCATACATACAACCGCCAGATAACTCAAGGACCTCCTGTAACTGCTAATCCTGAGACAGTTGAAGGCATGCTGGAAAGCTTAGGTAAGGGTACCTCTTATATGTTGGTGTCTTTTCTTTTTCTTTTTTAATTATTTAACACTAACTTCCCCTACTTCCCCTATTCCTTCTCTTTGGGAATTAATCTCCTGGAAATCTTATGAGCATTTTATTTTGTTAAAATTCCCATCATCAAATCAAGTATTGATCAGATTTATCCTGCAGGTGATTTACTCAAGCTTTTGGAGGTCTCATCTGCGGAGAATGAGTTGTTAACTACTTATGGAAAGTTACAGCCACCTCTTGGAAAACATCGTTTAAAGGTATTGTTCATATGAGTATTTAACATCTTTTTTGGTGTGTTAGGAGTACTGACTATTTCGTATGTTTTCTTTCCTATATAATCATGGGCCGTTTTTTATGTTTGATTGTCTTAATTTGTTTGAATTTTGTTATTAACAGATTACCTGTACACATATGGTATTGATTATATTAACAGATTACCTGTACAAATATGGTATTGATTATATTAACAGGTTCTGATTAGTGATATTTGCATTTTAGCTGGTAATCACTGAGCATAGAATTTTTTTTTTTTTTTTTTTTCAGATTGTAGAGTTCATCTCAGTCTTAGTGACAGTTGGTAGTGAAGCTGCTGAGAAGGAATTAATTCACCTTGGAGCTGTACAAAGAATTTTAGACTTGTTCTTTGAGTAAGTTAATTTCTTTTTAAAATTTAAAATTTTTATTTATGAAGGTGGCAGGACTCAACTCTTATTTATTTCTTTGCTTGTGAAGGTACCCGTACAATAACTTTCTGCATCATCATATAGAGAACATTCTAGTGTCGTGTTTGGAGAGTAAGAATGTTCCTCTTATTGAACATCTTCTTCATGAATGTAATCTTGTTGGGAGAATTCTTGAAGCTGAAAATAATTACAAATTGGCAGCTGATTTGAACAAGGTAGTGGTGCAGTCATCTATAAATAATTAATGTCTTCATGGCAGTACAGGCCTTAGGATTTTTGTTTTTTCTTTTACTTCTTTTAAATCTAAATATTCTGGAGATCTTGTTCCAGATGTGTAAAAAGTATTTGACACTATCTTTGTTTAATTCTTTTCTGCAGCCAACTGTCCCTTCTGAGGGTAGATTGCCACCCAGAATAGGGAATATTGGCCACTTGACACGTATATCTAACAAACTTATTCAACTGGGGAATAACAGCGCTAAGATTCAGGCATATTTGCAGGTGTAGTCCTAAGTCTCCAGTAGTTGTTGACATATTTATCCTACCAATATTTGTGGGGCTATGATTCAGTGTAAATGCTTTTGTTGTCTATCTGACATTTTTATTTTATTTTTTATAAGTAATAAGTTTATTGATATCAAAAAAGGGGGAGCACCCTAGTACACAGGGAGTGTACAAGGGGTCAAACAATCAAGAACAAAAATTACAAGAATCTAGGAAATCTAGAAAAGATAAAAATGATTGGTTCCGCAATGCAGCCAACCAATCCATTAAAGTTCTAAAGAAAAATAGCTTCAAGTCTGATATTAATCTCTCCTTATCTTCAAAGCACCTACTATTTCTCTCTCCAAAGACACCACAATAAGCAATGGGGAACAATCAACCATATATACATACCCATTTCGATGACAACCAAATCTGCCTTGCCAACATGCTAAAAGCCCCACTACAGATTGCAGCATAACCTAGCTCAATCCAATATCCAATCCGAACACCATAGCCCACATATCCATTGCAACCGGACAATGAAGAAAAAGATGATCAACCGATTCACCATTACACTTGCACATTTAGCACCAATCCAATATCCAAACCTTCATTTTTCGTAAATTGTCAATCGTTAAGCACTTCCCTAAAGCAGTAGTCCAAACAAAGAAAGCTACTCGAGAAGGAATCTTTTGTTTCCAAATACTTTTCCAAGGAAAGCAATAGTCATTAGAGCCCACTAAGAGACTATAATAATCTTTAACCAGAAAGCCCTTCTCTCTATCAAGTTTCCAGCACATCTTATCCTCACCAAACCCTTTCACCGAAGCACCATAAATGGTATCCATGAAACCGGCTAGTGCCTCTAATTCCCGAGCATGCACACCCCTAAAGAAACTTACATCCCAAAAAAGGACTCCATTATCAAGCTTCATAAGCTCAGCCACACTAACCTCCTTGTCTCAGCAAACTCTAAACAATTCAGAATAGCTGACTGCAAGAGAAGTCTCACCACACCAATGGTCTTGCCAAAATTTCACCCTAGACCCATCCCCAATATCATATAGAATGTGGCGAGAAAAAGAAGGCCATCCCCGACTAATATATCCACAAGCCAACACCATATGGACCATTAACAGGCCTAATACACCAGCCACCCCATTCACAGCCATATTTCACCTCTATCACTTGCCTCCAAAGGGCAGCCCTCTCCATCCCAAATCTCCATAGCCACTTCCCAAGCAAAGCTTCATTAAAAAGTCTTACCTTCCTTATCCCCAAGCCACCTGAAGCAATGGGACTGCAAACAGTAGCCCATTTAACCAAATGGAATTTTGGTTCATCTCCAATGCCACCCCATAAGAAATTTCTTTGAAGTTTCTCAATTCGGTTAGCCATAGCTGCAGGAATAGGAAATAGAGATAGAAAATAAGTGGATAAATTAGATAGAGTGCTTTTAATTAAAGTGACTCTACCTCCCTTGGATAAGTAAAAACGTTTTCATCCTGCTAATCTCCGTTCTATCTTCTCTAGAATTGGGTTCCATATTGCCTTATCCTTGAATTAGCTCCCAAAGGAAGACCCAAATACATCATTGGAAGTGTACCTTGTTTACAGCCAAGGACATTCAACAATAAGTCCAAATTATGCACCATACCAACAGGAACCAACTCTGATTTACCCAAATTTATCTTTAGACTAGAGACTGCCTCAAACCAAATGAGGATCATACGGAGAAATAGAACCTGATCCAGATCAGCACCACAAAAAATCAAAGTGTCGTCCGCAAAGAGAAGATGAGACACCGCCAATGATCTTCCCTCTACATGACCCACACCAAAGCCTGACATGTGACCATCATGGACAGCTTTATCCACAAAAGTCATGCTTTAAAGTGAATTTACTTTTGACAGGAAAATAGCGAGTGGACTGATTGGCATACAAATGTTCTATCCAAGCGGAATGCAGTGGAAAATGTCTTTCAGTGGGCATGTGGGTATGTTTTCTTCATTTCAAATGTTGCAACTCTTCTCACATCTGCAGCTCCCAATATTCTGATTCAAGCTTAAGTAAATGAAATTAAAGTACGTTCATATAGTTATAATTATTCCATGCATGGCCCAGACAGGCAAGGTTGATATTCTGATGAATCGCTCTGCATTGGACC
Source organism: Quercus aquifolioides (assembly GCA_019022515.1). Taxonomy (NCBI): domain Eukaryota; kingdom Viridiplantae; phylum Streptophyta; class Magnoliopsida; order Fagales; family Fagaceae; genus Quercus; species Quercus aquifolioides. Next base: position 66,387,478 of record CM032328.1, on the reverse strand, counting down.
ATGCATGGAATAACTTGAACTATATGAGAATACAACCAGTAGTATTGCAACTAGTGGAACAGCTTGTTGAAAACCACACTATGCATGTGCCAATGAGCTCTTGCTTAAATGGCAATAAATCTTCAAATAAGAGCAGGGTGGAGGGTCTTGGGTACAAAGACCCAATAGATGCTATTGTAACTTACTAATCTAAAAAAGAAAAAGTATCTATTGTGTGTTTGTGTGTCTGCGTATTGTAGTATCATTTAGCTACATATGTATGGAGCATAATTGTTATAATCGAGTGTATCATGTATCGTATCAAACAATGGTATGGAATCATTTGTAAAATAATTTTAAATCACTTGGGTGTATCAGAAAAGCTCTCAAATCATATTATCCGTAAGGATGTGTTGTCACTTTCTCGTGAGTCTTTTAAATGTGAAGTGTGAATTATTTACTTTATGCATTGTAACTTGAAAATAAAATAATTTTCTAAATTTTGAGTGTGGTAATATATTTTCATGAATTGAAATTAGTTTTTGTGAAATATTGCTGCATTAATGACCATAAAATAAGTGATTGATTGATTATGTCTGTAGTTTGTAATAAATGTCATTTGTACTTGTGTATCTATTATTTTTATTGTTTTCATGTACTCTACGATATATAATGCAAAATATGCTAATGATAATGTTTAAGATGATTTGGTTTGTCGCTTTGCCATTGGAACTTCAATGGTATGTCAGAGCAGCCACTGATGCTTGCAAAAGCCAATTTTTTGTTTTGTTTTTGGTGTGTTGCCACTTCTTCAGTTGGTTTTCTAGTTATTAGATTTACTTGTTGCTTTGCTCACAGTTAGAGCTTTTTGTGAGGCAATATTGCTTTTCTCTCAGGTATGGCTATCAATATTTGAGAGGTATATCAGGCATGGGTTAGAGCCTTAAATAACCTACTGAACTGTAAATATTTCATGCTTTACAGTAATCTCTGAGACTTAGGAGGTGAATGAAATTGGAAGTGAGCTGGTCATATCTTATAGAATAATGGGCCTGTTTTTTTTATTTTTTATTTTCTCTTTCCACATTTACTTTTATATTTATCATGATTTAATCATTTTTAATAGGCGGCCAACAGCACTGCAAGATCGGAATAGGGATAGCGACGACGACGATTACCAAGATAGAGACTATGATGTTGCAGCTCTTGCAAATAACTTAAGCCAGGCTTTTCGATATGGCATTTACAGTAATGATGATATTGATGAGGTTCCCTTTAAAACTTTCTCATAATAGCTCATTTAGTTTTGTTTTTCTTGGTTTTCTTTTTAGATAAGAAACATATATGTTAAGTGGAAGTATGAGAGGTACAGCAATAATTTCTTATAATCTCATTATCATTTAAAAGAAAGGATTTTACCATAGTGGCAAGGAATAAAACAAGTTAGCAACAAAACGGGATGTATGAGGTATAAGTCTAATAAGATGGGCATACCTCAAGACCAATCTTATGGCTATATATTAGCTTTTGGGCTAGGATCCTGAGGAAAAGATTCAGTAGAGATTTGTGAAATTAAAGTTTTTGTATATAGAGTGACAAATGATTCTGCAAAATCATGTGAACTATGGTCTCTACAAAAAATCTAGAGATAAACAAGCAGTAAGCATAAACTAAAATAAAAAAATAAAAAATGTGGCTATCATCCCAAAAGACCAGCTAAGCATCAGTGGCTTGGTCAGTCTTTGCCTGTTTACCTAATATCACACTGTGTTGTGTTTTCTTCCCCTGAGCTTTTATTGAACAGCAACTTAAGATTTTAATAATTTTGTATGTTACTCTTGGTAATAAGAATTTAACCCAACAAAGCGTTAGTCCCAGAACTATTGGGTCAGCCATAAATCCTCAAACAGACCAATCAGGGTTGACCACATGTATTATTCTCTACAATTCTTAATCAAACTTTCTGTTTACTTTTATTTCTTAAACAATCATTGGAAGGCCAGTGTCCACACTAAATGCAATTTCAAGTACTCACTTTAATTTATGGTGTGTTTGGATAGCAGGATTTGTGGATTTGGATTTGAGTGATTAAAATCCAAATATCTTGTTTGGACAGCTTCAAAATATCAAGGATTTGGATTGGACCATATCTACAAGGGATTTTAAACCTTTAAAATCGTTGGATTTGAAATAACATCTAAAATCAAGGCATTTCAAATCTATTGATTTAAAATCCAAATTCAAGTTTCCAAATGCAACCTTAGTGTATTTGAATTCGGTCCTACTGTCATACTATTATCATGTGTACATTGCTATGTCCAGTTACAGTTCATTTGATTGATAATTGTTCATTTACTTATTTGACTTCTTGTTCATACATTTCAGGCTCATGGCTCACTCGAACGAGATGACGAGGTATGAGATACATTAGAAACTTAACTGGTTTTAGTTAGAAAAATATAAGTATATAACATGTTGGTTTTGTATGTTGAGTGCTATGTTTTATCATTAGCCTAGTGCCTCATTTGGAAATGATCTTTTTTTTTTTTTTTTTGAGGGGAAATTTTTGGAAATGATCTTAGGTCTGTACAAGGGATCATCTTTTGGCAGCCTATGAATATCTTTTGCTACTCACATTTTCAGTCAGGAAGGTTGATGTAGTCATCGGAACTGTACATTAAGAGACACATTTTAGCTTAAACTTAAATTTAATATAGGAAGAATATGTTTTTAGTTTCTATGAATTGCCAAGTACTTCCAGAAGAGGCCACTGTCTTTCATTTTTGTCTGATTAACTGAATTTAAGTAGTTCATACTTCCTCTTTGGGGATTGACTAGGACATTACTCATTATAAGTTATTTGCTTAACCCTTCTCCTGGGGAACTATATACAGTTTTTTTTTTTTTTTTGGGTTTGTGGGGTGGGGGGGCGGGCGCGGGGGGGTGGGGGGGGGGGATTAAATGAATAGGAGTATGCTCAATTTATATGTTCTTTATTTAAGTTGGAAATCGTACAATTTGATCTTAACTGAATTGGTCTTTTGGGATGAATGCAACAATGTTGGCTTGAATGTGTCGTGCAAAAATTAAATGGGAAATGCTATGTTCACAACATTTCCACCTCAAATCCTAGGTGGCAGGTTGTTACTTGCTGTTATTTTTTGATAAGTAATATTAAAACTTTTATTAAGAAAATAAAACAGCCCAAGTACACAGGTTGTTACTTGCTGTTATTGGAGGGCAAGAAAGTAAATTGGGTCATATTATCTGCATTTGTTGTGGACGTAGCACTTCTTAAATTAAATTGGATCATATTATCTGCATTTGTGTCATGGTGAGCCATATATGAGTAATGTTTCTCAAGTCACATGGACAAGAACTTAGATAGGTTAAAGAATTATGTTAAAGCTTGAGTTAGATTACTTAGGTTGCAGTTCAATATGTATTAATGTTAGCATCTCATCCCTGTAAGTGGTGTTTCTGTAACTGAGTTATCAGAGCAGTCAAATGTTTTACCCCTTTTTTTTCATTCCTGAAGTGATTTTTAATTTTGATTTTTAGTTTTGGGAAAGAAAATACAAGAAACTCGGTGCATGGTTTTGACTGATTATGATCTCACTTACACATGCATGTCATATGTAGCTACTGTTCTATTTCTTGGTAGCAGGCTGTTTTTGTGGGAAACAGAAGTTTTGTGAATAATAGAAGTTTCTTACCTGGATATACTTGGCAGGATGTTTACTTTGATGATGAATCTGCTGAAGTTGTCTTATCTTCTCTACGACTGGGAGATGACCAGGAAAGGTACACTTCAATTCTTTATTAGAACTCAGTTTGTTTTGTCGGCTGTGAAGCTGGAAGTTGTCTTTCATCTTTGCTTTCTGTTTTGTTGGATTATTTTTTTATATTGTGTGTATATGCGTCTTGAGAGATGGGGGCGGTGGGTGATAGGTGACAATTTATGCATGTAGGTTAGTGTTGTTAGAAGCTCAAGGTGCAGTTAAGTGTAAGAAAAAAGAATTGACTTGCGTGCAGTGAAATAGACCATAACAGCGAAGTGAGTATTACAAATCAATGGTCAATCTTAATCGGTTGCTGAGTGAATGATTATTTTTAATTAATAAATCTCATATACTATTAAAAAGTGGCCTTACTACATAGTACCTTAAGAAAGAGCATGTGCCTAATGTTTGCATGTGCCTTTTGTTGAATTTGATAATGGTCTTGACAGTCCAAGTCCGTACTGAGAAGAATGGTTGGCCTTTCGAAAACTAATGTGTTAAACTGTTGATCAGGATGGTAGGGGTGCAATGTGAATTTCAGCTTATACCTCAATTGGCTAGGGGAGCTATTTTAGAATTTTCTGGAATATTTTGAACCTTAGTACTGGCTAACTTGTGATTTTGGCTTACGTGCACATAGAAGATTTAGCAGGTTAATTCTCTTTGGTGGGGCCTGTAATTCAGAGTCTAACCTGCTAAATGATATGTTGGGAATTGAATAGTGTTTTTACTATGCTTTCATTCTTTATATTTTATTCATCTAAACAATGCTGTCTTAGTTCAAACCCTCTGTCCATATTCTATTTATAGAAACTGCTAAATGATTTGTTGCATTTCTTGGGGTGTGTGCAGTGGCTCACTCTTTACAAATTCCAACTGGTTTGCTTTTGAGGATGACAGAGTTGCCAATGAACGCTCAACTGGCTCACACGCATCCCCATCACCCAACACTGAGGAGATGTGTGTAATTAATGGTGGCAGTGATGATAATGTTATTGTTGGTGAAGATGACGACTTGGTTGACACTGCAACATCTTCTCCAGAAGCAGAGACAAAGTCAGAAGACACTACACATCTTGATAACTCAAGAGAAACGGGACACGCTGAAACTGATAAACCACCTGAATGGGTTGAATGGAGGGAGACTACAGATTCCAGTGACCCATCTGATGTTCTACCCAATGGTGAGATTCAAGTTGGATTAGAACTTAGCGAGGCAGATGCAGCTGAAGCTTCATCTTCCACTGATGGATTGGAAAAGAATGATGAAACTGCTGCAGGACATTTGCCTGAATCAGCAGATGCAAACCCAAGTCCTGATCCTTCTGAGCAGTCAGAATCAGCTAATGAGAATTCAAGTTTAGACCCAACCAATTCTGATGATGTGGCAGTGGCTGAAGGAGCAGAAGGCAAATCTATGGCGGAAGAAGACGAAAAGGATGTTAGTGAGAAATCAGGCTTGGACCCAACCAATTTGGATGTAGTTGCGGCTGAAGGAAAGGAAGGCATTCCTAAGGAAGAAGAAGAAAAAAAGGATGTTGATGAGAAATCGGGTTTAGGCCCCACTGATTCGGATGATGTGGTTGCAGCCGAAGGAATGGAAGTCACTTCTACGGCAGAAGAAGAAAAAAAGGATGTTGATGAGAAATCAGGTTTAGGCCCCACTGATTCTGATGATGCGGTTGCAGCCCAAGCAATGGAAGGCACTTCTACAGCAGAAGAAGAAAAAAAGGATGTTGATGAGAAATCAAGTTTAGGCCCAACCAATTCTGATGATGTGGTTGTGGCTGAAGGAATAGAAGGCACTCCTAAGGCAGAAGAAGACAAAAAGGATGATAATGAGAAATCAAGTTTAGGCCCAACTGATTCTGATGATGTGGTGGTGGCTGAAGAAAAGGAAGGCACTCCTGAGGGAGAAGAAGAGAAGAAGGATGTTAAGGAAGCCGGCAACTAATGTAAATTTGCAAGAACCAGTTTTATTGGGCTAACTCATACATTGCAACATTGAGCAGGTCGGAAGATGGATTCTGGAGGTTGGATAGGCGACTGTAACTTTAAGAGCCTTCTGTACATCATCAATGGGGGCAGTGTTTGTTAAATAGGGCTGATGATTCTTTACCCCCATCCATGAAAGTTGCTCTCTCTGATTTAGGAAAAACAGAAAGGGCAGGTTCTGATTTTCAAACTTTTCTACCAAAAAATTCAATGTTTCATAAATCAAGTACCTTTGTTAGGTGATACAGAGACTGAATTGTCACGTGTTGCCACAAGAATCTGTCTATATTGTACGATTGTCCTTCCTCCAAGAATATCAAGTGTTTATTATTAGAAATTAATTCCACATGAATGTCTTGATTATCGAACTGTACGAAACAATGGCTTCCTAATAAAATTCTGGATTTCAGTCCAGTAAGGGTCGGCTATAGTTTTTGGTTTCCCCGAAGTTGTAATATAAAGATGTTTTGCGTAATTAGCAAATTATTTAAGACCCTCCTGCCTAGGTTTGTGGCCTGTGAGCATGGTTCACGAAATGTGGCACATAATAATGACTTGTTCTTCCCGTGACAGATTTTTCTTAATTTTTTATGACTTCCCAAGAGCTCAGGATCTCACTGAAATTGGCTGAGATCTCTTCCTTTTATTTATTTGTTTATTTTGGTTCCTGGGTTTTAGTCGGGAAAAACATGTAGTCTTGTTTCTTCTGCTATTTGGGGAATTAATTAATGGTTTAGCAACCAACATCCAATCTTGTGAGGTCCTGTTGTGGAAGACTTATGTCATCAACTTGCATTATATCCAAAAGTGAACAAGTCCTGTTAACACATGAAACAAAGGTTTTACCCTTGCCCTTTTTCGGATTAATCATTATCTTGCAATATATTCACACGTGAACAAGACTCATTCACTCACGAAACATAGGTAACCTTGCCCTTCACCGATTGATTGATCCGTTAACTAACACCAAAATGAAAGTTGCACAAAGCAACAAATACAAGCTGAAAAACAGGACAATACAACCTGCCAAAATAACAATATTACAAGCAGCTGAATCATTGGTGCACAACCCTTATCGATAAAATCTCATAAATCAACTGCAGTATCTAAATCGGCTTTCAGGATCCAAGCCTCCATGCAAAACAGAAAATGGGATCATTAGGATTCAGTTCTTGATATTTCTACAAACTCCCTTTCTATACCAAATATCATCCCATATCAATTTGAGAGGCTCCTTCCTCTGTCAAGAGTCTTCCATTGTGGAAAAAAATCCTATCAAATAGACATGCATATAACACATGAAGCCATATTCTTTGAGTAATAGAATACTCAAAGAATACATGTTTTTGACTCTCAATTAGACTTCTGCATTAAACGAATAGAAAATCTCCAGTGTAACTCCATTTTGCTAGAGTTGAGAGCCTGTCCTTCAGTGCCAACCAATAAATAAATAAATGAGTGCTTAGTAATAACTGTTGAAAACCATATGAGCTTTCACCATTCAATTGTCACAGGCTCAAAGCCTTACTCTTTATTTCATTCTGTGATAAGTGGCACTGTGGCAAAGAAACCTCCCTTATTTGGATGGAATCTCATACACCTTATCTTCCTGATCAAATTTAACTTGGTAAGATTATATTGGAAGTCCACCAGATCATCCAATGTAGCAGGTATCCAATATCTTTGCCCGGCTCAAATGAAAATTGAAATTTTAATAGTGGTAGAACTTCTTGAACCATGCATGTATCACTCTGAATCCATTTTTATGAAGTACAGCACCATTGGATGCTAGTTATCATGCCAAAGAAGGATTCTATCTCCCCTCTCCACCCAAAATTTGATTAGAGGTCTAGATATTTCTCTTACTCATAGCATTTTCCCCTCCCCATGAACTGGCTAAAGGAATTTTGACCTTCCAAAAGATTTTTCCTCTTAATAAATACCTGTATGTCCAAGCAACCCATATCGAGCCAGACTGAGAAAATAGGTTTCGTACAGGCCTGAGAAAAGCAGCTTTATTCCATAATTTCCATTCTTTGATTCTTTTCATGTCTAACCTTCCTTCATATTGGGTAGACAAATTTCTTCCAAGCCATGTTTGCTCGAATGGGAGAACTTTACTTACCACTTTATAGAAAGCAGTTAAAACCTTTATTCAGTAGCTATTATGATCTTCATTGGTAAGATAAAAATGTTGGTCCAATACATTTAGATTTCATAAAGCACAAATTGCAGCATTTGAAGCTTCCCTGTAAAAGAGAGTTTCTTTTCCTCTCCTGTTTAGGATGTTATCCTAACTGTAATCTTTTCAACTAGCCTACAATCTTAAGCTTTGAGTTTAGCTGATATTAGAGGCAATACAAGGTATTACTAACAACCATCCCTCCTTGAATTCAAGATAGAGTGATTCTAAATTTTTTGTTTCTTTTGACATCCTAGCAAAGAACACTGCATTCTTCATGAACAAATTTCAAGTGAGATTTAATCTTTCACACCCCAGTATGAAACTTAAAGCTCTTTGCTTTCACAGAAACTTTCATTAACATTCTTGAAAATACTTTCTTAAATTCAACAAACAAATAAGGATATAAAGAATATCCTTGTATTATTCCTTTTTTTCCCCTTTGAAATACCCCACTAAACTTCCATGTATTGCAAGAGAACCTAGGAGAAGTGATGCATTCACTTGTCCACGCTACAAATATTTTAGGAAAGCCAATGATAGTGGCATGATTCAGAAAAGAGCTACTGTTTTACAAAATCATATGCCTTCATTGTATCTAGTATCAGGGTGCATCTAGCAAGGCCAAGGATCCTGTGATAATTGTTCATCAGCTCCTGAGAAAGGAGTACATTTTCAGTTATGCCCCTTGCTGTTATAAAAGCTGTATAGGTTAGGCTTATGAGATCAGTCAAGCACTTATCCAACCATTTGGCTAAGAATTGCTCTAAAGTACATCATTTCTTAGGGGCTACAAACTTATAAACCAATATGATACTGGTGGCATCAACTTCCCCAAGTAGCCTGTCTGTAGTGAAAAAGGGTTTAACTGCTTCAATAACTTCTTAATGAAGCACATACCATGCTTTTTAAAGAAATGGGATGAATAGCCATTAGGAGTCTTGTCCCCTTTCAATGAAAGATAGTCTCCTTGATTTCTATACCAATCACACCTTTTTGTAGAAAATTCATTTTCTCAGCTACTATAGTAAACTATATTGTTTGATCTAGGCCAGCTTGAGTAATGATTTGATTCTAAACACAACTCCCCAACAACCTTTGGTCGAACTCAATAACTGTATCTTTTATCTGCTATCCATCAACAGTTTTCACTCCTTGATCATTATATAAGCATCTGAAAGTACTTTTCGCATTTCTCATCTTAACTAGTTCCCTTTTCTTTTCTTTTTTTCTTTCTTTTTGTTTCTTTTCTTTTGGGATAAAGGGTCTTGACTAGTTTATAAAAACCAATCAAATTCTGGTTTTAAACTTCAGTCACTGATTCTTGAACCTATGTTATGAAAATAGCTTCCATAGCTCTTCTTATAGATGAGTTAGCGTCATTTTTTTATTCTCCTCCATTACGTATATAATCTATACTCGAAACAGAAATATTTTATTTTTGTGTTGCTTCCTTGCCTATTGAACCCCTCAAGAAAGATTACCAAAATTCCCTATGTTAAACTTTTTCAAAGTTAGCTTGAATCTATTCAGGTTTTTATACAATCTGAACATTGCTGGTTCCTTCTATTTGGAGTAATCCTTTTTCTTTTTTTCCACCTCTTTTACTTTCATTCTCAACCCTTTGCTTTAGGAAAAGATTTTAGGAAATATTTAAGTACAATTCCTTAGATGTTGTATATTTTCCAAGGAGATTTAAATTCAATGCAACTATGTTTTGATTTTAATGAAAGAACTTAATGTACTACACTTACTAAAGTGTACTCTATACTAAGTTTTACCCTTCTTTATATATTCAGCCATAGTAGTTAAGAAAGTAGTACCACAAAGAGACTTACAAGAAGAGTAGTCTTTTTCAAGAAGAGTTTACAAGATTGAATGGCAATAAAAGATTCAGAGGCAGATCAAACCGATCAGAAAATTCTCAATCCATGGCAACTTCCTGGTTCCCTGCGGGCAGAACCAGCGGTGGCTCCAGTTGCACAACGGTTTGGGTTTTAATTTTCTCAAGATGTTGATTGAATAGATTACTAACAAGAAATTTTATATATTTTTTGATAAACTAGTTCATATTAGCTGGTACAATTACTAAAGAGTTGATAATAGATCTAGAGTGATTTAGGAATTTCTAACAGTTATAAAAAAAAAAAAAAAATGTAGATTGACAATTCTCATTCTGAATTGACCGCAATTTTATAATTTTAGGATATGTGCTGCCACTTCAACAGATTTGGAAGCTTCGCATCAGTTGACCGAAGCCTAAATGGAAGGTGTTTCAGAGTCTATTTCAAAGTTATCGAAGTCCAGCAGGAAGAGTGCAAAACAATCTTCAGCTCCACCTTAAATACATTCTTCTCAAAAAAAAAAAAAATGTTTTTAGTTAAATACATTGATGACATCCTAATGTGCTATTAAGGGTTTCTGGTAAACAAAACTTTAGCACAAGAAAAATATTTTCTGTCAACAAGCCGAAATTCTCATTGAGCTTCAAATCAAGATCAGTGGCAAAGCGTTCCACATGACCCCAATCCGTAGAACACAAGTTCCAACTCGTGAGTTGGCCATCAGAAGATCTTGAATTTCATTTTGAGAGCATCTCGATGAATTGAACAACATACAAAAATAAAATATAGGAAGTGCCAAATATTAGGAACTACCTAGGAGTTAAGAACATGAACATCACTCAAGAATTTATATATAATCTAAGTGACAAAATAAAAGTTTTTTCCATTCTTTTATTAACTGATTTATGTATAAGATTCCATTCACCCCTACATCTTAGAAAGTACTGCATTATGACTGACCGCCAAAATTCTCATCTGATTTCATAGTTCTTAAGGTCCTTCATAACAGTCTTGATTTATACATTTAGCTTGTCAAATAAATAGAATAAAAAACAGACAACATTTATATGTTTATCGACCAATATTTGTGGAGAATTTGTAAAAATCAACTCAGCAACCTTCGTAATACAATGCTGTTAAATTCCTTTACGAGTTCATTAGTCTACATCAATAGTATAGTCCCCTGTATCTGTTCAAGTTGTTTTCCATCTTTGCTGTCTGTTTTCTTGGATTTTTTTCTCTCTTCATCTGTGTGTACATGAGTCTTGAAAGGTGAGAGAAGTAAAAGGGGGGGGGAGGGGGAGAATTGACTTGATTGTAGTGAAATAAACCATAACAATGAAGTGAGCATTACAAATCAATGGTCTATCTTAACCGGTTGCAGAGTGAATGATTATTTTAATAAACTTCAAGTATTACTGCATAGAGCCTTACACACAGTTTTACACACCCCATTTTTTAGCTGAAACCATGATTTCCAAGTTCAAAATCATGACTTTCAAGTCAAAGTTTCAGCTCAAAATTGGGGTGTGTAAAACTGTGTTACAGTTTGTGTAGTAAACACATCTCTGCTTTGCTTAATTGAAATGCAGTTCGCTTTAAAAGGTGCTTTTTCCACCACTCTTCTGCTTTGGCATGCTTTTAATAACACTTACAAGCTACAACCATACGTTTGTAGCCATTTGTTGAATTTGATGATGGTCTTCACAACTCCAAGTTCGTACAGAGAAGGATGGTTGGCCTTTTGAAAACTAATGCGTTCACTGCCGATCAAGATGGCAGGGGTGCAGTGTGAATTTTAACTTATAATTATACCTGAATTGGCCAGGGGAGCTATTTAAGAATTTTCTGGAATATTGTAACCTTAGTGCTGGCTAACTTGCGATTTTGGTTTACATGCACATTGAAGATTTAGTGGATTAATTCTCTTTGGTTGGGCCTGTAATTCAGAAAATAACCTGCTAAATGATATGTTGGGAATTGAATAGTGTTTTTACTATGCTTTCATTGTTCATATTTTATTCATCCAAACAATGCTTTTGTATTTCAAACTTTCTGTCCATATTCTATTTCTAGAAACTGATAAATGATTTGTTGCATTTCTTTTGGTGTGTTCAGTGGTTCACTCTATACAAATTCCAACTGGTTTGCTTTCGTGGATGACAGAGTTGCCGGTGACTGGTGTAACTAATGGTGGCAGGGATGACAATGTTATTGATGGTGAAGATGATGACTCAGCATCTCTTGACCCTGCCAAGATCTAGCATAGGAAACCCATCAGGTGTAGCAGGTCCATAAGATAACCCATCAGCACCTATCATAACATGGGGAAAACCCTGCATCCCTGAGATAGGTCTGGCTCCACGTGCCAGTGGCATGTGAGGGGGCTGCATGATTCCCCTGCCTCTTCTTCCTCTTCTTCCTCTTCTTCATTGTCATCGAATGGGACATTATCTGGATCGACTCCCATAGCTTTCTCCACCTCCTATTTTGAGATCGCCTATCCCGAAGGAAAAAAGATGGCAACAACTAGATTCTGCCATTTCTTACCATTTAAATTGACATACAAGAGAGTAAATCTTGAAGTGCAATGCAGATTCTTGTGCCGTCTGCGTCCACTTCCTCACAAAAAGGTTTTAGTCACTTGCTGGCTTGGAAAACAGATTGATTGCACTAATGAGATCTTACTGCCAATAACTAACTCTACAATTGTTTTATTTTACAAGGTCAGCAAACTGCTTACCTTGCAACAGAACCAATAGATCTCCCGAAATGCTTCTAAGACATCAAAGAAAAAACAAAATCTACAGATAGATACTATACTTATATGAAGATCTAAAGACATAATATTTTAGAATTTCATGTAAAATTAAATATCAACAAAATAGCAGCAGTTTTTTTATTGTTAAGATACACACACCCAATGAATTTTGAACTCACAACCTCACCATCCATTTCATTGTTATGGGAGAGGAAAGTATCAGTTGAGCTATAGCTCATTGGCAACAAATAACAGCAGTTTAAGGATACAAAATTTGATATTATATTCCTAAGTATCCTAATAACCACTCATTAATTTCCCAAGCTTTGCCAATAGAAGTTCCCTGTGTAGATACTGATTGTCCCATTGGGTCCATATTCCACATGATCTTTAATGTCATTCGATTTTCTTTTTTATCCACTTAGATTATCGAAGAATTTGCTACTGATATCATGTCATACATGCTATACCATTTCCTAATATTACAAGGCAATTTTATCAATCCAAATGAACCATTCTAACACTACACTTCGACTATGTGTAATTCAGCTTCCGCCAAGTAGGCTGATCTGGATAATTCTCTCCGCTGAGTTCCTCCCCCTGCCAAGCAAAGGGTGGAGGCGTGGGTAGAGTTCAACTGCACCATCCCCCATCCATAATGCAATGCATGATTCTCTATTTTATTTCTACACAAGCCTATGCATTACTCTATGTCCTCACTCAATAGCTCAATGCCTATTGCAAGGGGAACAAACTAGTAACATTGGGATTGGCATTATATCACCATTTTTTGTGTGTTCTCTCTTATTTCTTACAAGACTGCAAACTGAGAGATTGCATCTCCTTTCACTGTTGATGATTGCTGTGCCATGGACATTACTCTTATTGAAGTAATTTGTCTTTGACTTTTGACTTTGGATTGTCATTTCTATCTGTCCTTTCTATAGCAATAACTAGAGTGCAGAGTGCCACCAAATCACAATTTGTCACCTTGTTCTTGTGCATGGAAACTAACCCATCTACTCGGCAACTTTTCCTCACTAACCTGTTTATGAAAACATACTCACTTCAATATTCCTTTGACCTAAGAAACACTCATTGTATCGTTTTTTGTGAGATTGAGAGGATTTGAACGCAAAATACATACTTCAACATACCAAAAAAATCCAGTATCGTAGATGTGACAATATCTAATTTTTCATATCTGAAATACATCTCTCTCATTGGAGAGCCTCCAATTGAAGGTTTAATCTATAAGGACACCACTTAATTCAAAAGATTATGCCTATAAGTTTGGGTCCAACTATTTTAATCACTTTCTCTTATCATTCTTGCTCAATGTGAGATTTTACTCACACTTGTATATCCTTTAAGAAGTCTGCAACTACATGAAACTCAATGGTAAAATAAATTCATTTACATGTTGCAAATAACAAACTTTTCAAATTTTATTCTAAAGACATTGAACTCAACCAAATTACAAGGAGTTGTCGCCAATCTCTTGGGATTCTGAAACACTTCTACTATAAATTTACCTAAAGATGAATCTAACATGATTTACTAACTAACAACAACTCACCCCACAATATTCTCAAATTAATCTACTACCCAACACATGGGCAAATGAAAAAATATATATTAAATGCAGAACCTGCTTAGCTTATGGGAATTCAATTTCGATAAACATTCTTCAAGAATATTTAATTGTTTGTGATATTAATCATTGGTCGTTTGGTGTGGCGGTGTTCAAAATATATTCCCTCAAGCTATCTGAAACCGAAATAAATTCCTCAAGCTCAGGCAGCGAAGAACTAGAGGTTTCAACGAAACAGAACCATTATCAAATCAAAAACAATATAAATATGATCTTTTATTTATCGTATAAATCTATTAATTATGAAAATAAGATGGGGGAGAAGCATCTCCTGAAGAATCATTACAGGTATATTCATCAATGGGATAGATACAGACATCACCAGTAGGATCTACATCCTTCATTGCAGCATCTGCACTCTGTTGTTGTAGTTCAAGTGCATGTTCAAGGATTAACTCCACTTCGCCCATGGTGGGACGAGCCTCTCCCTTATTTCGCACACAAGAAATGGCAATGTCAACGTAAATCTTGAAACACTCTGGATCTATCTTCCCCATCAGATACGGATCAATTATCTCATTCAAGGTCCCTTCTCGTTTGCATTTTTGGGCCCAATTAACCAGACCCTGCCGTTTTTCCATCAATTTGAAGTCTATTGCTTCTCTCCCACAGAGTACTTCCAACAGTACCACACCAAAAGAGTAGACGTCGGTTTTATCGGTCAGCCTATATGTAATGAAACATTCGGGATCCAGGTATCTCAAAGTAGTTTTCGAATCCCGTTTGATTTCCACGAATTTGAAACCCGGGGGAAGCATGCTGGGCGACCTGAAATCTGACAACTTGGCCTCCCAATTCTTGTCCAACAGAATGGTGGTCGGCTTCACGTCACCGTGGATAATAGTTTGCTTGACCCCAGTGTGAAGGTAGTGCAGTGCACGCGCCACTCCAACGCAAATCTTTAGTCTTTGTTTCCACGAGAGGCGATCGTCGAGTTTCCTGAAGAGGTTTCCATTGACCATGAACTCGTAGACTAGGATATTCACGCCTTCATCAATACAATATCCGATGAGAGGGATGAGGTTAGGGTGGTGTAGCTGGCCAACGAACACCACCTCGTTCCTTAAGTCCTCGAGTTTCATGCGCTTTATTGCAACGATTCTGGTTCCGTTACACTCGTTAAAAGAGCCCTTATATATTGTGCCAAAATCCCCCTCATCAACTACTAAATTAGCATCGAAGTTATTGGTAGCAAACTTCATCTCAGCCAGTGAAAATTGACGGCATAATCCCTCAGGAAGAGGTGAAGATGTTGATGGTTTTGCTCTCTTCTCGGAAGTTCTGAATAAGTTTGAAACACGTTTCATTGACACTTCACTCAATTGAGAAAAAGCCGGCAAAGCTGTTGAAGTCACTGCATTGAGTAGCAGTCTTATTATTATCCTTCTATATTATGAATGATTAATAAAATAAACCATTGGATTTAGATTTTAATATATGTATGAGTATGATTGCTGACCCATCAGTCAAAAATGATATCATGCAAAAAAGTCTTTTATTTATTTATTATTAAATGATTGCAATCATTTAATAATAAATAAATAAATAAAAGACTTTTTAAAAAAAGATCTAGCAATATATAAAAGATTCAGAGGCTAATCAAACCAATCAAATAAATTCTTAAATCGTTGGTGTCATGTCCCCAAACTCAAAATGGTCTAAAGCATAAGAAATAAATTCCAAAGGTACCTGTTGATTTTTCCTTTTTGATAATTCAAACTGTAGAAGATCTTTCTTTTTCTTTCTTTTCCACAGGTTAAAAATCTATCACCATACTAAAATCTCCACATTATAAGTTAGAGTTCTATAACACATTTACGAACAATAACTCAAAATCATGTGCCTCCACATAATACATGAATATATTACAAAACTCCAATTGGATTACACAAAGTCACAATCTTATCAAGAATAAGGACCTTAACATCGAGTCTAGGCCTACCACGCCAAAGGCTAACAAACCTCAAGCAACCAACCTCCAATAGAATTAATTAAGGTTTTGTTGAACATAGCAAGTTCGAGTCACCAACCATTTACAGCAAAAGTCTCCAAATTTAACATAGCATTCTAATAATCACCAAAGAAGTAAGCTCCATACCCAAGGCATAGCTAATTAATCTGAAAAACTGTTAAAGGTTGGGATGAGCTAAAACCCAACAAGTAGCATAATTAATAGGGGTGGGGAAAATGCAAGTTTCATGATGATAAATAATTACAAAGCACGTTTTAATTTTGGAAATTTGTAGCTGAATACTGCAAGATTATTTTCAATAATAATATGACAAGAATGATAAATAATGAACACAAAATTTATCAAAATAATACTATGAAACTATATACTATAATCTATGAGCACTAACAATATAATTTCCAAAGACACAAAATCTAACATACAATAATTTATCACAAATGCACCACACTACCACATAGATTAGTTAAGGGATCCACCTATTCACAACTGGCATGATATTGTCCTCTCTGATATGTAGACTCTTGGCCCCATGGACAGCAGTCTCACTCTCAAGGTTTTTCTCGCCCCCCATGGGCAGCAGAGAGAGCGCGTCAAATAAGACCTCTCTTGCATGTGGTCTCTTAGCTCGATGGGCAGCAATCTCACCCACACACAATTAAGAAACCTCTTCACTCCATGGGCAGTAGAGAAGAATGCGTCATCCAAAGCGAAAAGGCACTGTCATAGATTTGATTCTGTTGTAAAAAACACTACAGAAACCAAATTGGGTGATCACCAGGAAATCACACATGACATGGTATTAAAACCACATAAAGCTCACAGGTTACATTACTTTGAAACACATATTTTATATTCAGGTAGTTTCAAAAAAACCTTAAATAATCTAACTTCTACAAAGTTTGTAAGGTTTTCAACTTCATTCTTATCAAGAGATTTTCTATCAATTTCCCACATAACAAGACAAGATAAGCATCTTTAAATTTTCTAATAAACCATAAAATCCAAGATTTCCTTATAAAAGATTAAATAAAAGATGCTCATTTTTCCATATCAACAAATTCGAGCATTTCCCCAAATGCAATACCAAATGTGATACATTTTCATATATAATCAATTAATCATACATATATTAAGGTTATGACACAATAGTTTTTAGGAAAATATAATTTCCATAGGTAGTTTCCAAAAGCGTGTCTAACCCAAAAACAACATTTATGCAATATGTTTATTTTTCAGAAATCTCATTAAGAAGCTACTTACCTCGCAACCGCAAAAGCCTAATTCTCCAAGCACCAAGGAGATTAGCTAGAACTAGGGGTGTCAAATGGGTGGGTTTGGGGTGGGCATAATTGGGTTGGATATATAAAACTTATTTACCTATTAAAACTCATTTAACTAATTGCTTCTAACCCAAACCCAACCCAATCCAATTATTATGGGTAAGCCCCAACCCACACAATTACCCAATTATCAAAATTATCAAAATGCCTCTAAAGTGAAAAACTCAAATCTCACGGCTCGACCCCTTATCCTTCTCTAGTTCAAAAAGTGAGGTTGGAAAATTTCATCAAATCTCCCAAAAAAAAAAAAAAAAAAAAAAAAAAAAATTGCCACCATCCATTAAAGAAAATAATCCAAAATCCAACAAATTTAAACCCCTCAGCTCATTTTCTGCAACCCCATATCTTCCCTCCGCGTTTAATTGCTAAGAAAACGCAAGAAAAACAAAACTCTAATTTTCTTAGCAACCAAACACTCCCAAAGAAATAGAAGTGGAAGTGAAAGTCAAACTCCTAGACTTAACCTCCCACCAAAAACTCTCTACCCTCTTCTCCCCATTCTACACCAAAACCCTTCTCCAAGAAAACACCTTTTTCGATGGCTCTGACTCCTAACTCTCCTCCAACCTCGCCGTCCTCTGCCTCCGCTTCATCACCACCACCGCCGCCATTGCCAACTCTTGGTCGCGCCTACATAGTCAAGCCATGGCAGCTCTTGTTAGTCACTGACTCCGCCATTGTTGAGAGAGTGAAGCAAGAGTTTGGGGTTTCTGGGATGGTTTGCTTAGGTGGGTTTAGGAATCTGAATACATGATTGGAGGCTGAGAAAATAAAGGAAAATTTTAAATGAAAACCCTAGTGAAACGATTAGAGAGGCTGAAAGAGGGCAGGGCTGGGTTTTTAATTTTTATTTTGGATGGGAAGGGTTGGGTTGAATTTGGGTTAATTTTTTTTGGGTTAAATGAGCCTCAATGAGTTTTTAGTTAAAACCCAATAATTACTGGGTCTAATTGAGTTGATGCCCATTTAATCCAAATAATAAATGAGTTTAGGCGGACAAATGGGTTTGGACTTATATTGCCCTCCCTATCTAGAACCTAAATAATATCAAGTAAACCTATCACAATAAGCATAGAGCTTGAAATTGTATTTAGTTACAATTTAGAGATTGCCAAATAAGCACTTAATTAGGCAAGCCTAGTATTTAACCTCACAAATAATATTTTTCACTTCCAAATTTTCTCAACCAATTAATTTACAAGGCATAGACTTCAACTTATTCTCATAAATCATTCAAAGTATTATCTCTAACATTAAAACTCCAACACTTAATAAGTAGTTCTCATAAGATTTACGCCACATTAACAAGAGACCCATGATATCAAAAATCATAATATTCTCCTAGACAAACAACTTAAATCTTTAACTAGTTCTAAATAATCAATAAAAATTATATTCACTATTTATTTCACATTAAAAAGCAAAAAATCTCAAATCTTCACCACTTAGATAACTACCGTTGAAAAAATTATAAATCCACTCATCAAATAATTTCACCAATACAAAACCCATACATATAAGCACATGAATATCATTTTCAAAACTCATAAATCACATAGTTATCATTATCAAAGCTTAGATAAAAATATAACCTCAAGCAAAATATAAAACCCACCAAAAAAAATTAGAAATTTTTACCTCCAATAAAAAGGATGAAGATGCTTAAAAGTTTTTTAGGATTTTTCAGTGATCTTGTAGGAAAAATGATGGTGTGACGGTGGTTTGGAGTGGAACCCGGTGGGAGAGTGTGGGAAATGAGCGTGTGTTTAAGTGAAAGAGAAAAGTAAGAAAATGATAGGAAGAAAAGAGATGGCCGGCCAAAAGAGAGAAAAGACATATTTGTGAGATGAGTAGTCCAAAAATATCTGACCATTACCCTCTTTTTTTTTTTTTTTTTTTTTTTTTTTTTTTTTTTTCAAAAAGCTGGGACGTTACAATTGGTGACTTCCAGGTCCTCTGCGGGCAGCAAAAGCGGCGTCTCCAGTTGCACGCTGACTTGGGTCTGAATTTTCTCAAGATATTTATGAGAACGTATGGTGTGTAAATAAAATAGGAGACGTATGGTGCGTATTAACCACAAAGGTAAGTCTAAGCTACATTTGTAGCCTTTTGTTGAATTTGATGATGGTCTTCATGAGTCCAGGGTCGTTTAGAGAAGGATGGTTAGCCTTTTGAAAACTAACGTGTTAACTGCTGATCAGGACAGCAGGGCTGCAGTGTGCATTTCAGCTTATACCTCATTTGGCTAGGGGAGCTATTTTAGAATTTTCTGGAATATTTTGAACCTTCAGTGCTGGCTACTATGAAGCACGGGTGCGTTTCGGGACTCGGGTGCGGGTGCGGGACTCGGCAATTTTTGAAAAAGGTGGGTGCGGGTGCGGCGGGACTCGGCAATTAAAAAATTATTAAAAATATTTTTATTTATATTTTTAATATATTGCTAAGCATACTTTTTTACATAATAATAATAGAATACTCATATAATAATAATAGTAATAAAATAAATAGATAGATAATAATAAGTACACTAAAGTTTTTGACACTTGAATTATAAATAAAAAAATGTGGCTTAGTGGCTCATGTATTTGGCCAACCCAAAAACAAATTAAATGATATAGGTGGCAGATATTAAAATAGGTGTAGCTTCTTCCCATTACCAAAAAAAAAAAAGAAAAAGAAAGTAAAGTTGTGGCTGGCTCACGTGTTTGGTCAGAGAGGCACAAAAAAACAAAATAAAGTTAACAAAGTCCTATCGTTTTACGGTAAAAAAAAACAAAAGAAAAAACAAAACTTTTCAAAAAAAGAAACAGATCAGAGTTACAGAAGGCAGGGGCTCTGGCCAAAAAAAAGGAAGAAGAAAACGAAGAAGCAAAGAAGAAGAAAGGGGTTAAGGCCACCGGTATTACAATCTAACCTCTTTCCTCTCCATCTTCGCTGGCTTAAGAGACAGTCAGTCACAAGTTTTTATCCATTTTTTTGTTTGTTTTCATTTTCTTGTTTGGCGCCGGCATGGTGTGTTTCGGCGGTTTCGCCCAATATGTCCGATATGGCTCAAATCAGTGCGAATCTGCCCGAGTCTGAGCTGTGTCGGCGCGAGTCTTGAAAAAAAAAAAAAAAACACGTGGTAGGACGCGGCCCGACGCGCGGTCAGCGGCGTCCCTCCCGCGTCGGACGCGGGTGCGGCTCCTTTGGCGCCGCGTCCGTGCTTCCTAGGTTGGCTAACTTGTGATTTTGGCTTACATGCACATTGAAGATTTAGTGAGTTAATTCTCTTTGGTGGGCCTGTAATTCAGAGTATAACATGCTAAAAGATATGTTGGGAATTAAGTAGTGTTTTTACTTTGCTTTCATTCTTCTTATTTTATTCATTTACTAGTATAGGATGCACGTGTAAGGCACATGCTAGCCAATAAAAATATTGCACTTAAGGTTAAAATTAGAATTTATTTATAATTATTTAATTATTGAATTGCTTAGAAATCATACTATTAAATGTTTCAAAATATTCTGATCTATTACCAAATCGATGGTTACCTTCAACATAGCCACCAATTCTTGAGCCCTGTCCCCATTACTTCCTCTCTAAATTAAGCTCTTTATCACTCTAATTAAGTTTCTATCAACACAGAACTACTCGTGGATCAAAATCCACCAAAAAGCTTAAAGATTACTTATCCAAGTTAATTTTTTAGCATAATATTGTATTGAATTTTAGGGTCTTGGGTAAAAAGAATTGAAACTTGTTGTGCTTGGTGTTTAGCTCTTTGGTAATGCTCATATTCAATATTTTAAATCAACTCAACTTCTCAAGAACAAACTATAAAAAATAATAATAATAATTTATTCTCACGATTCAATAAAACATCATGGCATATTTTTTATAAGTAACACGGAAGGCATATTTTTATACTTGAATCATGTACACAAAATTTAAATAACAAAAGCAACAACAAAATTGGACAAATCAACTCAAAGATACATAAATCACAAAGATTTGGAGAGAGCAAACCCAAGAAAAACTCAACATTATAAAACAGAGAATGTTATCCCCTAAAAATGAATACTCAAATATTAGTAAATAAGAGTCTAAAGTTCAATCTCCGCCTGCATCAAAAACCGATTGGTGTTATAACCATATGCTCATTAATTCCTAATTAACACCTTTATTCATGTTATATATTACATATATATTAGTTATCATTATATATCTAGTTTAATTTTAAACTATACTATTTTATACGTGCGTAAACTTACTTCTTTTTTGTGAGCTACCGACTAACATGACCGATGAATCTGCAACAATAGCATTATCATCAATAATGCTTTGCACTTCATCAACTCTTGATACGGCTTTTCTTTTTGGGATAGATTTATAGGAATTTCTCCTAGTTGAACTATCATCTATATCCTTAGGCTCCACATAATCTTATGCTAGTAAGCTAAAAATGAACAGCAAAATTAGAAAAGGGGAAAAATATTTTTTTTAAAGTAACCAAAAATTATGCAGCAATGAGGAAAAACGGAATACACATGAATGATAATAATTTGAGTGCAAAAATTTAGAAATAAATGACAAAATATATAAAACAACATAAGAGTTTATGATAAAAAATATGACCAGACAACACAAGATACAATAAAACTGTACTTACCTTTTACTTTGAAGCTTTAACACAAATCAGATACAATCCGAAGATTAAGGGCCCATTTGGTTTAAAGGTGTCTCAGTTTTCATAACTCAGTACTCAGTTTTCATAACTCAAACTCAAAACCCATAACTCATAACTCAAACTCTACTTTCATTGAAAAATCCCAAAACTCTTGTTTGGTTTAAAAACCTATCACATAACTCATCTTTTTAAGTCAACTTTTTGCTAAAGTTGTGGACCCCACCCACTGACTATACACAATTGTGAAGCCATTTCCTACCCGCGCGTCCAAATTCTTTTCTTCTTTTCTTTTTTTCCTCTCCTTCATTTCATCCCATCAGAAAACCCCTTTTTTTCTTTTCTTCCCTCGCCTCCCACATCAACACAGAAGCACAACATAGCAAACCGAAACTGGTCTTGCTCTCTCTCTGATGGTGACGATCTGGTCTTGCTCTCTCTCTGATGCCACACAAAAAAATCCAAAAGAAAGCATAGCAAACACAAACCACAAACATAGCAAACCCAAACTCAAAATCCTTAGATCGGAGACCCAAATCACGAAATTAGACACAGAGGTGAACCGATCTGGGCTAAGCTTGAACTGATCTCACGGTGGCTCGTGGTGGTTGCTTATGATGGTGACGGTGGTTGCTCATGGTGGTTTCTTTGTATCTCCCATCTTCAATCTGTTTTTGATTTCTTTTTTCTCTCTTCTCTGTTTCTTTCTCAGCTGTTTTTGGTTGGTTTGAATCGGTGGTTATTGGGTTTAAAGTGGTGGGTTGTTTCAGTGGTGGAGATCGGGTTATGGGTCACGATGGAGACCGGGTTTGATTGGGTTTTTGGGTTTCAGTTGGTGTTTTAGTGGTGATTTGTTGCGGTGGGTTGCTGTGGCGGTGCTGGGTGGAGCTGGGTTTGTGTTTTGGTGGTGTTGTGGTGGTGGGTTGCTGTGGCGGCGCTGGGTGAGGCTGGGTTTGTGTTTCGGTGGTGTTGTGGCGGTGCTGGGTGGGGCTGTGGTGGTGTTTGCAACGGTAATACCCAACAGCTCTGAACGGACAAGACAACACAGAAGCTGTGGGCTCCACAGAGGTAAAAAATTTTACAATACTGCCACTGAGTTGTGTAACTCAGAAACTGAAAACACCAATTTGGTGTTTTCGGTTTTCATCACTCAAACTCAAAAATTTTGAGTTTGAGTGATGAAAACAAGATTGGGAAATCAATCCAAACAAAAAAAATTATGTGGGTCCCACGTTTTTTCATCACTGAGTTATAGGTTTCCAGTGATATCACTCAAAACTAGACATGGCAAAACGGGCGGGTCGGGTCGGGTCGGGTCAATCGGGTTGCGGGTCAAAACGGGTCACGGGTCAAAACGGGTCATTTTTAAACGGGTCAAACGGGTTGCGGGTCAAACGGGTCGCGGGTCAAACGGGTTGCGGGTCAAACGGGTCGCGGGTCAAACGGGTCGCGGGACGGGTCGAGTTGACCCGTATTTTTCAAACAAGTTTTTTTTTTTTTTTTTTGAAAATAGATGCAATTTGTCAATTCTTTCTAAGTTCCTTAACTGTGATTACATTTTCATTGGTGATACTATTACCACTTACCAATTACCACTAAACACTTGATACCTAAATTTGGTGCAACTCTTATTCCAGCTTTCTAGAAGTTAATCTTGGTATAATTTTTGATATGTTTAAAGTAGGAAGAGAAAATGAAGGCGGCAAGTAAAGAATGACAAACTATAATGGAGTACATAACATATTAAGTGAAGAAGAATAAGTAAATATCTTATAAGAATTACACTTCAATCTCAATCTACTCAACGTTGGTAGACGTGTAAAAACGGGCGGGTCGGGTCGGGTTCGGGTCGGGTCAATCGGGTCGCGGGTCAAAACGGGTTACGGGTCAAAACGGGTCAAACGGGTCGCGGGTCAAACGGGTCGCGGGTCAAACGGGTCGGGTCAAACGGGTTTGACCCGTTTTGCCATGTCTACTCAAAACAGGCCTAAACCAAACAGGGCCTAATGCATCCAATGAACTGTTAAGAAAGAGACAAGAATTTTGTTTTGGAATCAAAGAAAAATTAAAGAGAAAAGATGAAAGAGTTTATGACATGCATTTACATGGGTAAGCATCACACACCTTTTTCTCCAGCCTTCTTCATTTCCTTCATTCTTCTCTTTCTCTTTCTTCACACCTTTTTTTTCTTTCTTGTTTCTTATCTCTAGCCTTATCTCAATCCCTTGGATCCTGTTTTTGTGTTTATCAACAGAGATAAGAGCCCCAAGCTCTCTAACTATTCAAATTAAAATTCTTCTCTCTTGCATTTGTTTTATGATTTACTCATAGCTGCTGTAGTTGGTAAACCAAACTCCTCATCTCCAGCGTTCTTCTTCTCCCTCAAACGCGTGTCCATCAATAGAGTATGGTTGACCAAAAAAGCTAACAAAGAGATAAAATCAAATAAAATAGGGACAAATGACCAAAAGACCCACGCTCTCTAATCGTTCAAATTGAAATTTTTTTAAGGATAGAAGTGTAAACTTATCTGCACACAAAAAACAAACAAACCCAACTCTCCTTTGTCCTTTGCATGGCTGTAAATTTGTTAATAAACACGAAATAACCCAGCAAGGTGCTCGACAAAAGCACTGTTCACAATAACCAAGCAAGGAGCTCGACAAAGCACAGTTCATAGGTGAACCAAGCATGGAGCTCGACAAAGCACGGTTCATAGGTTAATTCACGCTTTTTATATAGGTAATAGAAATAGAAATAGAAACAATGACGTCTTAGTTTTAACTTTTTGTCCATATTCTAATTCTAGAAACTGCTAAATGATTTTTTTGCATTTCTCTTGGTGTGTTCAGAAGCTCACTCTATACAAATTCCAACTGGTTTGCTTTCGAGGATGACAGAGTTGCCAATGACCGCTCAACTAGCTCACTCGCTTCCCCATTACCCAACACTGAGGTGAACGGTGTAATTAATGGTGGCAGTGATGATAATGCTATTGTTGGTGAAGATGACGACTTGGTTGACTCTGCAACACCTTCTCCAGAAGCAGGGACAAAGTCAGAAGACACTACACATCTTGATAACTCAAGAGAAACGGGACACGCTGAAACTGATAAACAACCTGAATGGTTTGAATGGAGGGAAACTACAGATTCTGGTGACCCGTCTGATGTTGTACCCAATGGTGAGATTCAAGTTGGATTAGAACTTAGCGAGGCAGATTCAGCTGAAGCTTCCTTATCCACTGGTGGATTGGAAAAAAATGATGAAACAGTTGCTGGACATTTGCCTGAATCAACAGATGAAGACCCGAGTTCTGATCCTTCTGAGAATTTGATTATCGTACCTTATGAAACAATGGCGCTTCCTAACAAAATTCTGTATTGCAGTCCAGTAATAAAATGACTTTTGCGTGATGAGAGCAAATTATTTAAGACCCTCCAGCCCATCTTTGCAGCCTGCGAGCATGGTTCACGAAATGTGGCACCTAGTAATGACGTTATTCATACAGTGACATTTTTTCCCTTAATTTTTGATGACTTCCCAACAGATCAGTAATCCACGAAAATTGGAATTCTATTTTTTCTTGTTCTTAGCCTGAAAAACGGATTGTCTTTGTTTCTTCTTCTGTTAGAGGAAGTAATTAAAGGTTTAGCAACTAATATCCAATCTTATGGATTCCCGCAGTGGAAGACTGATGTCACCCACTTGCATTATATCCACACGTGAACAAGACCAACTCACACATAAAACAAAGATTTACCCTTGCCCTTTACTGGATTGTTCATTATCTTGCATTACATTCGGACGTGAACAAGACTTGATCACACATGAAACAAAGATTTTACCCTTGCTCTTTACTGATTGATGGATCCATTATTTACTAGCAACTGAGTGAAGTTGGACTACAATGAACAAATACCAGTTGAAATACATGAACCAATGACAATACTACTTGTCGAAATAACAATATTACAAGCAGCTGAGTCATTGTTGCACAACCAACTCAAACCAGAACAAAATCTTCTAAGTCAATTGCGGCACCTCAATTAGCTTTCAGGATCCAAGCCTCCATGCAAAATAGATACAGGGATCGTTAGTCTTCAACACAACATCCTTTTTAACATACAGTTCTTAATGTTTCTATAAACTCCCTTTTCTATACCAAACATCCTCCCTTTATTGATTGAGAGGTTTCTACCTCTGTCAAGAGTCTTCTATTGCATGTAGCATGTAGCAAGTAGCATGTGATGCCATGTTCTATTTCCCCCCTCTTTTTTACCTTTTTATTTCCCCACTACTAACTACTTCAATATAATTTTTCTTTTATCCGTCTATCTTTCTTTATTTTTGCTCCTCTTATTTCCATTGCTTATTATCAATTTGTCATTTTCTCTTCCATTTTATGCATAGTTTTTCCACAAATAAAATGTTATATTTTTGTGAATTTTTTATTTTTCTTGCATCTCTACTTTAAGTTGATTAATTTTGTATTCCTTAGAACTTTACTTTGAGTTGATTTGATTTTGTTTTGTATTTTTAAGTTATCTTTTTCATTCATTTTTTTGATTTTATAGATGTCATCCTATTGCATTATAAAATATGGTATATAAGATTATAATTTGGTTTTTATTACTAACTATATCTTTCTTCTCATCTTATTTTCTATAAATTTATTATTCTCTCTCACATTCTCTCATTAAAAAGAGACTAGTATTCTCTCTTTCTCTCTTATTTATTTTTTATTCTTTTTGCAACTCTACTTTAAGTTGATGAATCATTATATTTTTTAAAACTCTATTTTGGGTTAATACATTTTAGTATTGTATTTTTGAGCTTCTCATAACAAGTATTCTCTCTCTCTCTCTCTTTCTCTCTCTCTCTCTACCGTCTCAAAAAAAAAAAAAAAGTAATCTCTCTCCCTCTTATAGTCTTGATTTGATTTTTATTTGAGTTAATATGTAATTATTTTGGAAGTAGAATTCGAATTTATATAACAAAAAAAAAAAAAAAAAAAATTGACTATGCATTTAAATGTGCCTATCAATTATTTGAATAATATTAAGTGCAATTTTGTTATATTTGAATGATTTATTTAAAACTTAAAAAGTTTAGCTACATAGAAAAAAACATAGTGCACTATAACTTAATTTTAAAGAATATAGATCACATCATTAAAGAATAATATTAATCAAATACACCAAAAATAATGAATTATATATTGGTAAAAATTAAAAAATATAATAATTTTAGAAATTGTTTAAATTTTAGAGAGAACAATCTTCAACAAATTTTAGAGTACAAACGATACACAATTACAAAATAAATATCTATGCATTGGTCTGCGACTAGTGTTTCTAAATACAACTCCCCAACAACCTTTGGTCGAACTCAATAACCATATCTTTTATCTGCTATCCATCAACAGTTTTCGCATTTCTCAACTTAACTAGTTCCCTTTTCTTTTTTTCTTTCTTTTTGTTTCTTTTCTTTTGGGATAAAGGGTCTTGACTAGTTTATAAAAACCAATCAAACTCCGGTTTTAAACTTCAGTCACTGATTCTTGACCTATGTGATGAAAATAGCTTCTATAGCTCTTCTTATAGTTGAGTTAGCGTCATTTTTTTATTCTCCTCCATTACGTATATAATCTACACTCGAAACAGAAATTTTTTTTTTTTGTGTTGCTTCCAATCCCTCCCTTGCCTATTGAACCCCTCAAGAAAGATTACCAAAATTTCCTATGTTAAACTCTTTCAAAGTTAGCTTGAATCTATTCAGGGTTTTATACAATCTGATCATTGCTTGTTCCTTCTATTTGGAGTAATCCTTTTTTCTTTTTTCCACCTCTTTTACTTTCATTCTCAACCATTTGCTTTAAGAAAAGATCTCAAGAAATATTTAAGTACAATTCCTTAGATGTTGTATATTTTCCAAGGAGAATTAAATTCAATGCAACTATGTTTTGACTTTAATGAAAGAACTTAATGTACTACACTTACTAAAGTGTACTCTATACTCAGTTTTACCCTTCTTTATATATATTCAGCCATAGTAGTTAAGAAAGTAGTCCACAAAGACAGCTTGAATCAAGTTTTTATAATGTCTGCAGACGTTTTTATCATATAGACATTAAAAATAAATATACAAGAAAAAAAGAAAGAAAATAAATTAAATTTTCATATTTGGAAAGAGTTGGAATTTGGTATTGCAACTCAACTTTTCCAATTGAATTCAGCCAATCTAGAAATGCCAACTCTTCTTTATTTTTTTTGGGTCAAATAATTATTAATCATACCATTTGCTTCTGGGAATGCAATTTCGATAATCGTTTGTGATTAATCATTGGTTGTTTGGCATGGTGGTGTTGAAGGACAAGTCGGCAGAAGTGGTGCTATCTGAATCCAAAATTGAATCCTCAGGCTCAGGCGTTGGAGAAGCAGGGCCTGTATTCACCAGAAGGATCCACACCATCCTTGTTGAAGCTCTACCTCCACTTCACCCATCGTAGGACGATCCACTCCCTTAGTTCGAATACACGAAGTGGCAATGTCCAAGTATATCTTCAAACACTCTGGAGCTATCTTCCCTATCAGATACGGATCAATCATCTCATTAATGGTTCCTTCCTTCTTGTATGCGCTTTCTGGCCCAATCAACCACATAGGATGCTTTTCTGCAACAGAGTAGTTGCAGAAGTACCACACCAAAAGAGTAAACGTCGGATTTATCAGTCAGCTCCCCACTCACAAGGAACTCGGCATCCAAGTGTTGTGCCATAGTACCGCGAATCAAAGAAATTGTATCTTCCTCCGTGTATACAAAACGAACTGTTGACAAATTCGGGGGACACATCTTTGAGGACATGAAATCTGACAACTTGGCCTCCCATTTCTCGTCCAACAGAATGTTGTCTAGCTTCACGTCATGGTGGATGATAGTATGCTTTACCCCAGTGTGAAGGTAGTGTAGTACACTCGCCACTCCAACACAAATCTTTAGTCTTTGTTTCCATGGGAGTGGATCTTTGTCATGGTCCTTGTAGAGGAGTTTTCTGAAGAAGCATCCATTGACTATGAACTCGCAGACTAGGATATTCTCGTCTTCATCAATGCAATATCCAATGAGAGGGACGAGGTTAGGGTGGCAAAGCTGACAAAGCCATAGCACCTCAGTCCTTAATAAGTACTCAAAACCCTGTCCTGACTTGGCAATCAACCGCTTTATTGTAACGGCTCTGGTACAGTCATCAATAAATCCCTTATATACTCTGCAAAACCCCCACTGGTGAATTACTAAATCATTATCGAAGTTATTGGTAGCTATCTTGATCTCAGCCAGTGAAAATCGATGGCATAATTCCTCAGGAAGAGCTGAAGATTGTTTTGGTCTCCTCAAAAACTTTGATATAGACTGTGAAACAGATTCCATTGGCTAGCAGCTCATAAATCTATATCTATATATTACTAAAAGCTGAAGCGTAGCATTTATTGTTGCTACGCTCCAGTTGAGCCACATCAGCATCCACCTCATTATTTTTTTCTTTCCAATTTTCCTATAACTGTTTTTAACATTTACTTTTTATTTTATTTTAATATTTGGATTTTTTTCAACCTTTCTTCATCCTTACCTTTTCATCTCCCCACTACCCTCTACATAAATATTATTATTCATCTTTTCATCTCCCCACTACTCTCTACATAAATATTATTATTCTTATTTCTCTTCATCTTCTTTTATTTTGTCTTTTCTGATTCACACTCTTTTACTATAAATTGGTAACTATCTATTCCATTCTATGCATGGTTTTCTCTCACAAAAAAGTTTCTCTCTCTCTCTCTCTCTCTCAATTTTTCGATGATTTTTTTATACATTCTTCTATTTATGCCAAATTACTAATCTTTGGGAATCCTTTTTTTTCTTTTTTTCTTCTTTGTTTTTCTACACTAGAATCATTATGCTCATTTCTCACTTAATTTAATCGGGTAGTTTGTCAGAGTTCAAAAAAAGGTTCTCTCTCTCTTTCTCACTCAATTTTTCAATGAATTTTTTATACATTCTTCTATTTATGGCAAATTACTAATTTTTGGGAATTTTTTTTTCTACACTAGAATCATTATGCTCATTTTCTCACTTAATTTAATTGGGTAGTTTGTAGGAATTCAAGTAAAACCAAACAATAAGGAATTTTACGGCATTGGAGAATGCCTAAATATATACTAGCCAAAAGTAGAAAGTTAGCAAATTAGTGGAGCTATGATTAAGCTTCAAACGGGATTGATGGTATTGCCAATGTTCTTTAATTAGCATCCTTATTTCTATTTCTCTATATATGTTTCCTAGAATTAGTATTAGTCTCATTTTTATTTTCTCTATTATATTCTAGGTAAACCAAGAGTTCTTTAAAACTCCACATTGGTTAATGCCATTTAGATTTGTGTTTTTAAATTTTTTTTTTCTCTTTAATTGTTAAATGTTACCCTTTTTTTGCTCTTTCTTATAACTCTAATTAATGTTGATGGTTCTTTCTTACAGAGAAAAGAAAAAATTGAAAACAATTGAATTCTGTATAAACCTGTACCTAAAGGGGACAAGAGCCTTTGTTTATTTGATTAGAGACAATATATTAAAGGGGCATATCCTTTGGCCATTGCATTGCATTTCTTAGAGGTTAAAAGATAAACCTTGTCATTATAGGAAAACATTTTGGGTGGGGATAAGGGCGTCATTTTGTTTGCTCTAAGAGTAACAAAAGATCCTATCATAAAGGGAAGCCCACAATCATATCACATGCTTATTACACTAACCATGAGCACAACCCATTATTCTCTCTCCCCATGTTTCTACTACATTTGCATTTAGCAACCTAAGATTAGAATTTATTCCCAATAGAAGACTTGTAGAATCATTCAGTTTTTATAGGAAACTAGCCGCAGACTCACATGATGCGTGAGAATATAAATATTATGCAGTGAAATGTAATATATAAAAAGTAACAATTACTTCAAGCATTGTCTTTTTTTCCAAAAAAAAAAGATTTTTACACTTTTTTTTTTTAATCTTTTTATCTCTACAAATATATCATTTTAATTTTTTTTTTTGTATTTCATTAATAATTTTTAAGGTAAACCATATTCTTTTAACTTTGTTGTAGTGTGTTACATTTGCTTAATATACAACTCATCTCTTAAGTAATAAGGAAATTATCATAATAATAAAAAATCATCACAAAGTTTCAGTTAACTTAACCAAAATTAAAATAAAACTAAAGAAATAAAAAATAGATTTTATAATAATTTATTAGTCAAAAAATTGGCAGGTATATTCAAATTTCTATTTCCAAAAACAACTAAGTATTAATCCAAACCAAAATTCAATCAAAATTATAAAAGGGAAAGAAAAGACTTTCTTATGGGAAATTTTAAAAATAAAGCACAATCCTAAAACACAGATTAAAAAAAAAAAAAAAAAAAAAACCATCAATCTTAATTTGAGTTATAAGAAAGAACAAAAATCTTTTATGTGCAATTGTTCTCTTTATTGGTATTTATTGTTATATATTTTATTTTTACTTTTTTTTCTTCTCATCTTATGTTATTCAACATTTAAATTCAGTCACATCTTCTACACCATTAAATTATTTATATTTTCTCTCTTTTTTATTTTTAATAATTAAACATGGAATATTTTATTTAAATAATAAAATTATCCTTAAAAAATTGTACTCTTTTATTTTATTTTATTTTATTTTATTTTTACATTTACACTTTGTCCAAGTTTTTTCCTTACCTTTTTCTTTTCATCTCCCCACTACCTTCTACCTTAATATCACTATTCATCTCCCCACATCTTCCATATCATTAAATTATTTATATTTTTCTCTCCTTTTTATTTAAAAAAATTAAAAATTAAAAATTTTACTTAATTTCAATAAATAAAAGTGTCATCATAAAGTGGAGTAATACTAGGGACACACTCATTCTCAAACCCAATACATCAAAGAAAAAATATAATACAAAACAAATGCCAATTAGGAAACACTAAATAATAATAATAATAATAATAATGAGGATATCAAACCAAATATAATATAAAGAAACTAATAGTTATGGATATACTAACTTAAGGGTAGCAAAATTAAATGAAAAAAAAAAAACTACAATGCAAATTTAATGTAATAAAATCATCATCAAATTTTGGAAAACAGTAGGTTGCCTATGGGGAGAGAGAGAGAGAGAGAGAGAGAGAGAGAGAGAGAGAGAGAGAGAGAGAGAGAGAGAGAGAGATGGTAAAGAAAAAAAAATCAAATGTCAATTAGTAACTATTAATTGGAAAACAAAGAGGTTGTAAGGAGAAGTAAAAATAAAAAATAAATATGATCAATATGGAGAACATTAAAAACTTTACAGTGCAATAAAATCAACTATTACATTCACTTAAAAAATTGAACCAATAATCAATAATTATACACAATCATAGCAATATATTTAAACTAAAAACTAATCAAACTCTGTTCCATAACTAAAAGGAGATGTTCTCATGTAATAATAGAAATTACATAAGAAATAAGGTTAGAAAATTTTAAAATCCTTTTTTTGACATTTCATTTAACTTTATATATATATATATATATATCTATGTAATCTTCATACACAATTGCATTTAAAAATCTAATAAACAATGTTACATCTCATTTAACACATCTGTTATGAAAATCATTAGCCAGTAAATATATGATAATAGTAAAAAATGTTATAAATGAAATTATGAAAAAAAAAGTGATAAAACTAATTAGTTACTATCATTATGAAGTAGTAGTCTATGATTTTACACATCTAAAGAAGTGGAATATATAGAGTTTACTTAAGGTATATGTAAAGATTCACATTAAAAAAAAGAAGATATGTAAAGTTTTAAAAAATGTATATTCTATAAATAAATAAAAAGGTATATGTAAGGTTTTTATTAACTTAAAAGAAAATGAAAAAATCAATTATTAACAAGAAGAAGAAGAAGAAGAAGAATATAGGGGTAATTACATTCCCCTTCCTTGAGGTTTGAAGAAATGACACTCTACCCTAAACTTGAAAGGAAAAAATATATTCACTCTTTA
Source organism: Quercus aquifolioides (assembly GCA_019022515.1). Taxonomy (NCBI): domain Eukaryota; kingdom Viridiplantae; phylum Streptophyta; class Magnoliopsida; order Fagales; family Fagaceae; genus Quercus; species Quercus aquifolioides. The sequence continues at coordinate 66,354,189 of CM032328.1, read as the reverse complement.
CATTTGTTTAATCAAACTTTGTTTAATTAATATTAAAATATTGTGTATTAACCTGCCTGTGCTTAAGATAGGTTCCAAAATTATCCTTAATTTTAAAATTAAATTCTCTTATTTTAAAATTCTAAATTAAAGTGTATTTCAAAATATTAAGTAATGTCTTTTGCTTCTTCATTTTTTCCCCCTTTTATTTTCCCAATGAGTTATGGAGAGATTTGTCATTTCAAATATTTTCATATTTTATAAATTTGTATTTTAATTCTAAAGTTATGAGTAATGTCTTTACTAACCATGGTTAAACATTTATCAACAAATTCTTAAATAAATTTAAAATATTTTGCTATTAATATAAACAAAATGGGAGAGTGTTATTACTTATTACCCCAAATATATTTAATAAGATCACCCTAAAAAAAAATTATCTCGCGCAATGCGCGAGTCTGCGACTAGTATATAATAATAGGTGAAGCAGAGAGAAACTCAAATTGCAATTCCAAATTAGAACTCTAATTTTGTGTCATGTGTCTACATCTATGTGGCGATCAGTTCATAATTATCCTTCCAAGACTTATGTGAGGATCACAACATAATTATCTTTTCAAGTGTTCAATTAAAATCTGAAATTGAAGTCCAATTTTGATCCATGTACCTAAATTTGTGTGAGAACCACACCATAAATATCTTATTCAAATCACGTACCAAATTAATTGTCTTGGAAGAGCATAAATAACAGATTTGCTTGATAGATTTTGAAGTTTACACTTTAACATAACACTCACGCACTCTTTCTCTAGACTCTTCCCCTTCTGAACTGAATGAATCTTCATATTTCTTATTCTTCATGCCTGTTTAGTTGCCTCTACTCCTAAAACATCAAAGAGCCCATTAGATGTTCGGAGGTCTATTCTTTCTCTCAACTGGAGGGGAAAAGGTTTTGAGTTTAGGTTCTTCTAAAAAAGGCTACATTCAGAGGAACATGATACTCTGCAATTCTTGATTGGGAATTGGGAACAAGCAATCCAATTATCATGGGAGAAGAATTACAAAATTCGTAAGGTATGTGTTCTAGGTTTTTTTTTTTTTTCTCCCCTAACAAATTTAAGATATTGTTTCAATTTTGATTTGTGCCTGAGATTTTGTTTTTGAGTGATTTGAATGAGTTCTTGATGCTGATTTAATATGTTCTGTTTTAGTTTTCGCCATTTGCTTGTCTATTTTAGTTTTTTTGTTAAACAACAATAAAAGTTTCCTTCAAATGACTACCATGTGTTTTATAAATTTTAAAAAAAAAAAAATGATGACCATCTAATTTAGATAGTAATCTGTTCCACAAAAGCAAAAACGCTTTGGCTGGCCATATTTATGTCAGGTTAGTCACCCTGTTTGTTTACCACATGATTGAAAGTATTGCTGCACTTCTTACAACATTCAACCCAATAGTTTTGTTGGCGAGATTGAGTGAGATAGAGCACTAAATACTACAAGCAGACTCTAATTCAAAGTCCATCTATTTGCTTTTTCAAATTAGTTATTTACGCGCATGTGTAGTGAACATCATCAATTTTACTTCCATAAAACTCTAATATCATAAATTGCATCAGTTGTAAATTACATCAAGAATAGACACATACAAATGTTGGTTTTTGCTGCATGCATGAGTCATCAATTTCCATCAATTGGTCCACATGATCAGTTTTTGTAATTCATGGCTCACCTGCATACCATTTTGTAATTGGCAGAGATGCTAGCAGAGTTGGAAAAGAGGAATGCTCAAAGGCAAGCAAATAAGTAAACTACAGAACTTAAACTTTAGAAAATAGGTACAATTTAGGGAGAATATTAAAGTCTCTATAATGTATTCTACCAACAGTACTTTAATTGACTAATGTAACGTGTTTGTTTAGCTAGAATTTATTGGTCTTGGCCAATTTCAAAAACATAATCTTCTCAACAAAAAAAAAAAGAAAAAAAAAGAAAAAAAGAAGCTTGAATATAACATAAGTACTTTGCGCTTTATATTTATTTATTTATTAGTCCATCATGACTATTAGCATGTTTAAGATGTTTTTGTAATCCTTTGGGAGTGCATTTCTTGCTAAGAGCTATAGGAGATTTTCTAGATAAATTACAAAAGAAATGTATTGCGAGATTGTGGTTACTTTGACAATGTTATTTCCATGCAATTGACAGTAATTAAAAGAAATTGTAATTAAAAATAGATAATTGGGATTTGTGAGATTGATTGATAAATTTGAGATTTATTTTTCTTTTTGTTAAGTGAAATATATTTTTAAGATTTTGTGCATGTACCTTTGCAACTTGATTTTTCTCCTATAACGTGACTTTTGTTGGCTTCCATTTTGATTCAACTATTAGAAAGGAAGTAAGGGATAAGGACTAACGACTAAGGAGGGCAACTAGAGAATTGTCATACAATTGGGAAACTCTCTTGGCAATTATAGTGATGTATTTTTTACTCCTTATTTTCTCATTATTAATGACAAATGATATGATTTATTTTTGGTATGCTAATAGGGATGATCAAATTTAGCATTTTATTCAAGCTGTGTATATAATCATAAAGTTTTCAACGTCTTTTTGAAGGAAGAATTAATTTGATGCTCATACACTTCAAAAATATGATGTTTTATTTCTTACAATAGGGTTTTGTTTTGTATGTACGTGTTTTATTAATATCTAAAATCAACATCTATTTAAATTTTCCATTGATTAATAGACTTTTTTTTTTTTTTTTTTTTTTTTTGGAGAAATGATTAATAGACTTATTTGTTGAACCAACTACATAAATTGAAGTATCTACTTTTATTGTCCATTCTAGATGTAAGTTTCATTTTCTTAGTCATTTCAAAAATCTTTGAAATTCAGCTTAGACATTGTTGTTTGCAATTTATATTTGTAACTCAATATTTGATGCTTCTAGCAAGTAAATTCAAAATTGAAGGCCTAATTTTGTGCCACGTGTCCTACTAAATTTCTTAATTTTGTTGCAAACATTTAACAACATTATGAAAACCGAAGAGTCTGATGAAGAAATCATGTTCAAAACACCATTTCACTCTTTAACAATTAAGAAATCATGGAATTCAAGGAGTTGCTTCAAAATTATTTTCATTATTTAATAGTTCAGAAATCATGGAATTTAAGGAAATACTTCAAATTTGATATTGTGATTAATTTAAGCACAGCTTATAATTTTTATTTTCTAGGTTTGTAGGTGGAAAGACAAATCCTTTGGACCAGTCCAAGTCTAAGAAGGAGTAAAACAAGGTATAGTTTTCACTTTATTGAAATATCTTGGAATTCATATTTAAATGAGTGGATTGATCTTCTATTTGAGCAAGTATCCCAATTTTGTGAGAAGAATTATTATTTTTTGTATCATTGCACTGTTATTTGGTGTTAATTAAAGGTGAAGTAGAGAGAAACTCAAATTGCAATTCCAAATTAGAACTCTAATTTTGTGCCATGTGTCTACATCTATGTGGCGATCAGTTCATAATTATCCTTCCAATTGTTCAATTAGAATCTGAAATTGAAGTTGAATTTTGCTCCATGTGGCTAAATGTACATGGGCCCATTCTCATTAAAACCACTTCTATGTATCGGGTCAAGTGAGTTACTGTGCTAATTAAGTTTTTCCTTGATTTTGCAGTCAAACGTGAAAACCTAAGAGGCTATTTTTATACCCAATGAAATCACTGATTTCACAAGAGACAGGAGGAGGGAGAGAGTCGTAGAGATTTCTTTGGAAACTTTCATTTAATTCTTTTAATAATGATTGTTTCCTCCTTTGGTTCAGACCTGCCAAGTCCAAGCATTGCAGTATTTGTGATCGCTGTGTTTCTTGCTTTGACCATCATTGTGGATGGATGGTAAAATATCAAACTATTTTGTTTATTATTTTTTAATCTTTTGTAGTGAGATGTTTTGTTTTTTATTTGTTAAATATTACTTTCAATTTCTACTTAGCTCTTCATTAGTGCAGAATAATTGTATAGGGGAGAGAAACACTGGCAACTTTATGGCTTTTCTTGTGTGGTGAGTAATATCTGATTTGCAACAGAGTTTATACTTTCTAGATGTATGCTATGGTAAATAGCCTTCTCTGGCTACATAAAATAGTTCATTATTTTAGTTAGTGCCTCCTTCTTAGAAGATGTTGATAATGAGGGGTAGCAAATCTATCTCTACAGCTAATGTTATGAGATGGGCCTTTGAACAAAGCTCTAATTTTCTTCTATTTGGAAATTTGACCATTTAATCCTCATGTCCAAGATTGTGAGGTGATTAGGAAAAAGAAGACATACTTTCTATGCTATATAAAACTTTTGAAATTCATGGCACAGTGGGGGAGAAGTTCCAAACTATTTTCTTAACTTTCGTTCCAAGTTTTAAATAGCGTCAATCAGTGAGAAGTTTCCTTGATGTTTCTTCTATATTTTTGTATCAATTATTGTAACTTTATTTGAGATGTAAGGCAATATGTTGTATCTGTTTGTTCTTCTCTGATTTTTATTTTAAGATTGTTTTTCAGGTTCTATTTATTTTACATGCTTCTTTAACGATTTTCAGGCATTTCCTTCTCTGTATATATGGAGCAGTTACCTTTGGGCTGATTCTTGCTAGACGATTAAAAGAATTAAGAGTTATATATATTCTAACTGGTAAAATTCTAATTTGCATTATATAATTTCAAGTTTATGGCTCAGTTGCATCTGAGCCTAAATGTGACATCTTTTTCCCCGTTTATTTGTTGCAGTTTATTATGGTGTAGAAAATTCTTTTTTAAGTTTAGCTCCACATGTTGTATAGCTGAGTGCTTTATTTCCCTACTTTTTCTGTCATGATTTGATATCTCTAGATTCCTCCTCAACTAAAGGTCCGCTATGAGGAAACTTAAAGGAAGAATAATCTTTAACTGCTTTAAGGGCATAATTGAATTCTTCTCTAGCCACCTAGCACCTCCCCTCTTATAAGTTCTTAGTGAAGGGTGAGGTCATGGGTTCAAGACCCACTGGGTGCAATAAAAAAAAAAAAGGTTTTAGTAAAGGTTTACTGTTGTCATGCTGATGATTGATGATTAATGGCATTGAAAATTCTTTTCATAGTTTAGCTCCACATGTTGTATAGATGAGTAAGTTTTTTCTTGATTTTGCAGTCAAACGTGAAAACCAAAGAGGCTATTTTTATACTCAATGAAATCAATGATTTCACAAGAGACAGGGGGAGGGAGAGAGTCGTAAGGCATTGTGAAGGAGAGATTAAGGACCACCCTTCAACCCAGCCTCTTGCCACCAATATATACTGCTTGAACCACTATTGATACAAGAAAATTGGTATCAAATATGATTTAGGTTTTGTTATTTTGGGTTAATTTTTATTAATTTAGGTATTTGGGTTATTGGTTTTGATTAAGCTTGAATGACGAAGAAATAAAGGGCATGATCAAAGACGTTTGAAACCCATTTAGCTTAGGGTTGACAAGCACTGAAGGTATTGCCGAGAAACAAGGAATTTTCTTTGCTTAAACGTGGTTTGGTTGTCATCCTATGTGATGTTCCTTTCTTCTTTTTCCTCTTATTTCAATTCATTCTCTGAATTTTATTTTATTATTTTTTTTTTTATCATTTGTTTTTTAATTCCTTTTGATTTTGGTGTCTTTTTTTTTTCTTCTTCAAATTTTCATATCTACTGGTTTGGGTGTCAATGTTAACTTTCTAATTTAATGAAAACTCCAAACTGGATTGAGTATTTAACGCCAACTATTTGATTTGTATTACCCTTTTCTTATTATAATTATGATTGTTGTTTGGAATGTAAAATTCTATTATCTTATTTTTCTATTTGTCTACAGGGGACAAGAACGAGGCACTCCATACATATAGCAGAACTCTTGCAAAGGTCTATTTCTACCCTCTTTTGTGAAACTTTATTTCTTCTACCGTCGCATTGCCAAAGCCATTATTGGGTAGGTTCTTTTGACTCTCTGTTGATTCAATTTTAATATCATTTATCATCGATTTATTTCAAGTATAGATTCCCTATGAGATCTCGACTACACTCTTTGTTAATGTTTCCTTACTTATTTCTGGGTTTATAGGTGGAAAGGCCAAGCCTTTGAGGCAACCCAAAGTCCAAGAAGAATGGGTACGGTTAGGTCCATTTTTCCCTTTATTGAAATCCTATGAATTTAGACTTAACTGAGCCTTTTAAATATGAATAAACTCATAATTAATAATATATTCACCGCACGGGTTACATACTAGTTAGAAATAGAAATCACTTCGGACAATTGAGAATTTGTCCATAATAAACATCATTCATGAGCATAAGGAGTTACTCTTCTCCATGACTATGAATGATTGAGAAACCATTAGATTTAGATATGTATGCTGGCCCATGAGTCAAAATGATAATATCACGCAATACAATGATGCCATCATTTTTAAAAAAAATGATAAATTGACAATAGAAAGGCTTACAAAAAGAGTAGTCTTTTCAAGAAGAGTTTACAAGATTGAATGGCAATAAAAGATTCAAAGGCAGATCAAACATATCAGAAAATTCTCAATCCATGGCAACTTCCTGGTCCTCTGTGAGCAGCACTAGTGGCGGCTCCAGTTGCACAACGGTTTGTGTTTTAATTTTCTCAAGATGTTGATTGAATAGAATACTAACAAGAAATTTTATATATTTTTTGATAAACTAGTTCATATTAGCTGGTACAATTACTAAAGAATTGATAATAGATCTAGAGTGATTTAGGAATGTCTAAGAGTTATAAAAAATATAATTAAAAAAATGTAGATTGACAATTCTCACTCTGAATTGACCGCAATTTTATAATTTTAGGATATGTGCCGCCACTACAACAGCTTTGGAAGTTTCTCATCAGTTGACCGAAGCATAAATGGAAGGTGTTTCACAGTCTGTTTAAAAGTTACTGAAGTCCAGCAGGAAGAGTGCAAAACAATCTTCAGCTCCACCTTAAATACATTCTTCTTAAAAAAAAGTTATTAGTTAAATACATGGATGACATCCTAATGTGCTATTAAGGGTTTCTGGTAAACAAAACTTTAGCACAAGAAAAAGATTTTCTGGTAACAAGCCGGAATTCTCATTGAGCTTCAAATCAAGATCAGTGGAAAAGTGTTCTACATGACCCCAATCCGTAGAACACAAGGTCCAACTCGTGAGTTGGCCATCAGAAGATCTTGAATTTCATTTTGAGAGCATCTTGATGGATTGACCAATATATGAAAAGTTAACAAAACATGGTCGTAGATCTTAGTTATCATGAACGAATTTCTTGATGTGGCACCCATGAAATATAGAAAGTACCAAATATTAGGAACTACATAGGAGCTAAGAACATGAACATCACCCAATAATTTCTATATAATGTAAGCGATAAAATAAAAGATTTTTCCATTCTTTTATGAATTGATTTATGTATAAGATTTCATTCGCCCCTACATCTTAGAAAGTACTACATTGTGACTGACCGCCAAAATTCTCATCCGATTTCATAGTCCTTAAGATCCTTCATAACAGTCTTGATTTATACAAACTCCCTTAAAAACATTTAGCTTGTCAAATAAATAGAATAAGCAACAGACAACATTTATATGTTTATTGACCAATAGTAGTGGAGAATTTGTAAACATCAACTCAGCAACCTTTGTAATACAATGCTGTTAAATTCGTTTACGAGTTCATTAGTCTACATCAATAGTATAGTCCCCCGTATTTGTTCAATCGCCCATAAATATTTGTTCAAGTTGTTTCCCATCTTTGCTTTCCGTTTTCTTGGATTTTTTTTTATTCTTCATCTGTGTGTACATGAGTCTTGAAAGGTGAGAGAAGGTAAAAGGGGGAGGGGGAGAATTGAATTGATTGTAGTGAAATAAACCATAAAAATAAAGTGAGTATTACAAATCAATGGTCTATCTTAACCGGTTCCAGAGTGAATGATTATTTTAATAAACTTCATGTATTAGAGCCTTATACACAGTTTTACACACCCCATTTTTTAGCTGAAACTGTGATTTTCAAGTTCAAAATCATGACTTCAAGTCACAGTTTTAGCTCAAAATTGGATTGTGTGTAAAACTGTGTAACAGTTTGTGTGTAGTAAACACAACTCTTCTTTGCTTAATTGAAATGCAATTCGCTTTAAAAGGTGCATTTTCCTCCACTCTTCTGCTTTGGCATGCTTTTAATTACACTTACAGGCTACAACCATACATTTGAAGCCTTTTGTTGAATTTGATGATGGTCTTCACAACTCCAAGTTTGTACAGAGAAGGATGGTTGGCCTTTTGGAAACTAATGTGTTCAATGCTGATCAAGATGGCAAGGTGCAGTGTGAATTTCAGCTTATAATATACCTCAATTGGCCAGGGGAGCTATTTTAGAATTTTCTGGAATATTGTAACCTTAGTGCTGGCTAACTTGTGATTTTGGTTTACATGCACATTGAAGATTTAGTGGGTTAATTCTCTTTGGTTGGGCCTATAATTCAGAAAATAATAGGGGGTATTTGGTACATGTGTTTGTTGTTTGAAAACATGTGTGGAAATACGTGTGAGTGAAAAAGTATGTAGAAATGAGTGTAATGTTGTTTAAAAACTGAAAATATGTGTTTAAACAAGTCTACCAAACAGCAATATTTCAAACTTTCTGTCCATATTCTATTTCTAGAAACTGATAAATGATTTGTTGCATTTCTCTTGGTGTGTTCAGTGGCTCACTCTATACAAATTCCAACTGGTTTGCTTTTGAGGATGACAGAGTTGCCAATGAACGCTCAACTGGCTCACTCATTTCCCCATCACCTAACACTGAACTGAGGTGACTGGTGTAATTAATGGTGGCAGTGATGACAATGTTATTGATGGTGAAGATGACAACTTGGTTGACACTGCAACATCTTCTCCAGAAGCAGGGACAAAGTCAGAAGACACTACACATCTTGATAATTCAAGAGAAATGGGACACGCTGAAACTGATAAACCACCCGAATGGATTGAATGGAGGGAAGACTACAGATTCTGGTGATCCGTCTGATGTTCAACCTGATAATGAGATTCAAGTTGAATTAGAACTTAGCAAGGTAGATGCAGCTGAAGCTTCATTATCCACTGGTGGATTAGAAAAGAATGATGAAACTGTTGCTGGACATTTGCCTGAATTAACAGATGAAGACCCGAGTTCTGATCCTTCTGAGAATTTAATTATTTTACCTTACAAAACGATGGTGCTTCCTAACAAAATTCCGGATTTCAGTCCAGTAAAAGGCCGGCTATAGTTTTTGGTATACCCAAAGTTGTAATAAAATGACTCTTGCGTGATAAGAGCAAATTATTTAAGACCCTCCAGCCCATCTTTGCACCTAGAAATGACGTTATTCATATAGTGACATATTTTTTCCTTGATTTTTGATGACTTCCCAACAGATCAGAAATCCACTAAAATTGGAATTCTATATTTTTTCTTCTTGTTTTTAGCCTGGAAAACGGATTGTCTTTGTTTCTTCTGCCGTTGGGGGAAGTAAGTACAGGCTGAGCAAATAACGTCCAATCTTATGGAGTCCCGTTGTGGAAGACTGATGTCACCAACTTGCGTAATATCCACATGTGAACAAGACCAACTCATAAAACAAAGATTTACCCTTGCCCTTTACTGGATTGATCCTTATCTTGCATTACATTCGGACATGAACTAGACTTGATCACACATGAAACAAAGATTATACCCTTGCCCTTTACTGGTTGATGGACCCATTATTTACTAGCAACTAAGCGAAGTTGGACAACAATCAACAAATACAAGCTGTAATATACATAACCAACTTGCGTTATATCCACATGTGAACAAGACCAACTCACAAAACAAAGATTTACCCTTTCCCTTTACTGGATTTGTAAGGTTGAAATTTATCAACCATCTTGTTGGCTTTATTTCGTGCCAATTTGCTTGTAATTTAAGCACTTAATAACCATGTATTTAGGTGGGATTATTGTAAGGGTAGTGTGTGAGAAGATGTGAAGAAAAGCTCAAGTATGTGCAAAGAAGTAGAGCTTCGTGGCTAGGACTCGCGGGTGGCTCGTGGCTGCAAGTCGCCAACTTCAGGCATGTGAGATGCACACAGGGAAGCTAAAGGGTCGCGCCAGCTGTCGCACTACAAGACAAAAGTCCCAGGCTGGCCAGGCCGTTACGTCGCAACTTGATTTTGCGACTTGGACAAGCCGCGAGACCAAGCCGCCAGTTTACCCTGTTTGGCAAAAAACTGTCTCTTCGTTCTCACCTCACTATATATAGACCCTTATACCCACTAAATTGAGAGAGCTTCCAGAGAGAATTTTGTGAGAGAAAACCCTAGAGAAAAACAAGATTGCCTCATCCCCAATCTTCATCTAAGAGACTCTACAAATTCCTCTACTCTCTTCCTCTCCATTGTCATACCCTTGAGAGGTCTTTTACCAAATCCTTATCTCACCACACCCACGTCTGTGAGAAGGTTCATTTGGTGCTGAGGGAAACAGTTTGGAAGGAACCAATATACATTGGTTGATCCTATGGTCTAGTAGCGGAATCTGGGAAGCTAAAGAAGAAATAGGTTCGGCGTAACCTCGTTGGAGCAAGAAGCTTGTAGGGCTTAGGTACCTGGGTAGATTAGGCTTGGAGGGTCTTCTGCTGTTCATGTATCTCAACTATATTCTTTAGTGGATTTTATCACCGCTTGGAGGGCGGCGGAGAGGTTTTACGCCGAGGACTTCGGTTTCCTCTTCGATAACACATCGTGTGTTGTCCATGTGTTTACATCATCCTTCCCTTTATCTTTGCGTTATATTTACTGCTGTGGATGTGTTTTTATTTGGCTTAATTTAGTTATCAATTCTGTGAATGGCTTATGTTCATGTTCCGCACATTAATTGTTTGATTATAAACTTGAATTGATATTTTATATTTTGGGGTCTAAACGTTCAAGGGTGTTTCATACCCATATTGAACTTTCAATTGGTATCAGAGCAGGTGCACTCTTTGTGGTTTGATTACCTGAGTGCGATCCTAGATCCCTTGGCTATGGATGCAGCTGTAAAAAGGGTCATGCTGAATTGTGGTTTAAGTGTTTGTGATAATGACTCTATGAGTATGTTTGAAGGATATTCTAAAAATGAACTCTTAGAGCTAATTGAATCCAGGAAACATGCTAGGATGTTCATTCACGTGCTGAAATACTTTGAAAGTAAGAACCACATTCTACACAATAGTCTATGTGAGTCTAACTCTTTGATTGAGAAATACAAAAGAAGAAATAGATCATTGTGTGAAAAGGTTGATAATCTGAAAAAGAAAATTCAATCTGGAAAAAGCATGGAAAATGACAATGAATTTTTGTTTGATGGTCAAGAATGCTTGTCTCATGCTTGTATGTTTGTGCACACCTCATTAAAGGTATTTAACTCGTGCTTATGGTACCTTGACAGTGGATGTTCTCGTCATATGACAGGAGATAAATCACTGTTTAAGACTCTTAAAGAGAAAGCATGTGATTATGTGACTTTTGGTGATGGGAGTCATGCTCAAGTTCTCGGGAAAGGGACGGTTGAAATACCGGGATTACCTCTATTGAAAGAAGTGCTATACATCAAAGGATTGAAGGCAAATCTCCTAAGTATTACTCAAATATGTGATGAAGATTTTCTTGTTCAATTCTCAAAGAAGGGGTGCATAATCATTGATGAAAAAGGGATTCAAGTCTTGGAGGGAAATAGGACTACTAATAATTGCTATGGAGTAGTTCCTACGACACCTATTTCGTGTAAAAGTGCTCGTGTGGATATGCTGAAACTTTGGCATCACAGGTTTGGACATGCAAACTTCAAGCAAGTATGTAAGGTCTCTAAACTTGAGGCAGTTAAGGGACTTCCAAAGTTTAGAAAGGTGGAGAAGACTATATGTGGAGCATGTCAAATGGGGAAACAAACAAAAGCAAACCATCACAAGGTGAATGTGATTGCTACCTCACGGTGTTTGGAACTTCTTCATGTTGATCTAATGGGGCCTACAAGAACTGAAAGCCTAGGAGGAAAGAGATACATTATGGTGGTAGTTGATGATTTCTCAAGGTACTCTTGGGTGGAATTCCTTAGAGAGAAGTCCGAAGCATGTGATAAAATGCAAATATTATGCAAGAGACTGCAAAATGAAAAAGGAGTTCCCATAGTCAAAATCAGAAGTGATCATGGGAAGGAATTCGAGAATGCTAAATTTGAATCGTTTTGTGAAGAGCATGGTATCAAGAAGGAATTTTCAGCTCCAAAGACTCCACAACAAAATGGGGTGGTTGAAAGAAAGAACCGGGTGATCCAAGAGATGGCTAGAGTCATGCTACTCAACAAAAACATACCTCAAAGGTTCTGGGCTGAAGCTGTGAACACATCTTGTCACATTTGTAACAGAATTTATTTCCGAGCAGGGACAAAGAAGACGTCATATGAAATATGGAGAGAAAAGAAACCCAAGGTGAAGTATTTCAGAGTATTTGGGAGCACATGCTACATTCTAAATGACAGGGAAAATCCAGGAAAATTTGATGCTAAGAGTGATGAAGGAATACTCCTAGGATACTCCACAAATAGCCGAGCTTATAGAGTGTACAACAAGCGCACTAAGACGGTGATGGAGTCAATCAATATGGTCATAGACGACACCATATCTGAAAAGGAAATTGAGGATGATGGAAAGGGGCTCAAACTCAAGGAAAATGAGGATGATGATGATATGCCTCTAAGTGATGATGCTGAGAAAGTAACACTCGGAAAGGAGTCCACACCTCCTATATCAAGAAGGGAGACTAGATCAACACAAGAAGTCTCAAGTCCACTCACTCCTCCAGAAATTCAAACCCCAATTTCTCGTGATAAGGAACTCTCAACTTCCAAGAAACCTTCATCAAGAGTGACTCTCAATCACCCATCAAGTAATATTATTGGGGATGTGAACGAGGGACTTCGTTTGAGAAAAGGGCCAAAGTATACTGCTAACCATGTAACATACAACTGCTATCTTGCTCAATTTGAACCTAAAAAGGTAGAAGAAGCATTGAAAGATGAGAATTGGGTAGAGTCTATGCACCAGGAGCTACACCAATTTGTTAGAAATGATGTGTGGGAATTGGTTCCAAGGCCTGAAGATACACATGTGATCGGCACCAAGTGGATTTTTAAGAACAAAACAGATGAAGATGGTGAAGTTATCCGAAATAAGTCTAGATTGGTGGCTCAAGGGTATACTCAGGTGGAAGGCATAGATTTTGATGAATCATTTGCTCCAGTTGCAAGACTAGAGTCCATTTGAATTCTCTTATCCATAGCATGCATCATGGATTTTAAGTTGTACCAAATGGATGTAAAGAGTGCCTTCTTAAACGGCTTTCTCAATGAAGAAGTCTTCGTTGAACAACCAAAGGGGTTTGAAGATCCTCACTTCCCGGGTCATGTACTAAGATTGAAGAAAGCTTTGTATGGGTTGAAGCAGGTGCCAAGAGCATGGTATGATCATCTCATTACTTACCTATTGGATCGTGGGTTCAAGAGAGGTCAAGCAGATTGCACATTGTTTGTTAAAAGAGATGAAAAATCCCTTCTTGTCGCTCAAGTGTACGTGGATGATATTGTATTTGGATCCACAATTGATCAACTAGCTCACGAGTTCTCGGAAGAAATGAAAAGGGAATTTGAAATGAGCATGGTGGGAGAGTTGAACTACTTCCTTGGGCTTCAAGTGAAACAACGGAAAGATGGAATATTTATTTCTCAAGAGAAGTATGCCAAAAATCTTGTCAAAAGATTTGGTCTGGACTCCAAGAAACATACCTCTACTCCCATGAGTTTCTCAGCAAAGTTGAGCATAGATGCAGCCGGTGTTGATGTTGATCCAACCCTTTATCGGAGTATGATTGGCAGTCTTCTCTATCTCACAGCAAGTAGGCCAGATATTGCATTCAGTGTCGGAGTATGTGCAAGGTTTCAAGCTGCTCCTAAAGAATCCCATTTAACAACAGTTAAGCGAATCATTCGCTATGTAAATGGCACATCTGACTATGGGATTTGGTATACAAAAGATTCGAATGAGTGTTTGGCGGGATATTCAGATGCTGACTGGGCAGGGTGCATTGATGATAGGGAAAGTACTTCTGGTGGGTGCTTCTATCTTGGAAATAACTTGGTTTCATGGATGAGCAAAAAGCAAAATTCAGTATCTCTGTCAACGGCTGAAGCTGAATACATTGCAGTAGGAAGTTGTTGTGCTCAATTGTTATGGATGAGAAAGCTATTGCATGATTATGAAATTTCTCAAGACACTATGTGTGTGTTCTGTGATAACACTAGTGCCATAAACCTGTCAAAGAATCCAGTTCAGCACTCCAAATCAAAGCATATCGAGATCCACTATCACTTCATTCGGGACTTGGTAGAGGACAAGATAGTATGTCTAGAATTCATCAATACTGACAATCAAAAGGCAGACATATTCACCAAACCTCTTGATGGCCCTAGGTTTGAATCCTTGCGTAAGACAATTGGTGTCGGTATCATTCCTTAAACTCAATCTTCCATGACATTTTTTTTTCTAGTTTGTTGTGTGTGTCTTATGTTTGTCTGATTTTTTTGTGGATTTTTTTTTTTTTGGGTTTTTAATGTTTTTGTGTCAAAAATCCAAAAACACATAAAAAGTAGAAAATCCAAAAAGTTTGATCACTTTGTTGAGTTTTGTCTCAAAGCATGTTTTGCCTTGTACCTTTGTACTTATGGCTTTGTGCATTTAACGAGCTTAGCTTGTCTCTCATGCACTCATATCATTGTGGAAGAAATTCTGAAATCTATGTGACTGTTGTAAATAGATCTTCAACCTTGTCATGAATGATTAGTGAATGGTTTTGTTGATCTTGAGACATGCATAGACTCATGCCTATATATCTTCCCACTTTTTATTTTTTTTGCTTTAAAGAGCTCTCTAAATGTAAATCTCCAAATGAAAAGAGATATAGAGCTGCAAAAGCCTGTCGCACAAACTAATATTCGACTAGGAAAAAGGGAAAGCGACCAAAATAAAATGTATGATGCCCAAAAAGCCAAAGGCTAACTCATCAATTGAAATATCAAAAATTTCAAGCATCTATCTCTCAATGAGATTTTCTTTGCTCAAAAGTTGCAAATGATATGTTGAATATGGAGCCAAATGAAAAGCTTCAAAGAATTGTTATCAAGTGCTTGTGGGAGGTCATATATGCATGTTTCTATAATTGAGATAGGTCACATTATCTAGTGCTAGTTGTGTATGCCTTGATTGAATTGATCATTGAAGCTTCACATTGGACTAAGGACTATCTCATTTTTGATATCCACACACAACACACAAGTCTATGTTCAATGAATGTCATATTCATTTGTGTGATTGTACTTGATTAAATGTGTTTTCACAAGCTCAATCTTTATTGATCAAACACAAAAAGATTTTTGAGTGTTTTAGTTTGTTTTTGGAAAGTGTTTAATTTCAAAAATAGTGTTGCCATGTTTTGGCAACTAAGTCGTGGATAGGTCTAGTCGCATGCTCCAGTCGCGAACCTCTCTCAGAGATTTTCGCGGGTCACTGGCGGGTCAGCATCCCAGTCGCGAAAAAGACTTGGAAAACTTTTCCAAAATTTGAGTTTTATATTTTTCGCAGGTCTGTGTGGCGACTTGTTCGCGGGTGGAAGGTCTAGTCGCGAGGGGTACTCAAGGATTTTCGCGGCTCATATCGCGACTATCTCGCGGTTAGACCTTCTAGTCTCGAAAAACACTTAGAGAAATTTTCAGATTTCTTTCCTTCACAGTGTTTCGCGGCTTACCCTGGCGACTTAATCCAGTCGCGAAAAACGCGTGTTTTTGCTTTCCAAGGTCCATTTTTAAAACTTTTAGTTTTTCCCTCGTACCTTTGTGACTGTTCATTGTCTTCCTCATTTTACTCTCACAAACACTCCGAGCTTTTCTGTGAAAATCCTCCATTTCTGCATCATCTTCTCTCAAATCTTCATAAAAAAGGTATGGGTTTTCTTCCTTTCCCTTCATACTTACTGGTTTGAGCATTTTTTTCTGATTTGTGAAGGTGTTGTTGTGGGTTGTGATTTATCATGTTCGAACATGGGTTTCTGATTTTCGGGTTATATTGTTTGTTTGTGCTGGTCCATACACTGATCTTCTCAATCTTGTGTACCTACTGTGGTGTTGGTTGTTTACACACACTCATTGTCATGTCTTGAACCCAAATTTCAAGTGTTTAGGGTTTCCTTCATTACCCATGGTATGGCACTGACACATTGCTAATAATGTTTGTTGTCCTATTTGGTGTTTCTTGTGTGTGATAAATCATGGTGCAGAGTAAAAATGTCTCCATTCAAGAGGTCAGCTGTGAAAGGAGGTAGCAGCAAAGGGAAGGAACCTGTCATTGAAATTGATGACTTCTCTCCTAAACCAAAACGGGCTCGTTCCCCATCTGGTGTGTTCGATCCCAACAAGTTTCGATTGTATTCTGCCTTTCAGACTCATGAAAATTATTTCAAAAAGGCTACACCTCTGATTGAAAGAGTCTTTGACCAACATTCTCTATTTGACACCAACATTCCTCAATGGTTTGCACGCAAGGATTGGAATTATCTCCTCTCTGACCTTGATGATGCATATGAAAATCTGGTAAAAGAGTTTTATGCCAATGCAATTGTTGAAGGAGACGAACTTAAGTGCTGGGTTCGAGGAAAAAGTTTCTCGGTCTCTCCCGCATACCTAGCAAAGATTCTGCACATCAACAAGCCAATACTTGGGGTCTCACCAGTCTATGATGATCTACATCCAGATGAGGAATTACTTAAAGCAGTTCTTGGGGACAATCTGGACTTTTCCTCAAATGGGAACTCAGTCAGTGTTTCATCTCTTCCTCCAAAATTGAGGGTGCTTACGATCGTCATGTTTCACAACCTGTCTCCCCTATCCAGCACAGGGTATATGAACCTCGGGCGTGCACTGTTTCTTCATGATCTGATTTCTGATGTCGAGATTGACATATATGCTCATATCTTTCATATCCTTCGCAAAACTGTTCTACGAACAGAATCAAGGATGTGCATTCCTTTTTGCTGTCTCATCTCACGGATTCTGAAGCGTAAAGGGATCCATCCGTCTGAGAATGAATTTCCCTACACAAAACCATGTCCAATCAATATGCGCACATTCAACGCTAGCATTGGTCACAGCAAGAAAGGAATCAAAACAGAAGCTTCCGCGTCCCACAGTGGTTCGCGCTCCAGTTCATTCCCCGCCGACGAGAAGCTAGACTCTATTGTAGCATCAGTTCATGAACTGAGTTCAAAGATGTCCGGCCTTACTTCCATCTTGCACCATCTCAACATTCGATGGGATACGAAGTTCACTTCAATTCAAACTCAATTGGATGAAATTCAAAGAAAGCTAGAAGATAGTGAAGACTAGCTATTCCATGACAAAAAGGGGGAGATGCTGTTGGCAGGGGGAGAGCTCAACGAAAATGGGAGATTTCAGCTAACAGACTTTTGTTTACTGTTTTTGACTATCTTTAGCTTTTATCATACTTTTTGTATCCATCTTATATTATTCAGTACTTTATGTTCTGTTTGTACCCATGTTGCTTTTGTAAGCTTTAAGGGTTTGTTTTGATGCACGTTTGTAGGCCTTTGTGGTTTGTGGCATGCTTTATGCAGCCTTTGTGCTTTGTTAAAATCAGTACTTTCAACTAAATGTCTTGCATTTTCTTCTAAGTACTGTCACTCTTGTGCCCTTGTAGGATTTTTCCTAGATGCACATACTTCATGTACTGTGCATTGGTTGAGTGTTGGTCATTCAAGCAATTTACCTTGTGTTTATCATCTTGAATGTCCGGATGTTCATTCCAAGTGTGAATGAGCATTGTGATCACTTGGCTATAGTGATTACCTGTTTTGGTCTTGCCATGGTTTATTGCTTTATTCCATTGTGCATGATCGTATTGTGCTTGCTTCATATGCATTACAAGTTTCTGTATACAATGAACTTATTGTGTTGTTGTGTTTCAGGAGTTACTTGTTCTTATGGTTCTAAAGCTTCGCAGATTCTAGAGTTAGGTGCGAGTGAGTTTTCCAACTGTTCCCAACTCACGCGTTAAGTCTAGAGTTTGTTTTAGGGTTTTGTCACGGAATAGCCAATGGGGGAGATTGTAAGGTTAAAATTTATCAACCATCTTGTTGGCTTTATTCCATGCCAATTTGCTTGTAATTTAAGCACTTAGTAACCCTGTATTTAGGTGGGATTATTGTAAAGGTAGTGCGTGAGAAGATGTGAAGAAAAGCTCAAGTATGTGCAAAGAAGCAGAGCTTCGCAGCTAGGACTCGCGGGTGGCTCACAGCTGCAAGTCGCCAACTTCAAGCACGTGAGATGCACGCAGGGAAGCTGAAGGGTCGCGCCAGCTGTCGCACTACAGGACAAAAGTCCCAGGCTGGCCAGGCCGTTACGTCGCGACTTGATTTCGCGACTTGGACAAGCCGCGAGACCAAGCCACCAATTTACCCTGTTTGGCAAAAAGCTGTCTCTTCGTTTTCTCATCTCACCTCACTATATATAGACCCTTATACCCACTAAATTGAGAGAGCTTCCAGAGAGAATTTTGTGAGAGAAAACCCTAGAGAAAAACAAGATTGCCTCATCCCCAATCTTCATCTAAGAGACTCTACAAATTCCTCTACTCTCTTCCTCTCCATTGTCATACCCTTGAGAGGTCCTTTACCAAATCCTTATCTCACCACACCCACGTCTGTGAGAAGGTTCATTTGGTGCTGAGGGAAACAGTTTGGAAGGAACCAATATACATTGGTTGATCCTATGGTCTAGTAGCGGAATCTGGGAAGCTAAAGAAGAAATAGGTTCGGCGTAACCTCGTTGGAGCAAGAAGCTTGGAGGGCTTAGGTACCTGGGTAGATTAGGCTTGGAGGGTCTTCTGCTGTTCATGTATCCCAACTATATTCTTTAGTGGATTTTATCACCGCTTGGAGGGCGGCGGAGAGGTTTTACGCCGAGGACTTCGGTTTCCTCTTCGATAACACATCGTGTGTTGTCCGTGTGTTTGCATCTTCCTTCCCTTAATCTTTGCCTTATATTTACTGCTGTGGATGTGTTTATATTTGGCTTAGATTAGTTATCAATTCTGTGATTGGCTTATGTTCATGTTCCGCACATTAATTGTTTGATTATAAGCTTGAATTGATATTTTATAATTTGGGGTCTAAACGTTCAAGGGTGTTTCATACCCATATTGAACTTTCAGGATTGATCCTTATCTTGCATTACATTCGGACGTGAACAAGACTTGATCACACATGAAACAAAGATTATATACCCTTGCCCTTTACTGGTTGATGGACCCATTATTTACTAGCAACTATGCGAAGTTGGACAACAATCAACAAATACAAGCTGAAATATACACGAACCAAAGGACAATACTACTTGTCGAAATAAAATATTACAAGCAGCTGAGTCATTGTTGCACAACCAACTCAAACCAGAACAAAATCTTCTAAATTAATTGCAGTACCTCAATCAGCTTTCAGGATCCAAGCCTCCATGCAAAATAGATGCAGGGATCGCTAGTCTTCCACACAACATCCTATTTAAGATTCAGTTCTTAATATTTCTACAGACTCCCTTTTCTATACCAAATATCCTCCCTTATCGCTTGAGATATATCTTCCTCTGTCAAGAGTCTTCCATTGTGAAAATAATCCTATCAACCACACATTCATGTATTACGTGATGCCATGTTCTTCGAATAAATGTTCTTGATTCTCAATTAGATTTCTGCATTAAACTAATAGAACCTCTCCACTATAACCCCATTTGGCTAGTCCAAGAGTTGAGAGCCTATCCTTCAAGGCCAACCAATAAATAAATGAGTTCTTAGTAATAGCTGTTAAAAACCATATGAGCTTCCACCATTCAATTGTCACAGCCTTACTCCTTATTTCATTCTATGATAAGTGGAAAATAAACCTCTGTGATTTGGGTGGAATCCCATGCACTTTTATCTTGCCCCAATTTAATTTGGTAATATTATATTGGAAGTCCACCGGATCATCATATGTAGCAGGCATCCAATATCTTCTCCCCTCTCGAATGAAAATTGAAATTTTAACTGAGGTAGAACTTGTTGAACCATAGAATTTTATTAGGATTCTGAATCCATTTTTAGGAAGTATAGCACCATTGGGTGCCAGTTATCATGCCAAGGAAGGATTCTATCTCCCCTTCCCACCGAAAAGTTGATTAGAGGTCTTGCTATTTCTCTTAGTTGTCACATTTTCTTTCATCCCCATGAATTGGCTTATGGGATTTTGACCTCTCAAAAGCTTTTTCCTCTTAATAAATTCCTGTATGTCCAAGCAACCCATACAGAGCCATATGAGAAAATAGGTTTTGTATGGGCTTGAGGATGGCAGATTTATACCATTCTTTGATTCTTTTGATGCCTACACCTTCCTTCATATTGGATAGACAAATTTCTTCCAAGCCATGTTTGCTCCAATAGGAGAACCTTCCTTACCACTTCATAGAAAGCAGTTAAAGCTTTGTTCAATAGCCATTATGATCTTCATTGGTAAGATAAAAATGTTAGTCCAATACAGTTAGATTTCATAAAGCACAAATGGCAACAATTGAAGCTTCCCTGCTAAGGAGAGACTTTTCTTTTCCGATTTAGGGTGTTATCCTAACTGCAATCTTTTCAACTAGCCTACAATCCTAAGCTTTGAGTTTACCAGGGATTAGAGGCAATATCCAAGGTACTTTACTAACAACCTACCCTCCTTGAAATGCAAGATAGAGTGGTTCTTGCCGGAATTTATTAAGAGGCCAGAAATCTCATGAAACTCTTTGACATTCTTTAAACTATTGAAATGGATTGCGAGTAAGTAGTAATGAAGATCACTAAGTCATTAACAAAGTTCAAGTGAGTAAGATTTATTGTTTCACACCTGGTATGGAACTTAAAACTCTTTGCTTTACCAGCAACTTTCTTCAACATTCTTGTAAATACTTTCATGAATTCAACAAACAAGTAAGAATATGAAGGAAAAAAAAAAAAGACGGCATTACTAATTCAATTCAATTAGTAACTGTAACATGATCATATACTAAGAACAATATAGGGATACAACAAACCCATAATGCAATTAATGCATCTTTCTCTATTTTATTTCTACACAAGCCTATGCATTACTCTATGTTCTCCTCACTCAATAGCTCAATACCTATTGCAAGGGGAAAAAATTAGTAACATTGGGATTGGCATTATATCACCATTTTTTGTGTGTTCTCTCTTATTTCTTACAAGACTGCAAACTGAGAGATTGCATCTCCTTTCACTGTTGATGATTGCTCTGCCATGGACATTACTCTTGTTGAAGTAATTTGTCTGACTTTTGACTTGGGGTTTTCATTTCTATCTGTCCTTTCTATTGTAGTAACTAGAGTGCAGAGTGCCACCAAATCACAGGAAAATCTAGGCATGTCAAAATTTATTATCAATTTATTTGTCACCTTTGTCTTTTGCAAGGAAACTAACCCATCTACTCTTGACAACTTTTCCTCACTAACCTATTTATGAAAACATACACACTTCAATATTCCTTTGACCTAAGAAACACTCATTGTATCATTTTTTGTGAGATTGAGAGGATTTGAACGCAAAATATGTACTTCAACATACCAAAAAATCCAGTATCGTAGATGTGACAATATCTAAGTTTTCATATCTGAAATACCTCTCTCTCATTGGAGAGCCTCGAATTGAAGGTTTAATATATAAGGGCACCACTTAATCTAAAAGCTTATGCTTTTAAGTTTGGGTCAAACTATGTCAATCACTCTCTCTTATCATTCTTGCTCAATATGGGATTTTACTCACATGTATATCCATTAAGAAGTCTGCAACTACATGAAATTCAATGGTAAAATAAATTCATTTATATGTTGCAAATAACAAACTTTTCAAATTTTATTCTAATGACATTGAACTCAACCAAATTAGAAGGAGTTGTCGCCAATCTCTTGGGATTCTGAAACACTTCTACTATTAATTTACCTAAAGATGAATCTAACATGATTTACTAATTAACAAGAATTTAGGGACAACAACAACTCATCTCACAATATTCTCAAATTAATCTACTACCCATCACATGGGCAAATGAAAAAATATGTATTAAATGCCGAACCTGCTTAGCTTATGGGAATGCAATTTCGATAAACATTCTTCAAGAATATTTAATTGTTTGTGATTAATCATTGGTAGTTTGGTGTGGCGGTGTTCAAAAAATATTACCTCAAGCTATCTGAATCCGAAATAAATTCTTCAAGCTCAGGCAGCGAAGAACTAGAGGCTTCAACGAAATAGAAACATTACCAAATCAAAAACAATATAAATATGATCTTTAATTTATCATATAAATCTATTAATTATGAAAATAATTAAGATGGGGGAGAAGCGTCTCCTGAAGAATCATTACAGGTATAAACAGACATCACCAGTAGGATCTGCATCCTTCATTGCAGCATCTGCAATATGTTGTAGTTCAAGTGCATGTTCAAGGATTAACTCCACTTCACCCATGGTGGGACGAGCCTCTCCCTTATTTCGTACACAAGAAATGGCAATGTCGACGTAAATCTTGAAACACTCAGGATCTATCTTCCCCATCAGATACGGATCAATTATCTCATACAAGGTCCCTTCTCGTTTGCATTTTTGGGCCCACTTAACCAGACCCTGTCGTTTTTCCATCAATTTGAAGTCCATTGCTTCTCTCCCACAGAGTACTTCCAACAGTACCACACCAAAAGAGTAAACGTCGGTTTTATCGGTCAGCCTATATGTAATGAAACATTCGGGATCCAAGTATCTCAGAGTAGTTTCCGAATCCCGTTTGATTTCCACGAATTTGAAACCCGGGGGAAGCATGTTGGACATCCTGAAATCTGACAACTTGGCCTCCCAATTCTTGTCCAACAGAATGTTGGTCGGCTTCACGTCACCGTGGATAATAGTTTGCTTGACCCCAGGGTGAAGGTAGTGCAGTGCACGCGCCACTCCAACGCAAATCTTTGGTCTTTGTTTCCACGAGAGGCGATCGTCGAGTTTCCTGAAGAGTTCTCCATTGACAACGAACTCGTAGACTTGGATATTCACGCCTTCATCAATACAATATCCGATGAGAGAGATAAGGTTAGGGTGGTGTAGCTGGCCAACGAACACCACCTTGTTCCTTAAGTCCTTCAGCCCTTGTATGTTGTGCCCCAATCCCCCTCACCAATTACTAAATTAGCATCGAAGTTATTGGTAGCAATCTTCATCTCAGCCAGTGAAAATTGACGGCATAATCCCTCAGGAAGAGGTGAAGATGGTGATGGTTTTGCTCCCTTCTTGGAAGTTCTGAATAACTTTGAAACACCTTTCATTGACGCTTCACTCAACCATAAAGAAAAGAAAAGATTAAGGGTAAAATAAAGGATAAAGAAAATGTTTCCTTTGAATAGGTTTGAAAGTAAGAAGGAAAAAAAAAAACAAAAAACAAAAACAAAGAAGAAAATGCGGCTGCTCTCCCCATTCCTCTTTTCTCTCCATTTCTGCTAAATTTGGCGAATTGGAAAAGTTGGGCCCGGATGGATCTCATATTCCTTGTTTTCTTTCTCTCCAGCCAACTAAACAGCACAAATACAATTACTTCCCTCCATTTCTGAGCCATCAGCCACTTCCCTTCATTTCTGACCCATCAGTCAAAATTGAGTATGACTGCTGAACCATCAGTCAAAAATGATATCATGCAATGCAACGATTGCAATCATTTAATATAAAAAATAAAATAAAAGACGTTTTAAAGAAAGATATAGCAATATATAAAAGATTCAGAGGCGGATCAAACCAATCAGATAAATTCTCAAATCGTTGGTGACTTGCATCCCGGTCCTCTGCGGGCAGCACAAGCGGCGTCTCCAGTTGCACGCTGACTTGGGTTTGAATTTTCACAAGATATCTATGAGAACGTATGGTTAATAGGAGACGTATGGTATGGGGCGTATTGACTCCTACTTTTTTCAGCCGTCAAGGAGGACTTTAGCAGGGGACAAAAAAGGACAATTAGACCATCTTATTCAAGGGATCAGGAAAAATTATTATTTACACCAAAGGATTGTTGATGGGGTCTTCTTATCCAATGAGAAGATACTATTTATGTAAATGTATGTGCGAGATTTCTAATCAGCACAAGAAATAAAAAATAAAAATTACCCGATGATATCACATTTGCATAAATAACAACATTTTATTGATTAGGAGATCACGGAAGACCACGTCAATAGACCTCCTTATCGACCCAATAATTTCTCAGAGATCAGAGACACTTTGAGGTCTTTTAGCAGTTGGCAGATTAAACACTTAGAAAGGGATTGCAACAAGGTCACTCATGATTTAGCACAACAAGCAAAATGTACTGATACCAAACAGGTCTGCAAGGAGTTTCACTTCCTACGGCGCAACACCTCATCCAGCTAGAAAAAGCCTAATACTTTTGGCTTTTTTCACTCTTGTACTATGACTTTGTTGTCTTCCATTCCAATTTCAGTTGAATGATACCAAATCTTTCAATAAAAAAAGAAAAAAGAAAAAGGACTTGAGTATGTCCATTGCATTGTTGCATAAATAATAATAAATAAATATATAAATAAATATCTTTTTAACACTAATGGTAAAATAAAAATCAATATCCTTTTAACTAAAATGTTTATCGACTCCCAAAAAAAATGATCGAATTAAAAATAAGGCAAAAATACACTTTTTGTCCCTACATTTTGGGCCAATTTTTATTTTGGTCTCTAAATTTATTTTACTACTAATGTAGTCCCTAAAAAAAGAAAATCAATTCTATTTTGGTTCCTGCCGTCAACCCACTAACAGAAAAGTCCTACGTGGCAAATGGAGTGGATAGGTTGCGTATTAGATGCTGACATGGCTAATAAAATAATAATAATAATAAATTTTATTTGATTTTTTTTTAAAATGCCACATCAACTCCACATAAGTTTTTAAATTAAAAAAATTATTTATCAGTTTTAATCAAATAAAAAAGAGAAAAACATGTGAGAAACCGCGCCCCCGACCACTTTTTTTTATGTTGGGCCAAACCCACATGTATGGGTGGAGTCATGTTATTGTCTCTCAGAATAAAGGTTCGACTGATTATATTTACCCCTTTAAATTAAGGGTTTTACAATGGAGTCGTCACTTATTTAATTATTGGAAAAAATAAGAAAACCAAAATTAAAAAAATTCCTCATTTTATTAATTTGAAATTGAATTTACATTTATTATAGGAAATTATATGGCTTTAGTCCTAGATATAATCTAAGATAAAGTATATGGCTTTGTTTCCTAGTTATAATCTAGAAATTGAAAATTACATGGATAAGCATTTGATTTACTAACCCTTGATCTATGCTCGGAGGCTATGTTATAAGGTGGGAAGGTGTTAGGCACCCACCTTACTCGGTGAAACTGGTCTTCTAGACTATGATGGCCAACATTCATATCATATCATCCAATATGTCAATCAATTTACATGTTAAATTTAATGTGTGTGCATGTTATAAACCCTAATTCAATTTATTAAGCATTACATTTGGATTGAAAAATAAATTCTTGTGAATGTGTGGGGATGGTGATATTACTTTCCTGAAAGCCGTCCAATCAATTACTAAATTATCATCGAAGTTAGTGGTAGCTGTCTTGATCTCAGCCAGTGAAAATCGATGGCGTGGAAGGTTTGTTTCATCTGACCTTCTCTTACCGGACGTCCTTAATAACTTTGATATAAACTCTGAAATACTTTCATACGAATGAGCTTGAAATGATGCAATAGGGGAGTAGATTGTGGCTGCTTGCCCCAGCGATCACGGATAAGATCCCCTTCCAAAAATAGACAAATTACTCACAAGTGGAGGAGAACAACGAAATATAGATAATTCTCAATTAATAAATGAGAATAAAAAGCTGTCTTTTACAGTTGAAAAGAAAATAGACAAACTAAAACAAAGAAAGTTTATTGCAGTTGAAAAGTTTAGGGTATTATCTTTATATATATATATATATATATAATGTATTCAAAATTAAATTATTATATATATATATATATATATATATATAATGTATTCAAAATTAAATTATTTATTTTATACTATTTTTTTTAATTTTAATTTTTTTAATTTTTTTTACGTATAATAATTATTATTTACTATCTTTTTTTATTTTCAAAATTCATAAGAAAGATAAAAATTAAATGCAAAATAAATTATATCAATATAAATTTAGCTACTGTAATCATTTTTTTTTTTTTTTAATAATGCTCTAGCAAGTCAAGATTTTTTTTCCCTTTTTTCCAGTTGAGAAGGTAGGGGTAAGTAGCTAGCTAGGCAGCTCTGCTGTATGCCACTATGCCATAACAAGTTAACGACGAAATATGGAGATTTCTCCAGAAGAGACGATTGGGTGTGGGCTGTTGGCTACTTCAATTTGTAAATTTTCTTTTCACCCATCTAAGAACTATTATCAGAGTACACAATTTAAATTTATAACAAATAATAACAATAATAATAATATATATTGGTATTTGGAATCTATGACACTTTCATTTAATGATATAACATTTTTTTTAATAATTTATATATTTATTTTTTATTGCTGGTGATCTGATCTATTGCAATTGGAGCTTCAGAGCGAACTATTCTTTCGCCTTTTACTAAAAAAAAAGGAGCTTCAAATCAAGATCAGTGGAAAAGCGTTCTACATGACCCCAATCCGTAGAACACAAGGTCCAACTCGTGAGTTGGCCATCAGAAGATCTTGAATTTCATTTTGAGTGCATCTTGATGGATTGAACAATATATGAAAAGTTAACAAAACATGGTCATAGATCTTAGTTATCATCTTGATGTGGCACCCATGAAATATAGAAAGTGCCAAATATTAGGAACTACCTTGGAGTTAAGAACATGAACATCACCCAAGAATTTCTATATAACCTAAGCGACAAAATAAAAGATTTTTCCATTCTTTAATTTACTATTTTATGTATAAGATTCCATTCGTCTTAGAGCATTCACATTAAGAATGCAATATGCCATACGTAGACAAAATTTAGCATAAAGGCCCAAAAAACCCCCCACATCCGGACTTGTAAAAAACAAGTATTGCAAAAAAATTTGCAATATTGCTACGGTGCAATTCTACCTTTAGAATTGCACTATAGCACAATAATAATAATAATAATAATAATAATAATAATAATATTTTATTCTACTTTTCCCGAAACATCTCTCTCCTCTCTCTCATTATTAATGTTCTCTTCTCTCTCTTCCTTCTCTATTTCTCATATGCTCTCTCCTCTCTTTAGACCCAAACACCATCCTCCTCCCAACATCAACATCACACATCACAATGGTTCATTTTTTCTAGTGGGTTGCGATCCAGGTCGTGTTGTGTTTTTTTTTTTTTTTTTTCCTATTGTGACACTGTGATTCTTGCCGATGATGGCATGATCAACGATGGAGGAAATGTTGATCTAGTGGCGGCGGTGTCTGGGTTTTGATCGGGGTTGATCTGATGTTATTTATTTATTTATTTTTTTTGTGACGCTGTGATTCTCGTTGATGATGGGTTGATCTCGGTTGATCAACGATGGAGGAAACGTTGATCTAGCGGCGGCAGTGGCGGTGTTGATCTAGCGACGGCGGTGTTTGGCTTTTGATCGAGGTTGATCTAGTTTTTTTTTTTTTTTTTAATTTTAATGTGGGTTTTTGTTCTGGTGGGATTTTTTTGGGCAGTGGTGCTGTGGTGGGCATGGTGGAGGCGCGGTGGTGGTGACTAGGCAATGGAGGCGCGGTGCTAGAGGTTAAGGGAGCTTGGAGGAGTCTGGAAGAAGGTGAAAAGTCTAGAAGATGTATATGCGTGTGGAGGAGAAAATTGGGAAAAAAAATAAAAAAAAGGAAAAAATATATTTTATTGTGTAGAAATATTATTTTAATGAGTAGAATAGGAAAATAGCAGTTGGGATGCTGGATGTATTGTAAAATGGTATTGTGTAATTGATAAAGTAGCTTTTTAGGATAGTAAAATAGGATGAGATAGAATTCTCAGATGCGAATGCTCTTACATCTTAGAAAGGACTGCATTGTGACTAACCACCAAAATTCTCATCTGATTTCACAGTTCTTAAGGTCCTTCATAATAGTCTTGATTTATATATACTCCCTTAAAAACATTTAGCTTGACAAATAGATAGAATTAAAAACAGACAACATTTACATGTTTATAGACCAATAGTAGTGGAGAATTTGTAAACATCAACTCAGCAACCTTCGTAATACAGTGCTGTTAAATTCCTTTACGAGTACATTAGTCTAAATCAATAGTATAGTCCCCGTATGTGTTCAATCGCCCATGAATATATGTTCAAGTTTTCCATCTTTGCTTTCTATTTTCTAGGATTTTTTTTTTTTTTTCTCTTCCTCTATATGTACATGAGTCTTGAAAAGTGAGAGAAGGTAAAAGGGGGAGGGGGGAGGGGGAGAATTGACTTGATTGTAGTGAAATAAAGTGTAACAACGAAGTGAGTATTACAAATCAATGATCTATCTTAACCGGTTGCAAAGTGAATGATTATTTTAATAAACTTCATGTATTAGAGCCTTAAACACAGTTTTACACACCCCATTTTTTAGTTGAAACTATGATTTCCAAGTTCAAAATCATGACTTCAAGTCACAGTTTCAGCTCAAAATTGGATTGTGTGTAAAATTGTGTAACTGTTTGTGTGTATTAAACACAACTCTGCTTTGCTTAATTGAAATGCGGCTCGCTTTAAAAGGTGCTTTTTCCCTCCACTCTTCTGCTTTGACATGCTTTTAATAACACTTACAGGCTACAACCATACATTTGTAGCCTTTTGTTGAATTTGATGATGGTCTTCACAACTCCAAGTTCATACAGAGAAGAATGGTTGGCCTTTTGAAAACTAATGTGTTCATTGCTAATCAAGATGGCAGGGTACAGTGTGAATTTCAGCTTATAATTATACATCAATTGGCCAGGGGAGCTGTCACGCCCCAAACCCAAAAGGGTCTA
Source organism: Quercus aquifolioides (assembly GCA_019022515.1). NCBI lineage: Eukaryota > Viridiplantae > Streptophyta > Magnoliopsida > Fagales > Fagaceae > Quercus > Quercus aquifolioides. The sequence continues at coordinate 66,324,894 of CM032328.1, read as the reverse complement.
AAGCATGAGAAGAACATCCCAAGGGTACCTGTAGATTTTTCTTTTTTGGCAAATCAAACTATAGGAGATCTTTATTTTCCTTTCTTTTCCAAATGATAAGAATATACAGCCATACTAAAATCTCCACATTACAAGTCAGACCTCTATAACACATTTACAAACAATAACTAAAAATCATGTGCCTCCACATAATACATAAATATATTACAAAACTTTGATTAAATTACACAAAGTCACAAACTTATCAAGAATAAGGACCTTAATATCGAGTCTAGGCCTACCATGCCAAAGGCTAACAAACCTCAAGTGACCCACCTCCAATAGAATTAATTAAGGTCTTGTTGAACATAGCAAGATCGAGTTATCAACCATTTACAGCAGAAGTTTCCAAATTTAACATAGGACTCTAATCATCTCCAAAGAATTATGCTCCATACCCAAGGTATAACTAATAGATCTAAAAAACTGTTAAAGGGTGGGATGAGCTAAAGCCCAGTAAGTAGCATAATTAATGGGGGTGGGGGGAAATGCAAGTTTCATCTTCAATAATAATAATAATATGACAAGAATGATTTAATAATGAAACACAAAGTTTCTCAAAGTAAATACCTTGAAACTATACATTATAATCTGTGAGCATCAACAATATAATTTCCAAAGCCATAATATCTAGCATAAGATAAATTATCACAAATCTACCATACTACCACATAGACCGGTCAGGGGATCCACCCATTCACAACTGGCATGATATTGTCCTCTCTGGTATGCAGACTCTTGGCCCCATGGACAGCAGCCTCACCCATACTCTCAAGGTTTTTCTCTCCCCCCATGGGCAGCAGAGAGAGCGCGTCAAATAGGACCTCTCTTGCATGTGGTCTCTTGGCCCCATGGGCAGCAGCCTCACCCACACACAATCAAGGAACCTCTTCCCCCCATGGACAGCAGGGAAGAACGCGTCATCCAAAGTGAAAGGGCACTGACCTGGATTTGATTCCATTGTCACAAAGACCACGGAAACCAAATCGAGTGATCATCGGGAAATCACACATGGCATGGTGTTAAAACAACATAAACTCACAGGTTACATTACTTTGAAACACATAGTTCATATTCAGGTAGTTTCAGAAAACCTTAAATAATCTAACTTCTACAAAGTTTGTAAGGTTTTCAACTTCATTCTTGTCAAAAAGATTTTCTATCAATTTCCCAAGTACTAAGACAAGATAAGCATCTTAAATATTCCAATACACCATAAAATCCAAGATTTTCTTATCAAGATTAAATAAAAGATGCTCATTTATCCATATCACAAATTCATGCATTTCCCCAAATGCAATACCAAATATGATGCATTTTCATATATATATATATATATATATATATATATATATATGAAAATGCATCATATTTGGTATTGCATTTGGAGAAATATATATATATATATATATATTAAGGTTACGACACAATAGTTTTTAAGAAAGTATAATTTCCATAGGTAGTTTCCAAAAGTGTGTTTAACCCAAAAACATTTATATAACATGGTTATTTTTCAAAATCCCATTAAAAAGCTACTTACCTCGCAACCGCAAAATTCTAATTCTCCAAGCTCCATGGAGATTAGCTAGAACCTAAACAATATCAAGTAAACCTATCACAATAAGTATAGAGCTTGAAATTGCATCTAGCCACAATTTAGGAATTGCCAAATAATCACTTAATTAGGTAAGCCTAGTATTTAATCTCATCAATAATAATATATCTCACTTTCAAAGTTTCTCAACAAATTGATTCACAAGGCATAAACTCCAATATATAAAGTTGATCCCATTTAATATCATCTCCTACATTATGACTAGCTTCCATAAAATTTACACTACATCATTAAGAGACCCATGAAAGCAAAATCAAAATATCCTCCAAGACAAGAAATTTAGAACATCAACTAACTCCAAATAAACCCAATGGCAATGGAAAATTAAATATACCAACTATCACATGTTATAACATAAAACCCCTAAATTTTTCCATCATACATAAACCTTAAGTAGTCATCAATAGCACAAAATAGATACCCACTCATCAAATAATTCCACCAATACAAAACTCATACATAAAAACACATAAATATCACTTCCAATGCTCATAAATCACATGGGTATCATTATTAAAGATTAGATAAAAATAACCTCAAGCAAAAGTGCAAAACCCACTAAAAAGATGAGAAATTTTTACCTCAAAAAAAGGATGTGAAGGTGTTTACGGGTTCCCAAGAATTTTCCGGTGATCTTGCCGGAAAATGATTGTGGAAATGGTGATGGTGGTGGTGTGGAAGTACTGGGTAGAGAGGATATGAGAGTGGAGGAGTGTATGAGAGAAAACAAAAGAAAAATGAAAATAAAGAAAGGCAGAGAGTGAGCCGGCCAAAGAAGAGATAAAATAGAGTGAATTGTGGGGGTGGGTTAGGGGTGTCCACGGGTCGGGCCGGGTCGGTTTTCGACCCAGCCCGAACCCGACCCGCCGGAGTCGGGTGGACAGAAGACTGACCCGAGACCGACCGCCGGCGTCAATCGGTCGGATCGGTTTTGGGTTCGGGTGGAGATCGGGTCCGTTCGGGTGGAGATCGGGTTGTCGCCGGAGCTGGAAAATATCGCCGGAATCTGCAAATCATCGCCGGAATCTGCAAATCATCGCCGGAAAATGTAAAAGCTCACCGGATCTGCATCAAAATCGCCGAAATCTGCACCAAAATCGCTGAAATCTGCTGGGAATGGCCGGATCTGGCTAAATCTCACCACATATGGTTGAGAACTCGCCGGATCTGCTCGGATTTGAAGGTGATTTCGCCGGATTTGGCGATTTTCGACGAGAGAAGAACAGCTCCTCGGGCGGGTCGGGTTCGTCGGTTTTCTCGGACAGCCAACCCGCAACTCGAACCGATGGTCTCGGGTGCTAGCGCCGGCGACCCGCGTCCGACCGTGAACAAGCCTTGATCCGACGGTTTCGGGTGAGGATGATCGGGTTTCGGGCGGTTTGGTCGGGCCGGGCGGGTCATGGACAGCCCTAGGGTGGGTAGTGGGGTTAGGTGGGGGCACGTGGGAGCCATAAAAATCTGACCCTTTCTTCTTCTTCTTCTTCTTCTTCTTCTTTTCTTTTCTTTTCTTTTTTTTTTTTTTTTTTTTTTTTTTTTTTTTTTTTCAGACTGACCGTGACTGGGACTTCACAGGAGCTATTTTAGAATTTTCTGGAATATTGCATCCTTAGTGTTGGCTAACTTGTGATTTTGGTTTACATGCACATTGAAGATTTAGTGGGTTAATTCTCTTTGGTTGGGCTTGTAATTCAGAAAATAATGCTTTTGTATTTCAAACTTTCTGTCCATATTCTATTTCTAGAAACTGATAAATGATTTGTTGCATTTCTCTTGGTGTGTTCAGTGGCTCACTCTATACAAATTCCAACTGGTTTGCTTTCGAGGATGACAGAGTTGCCAATGAACGCTCAACTGGCTCACTTGTTTCCCCATCACCCAACACTGAGGTGACTGGTGTAATTAATGGTGGCAGTGATGACACTGTTATTGATGGTGAAGATGACGACTTGGTTGACACTGCAACATCTTCTCCAGAAGCAGGGACAAAGTCAGAAGACACTACACATCTTGATAACTTGAGAAATGGGACACGCTGAAACTGATAAACCACCTGAATGGGTTGAATGGAGGGAAGACTACAGATTCTGGTGACCCGTCTGATGTTCTACCCGATAATGAGATTCAAGTTGAATTAGAACTTAGCGAGGTAGATGTAGCTGAAGCTTCATTATCCACTGGTGGATTAGAAAAGAATGATGAAACTGTTGCTGGACATTTGCCTGAATCAACAGATGAAGACCTGAGTTCTGATCCTTCTGAGAATTTGATTATTGTACCTTACAAAACAATGGCGCTTCCTAACAAAATTCTGGATTTCAGTCCAGTAAAAGGCCGGCTATAGTTTTTGGTATACCCAAAGTTGTAAAAAAATGACTCTTGCGTGATAAGAGCAAATTATTTAAGACCCTCCAGCCCATCTTTGCAGTCTGCAAGCATGGTTCACGAAATGTGACACCTAGAAATGACGTTATTCATATAGTGACATATTTTTTTCCTTAATTTTTGATGACTTCCCAACAGATCAGAAATCCACTAAAATTGGAAATCCTTTTTTTTTCTTCTTGTTTTTAGCCTGAAAACGGATTGTCTTTGTTTCTTCTGCCGTTAGGGGAAGTAATTACAGGCTGAGCAACTAACGTCCAATCTTATGGAGTCCCGTTGTGGAAGACCGATGTCACCAACTTGCGTTATATCCACACGTGAACAAGACTAACTCATAAAACAAAGATTTACCCTTGCCCTTTACTGGATTGATCGTTATCTTGCATTACATTCGGACGTGAACAAGACTTGATCACACATGAAACAAAGATTTACCCTTGCCCTTTACTGGTTGATGGACCCATTATTTACTAGCAACTAAGTGAAGTTGGACAACAATCAACAAATACAAGCTGAAATATACACAAACCAAAGGACAATACTACTTGTCGAAATAACAATATTACAAGCAGCTGAGTCATTGTTGCACAACCAACTCAATCAGCTTTCAGGATCCAAGCCTCCATGCAAAATAGATACAGGGATCGCTAGTCTTCCACACAACATCCTATTTAAGATTCAGTTCTTGATATTTCTACAAACTCCCTTTTCTATACCAAATATCCTCCCATATTGATTGAGATATATCCTCCTCTGTCAAGAGTCTTCCATTGTGAAAATAATCCTATCAACCACATATGCATGTAGCACGTGATTCCATGTTCTTCGAATAAATTTTCTTGATTCTCAACTAGATTTTTGCATTAAACTAATAGAACCTCTCCACTATAACCCCATATTACTAGTCCTTCAAGAGTTGAGAGCCTATACTTCAGGGCCAACCAATAAATAAATGAGTTCTTAGTAATAGCTGTTAAAAACCATATGAGATTGCCTATACCGATGGAAAAAAGATGGCAACAACTAGATTCTGCCATTTCTTACCATTTAAATTGAAATACAAGAGAATACATCTTGAAGTGCAATGCAGATTCTTGTGCCGTATGCAACCACTTCCTCACAAAAAGGTTTTAGTCACTTGCTGGCTTGGAAAACAGATCGATTGCTCTAATGAGATCTTACTGCCAATGACTAACTCTACCAAATGTTTTATTTTACAAGGTCAACAAACTGATTACCTTGCTACAGAACCAATAAATCTTCCGAAATGCATCTAAGACATCAAAGAAAAAACAAAATCTACTGATAGATACTATACTCACATTAAGATCTAAAGACAATAATATTTTAGAATTTCATGTAAAATTAAATATTAAAAAAAATAGCAGCAGTTTTTTTATTGTTAAGTTACACACAAACCCAATGGATTTTGAACTCACAACCTCACCATCCATTTCATTGTTACCGGAGGAGGAAAGCATCAGTTGAGCTATAGCTCATTGGCAACAAATAACAGCAGTTTAAGGATACGAAATTTGAAATTATATTCCTAAGTATCCTAATAACCACTCATTGATTTCCCAAGCATTGCCAATAGAAGTTCCCCCTATGCAGATACTAATAGTCCCATTGGGTCCATATTCCACATAATCATTAATGTCATTTGATTTTCCTTTTTATCCCCTTAGATTATCGAAGAAGTTGCTACTGTTATCATGCCATACACGCTATACCATTTCCTAATATTACAAGGCAATTATATCAATCCAAATAAACCATTCTAACACTAAACTTTGACTATGCGTAATTCAAGTTCCACCAAGTAGTCTAATCTAGATAATTCTCTCCGCTGAATTCCTCCCCCTGCCAAGCAAAGGGTGGAGGCGTGGGTAGAATTCAACTGCACCTTCCCCTATCCATAATGCAATGCATCATTATATATTTTAATTCTACACAAGCCTATGCATTACTCTAAGTTCTCCTCACTCAATAGCTCAATGCCTATTGCTAGGGGAACAAACTAGTAACATTGGGATTCACATTATATCACCATTTTTTGTGTGTTCTCTCTTATTTCTTACAAGACTGCAAACTGAGAGATTGCATCTCCTTTCACTGTTGATGATTGCTCTGCCATGGACATTACTCTTGTTGAAGTAATTTGTCTTTGACTTTTGACTTGGGGTTTTCATTTCTATCTGTCCTTTCTATAGCAATAACTAGAGTGCAGAGGGCCACCAATTCACAGGAAAATCTAGGCATGTCAAAATTTATTATCAATTTATTTGTCACCTTGTCCTTGTGCAAGGAAACTAACCCATCTACTCTTGACAACTTTTCCTCATTAACCTGTTTATGAAAACATACACACTTCAATATTCCTTTGACCTAAGAAACACTCACTGTATCAAATTTTTTTTTTTCTTTTTGTGAGATTGAGAGGATTTGAATGAAAAATACGTACTTCAGCATACCAAAAAATCTAGTATCGTAGATGTGACAATATCTAAGTTTTCAAATTTGAAATACATCTCTCTTATTGGAGAGCCTTCAATTGAAGGTTTAATAGGTTTAATATATAAGGACAGAGCTTAATTCAAAAGCTTATGCCTATAAGATTGGGTCCAACTATGTTAATCACTCTCTCTAATCATTCTTGCTTAATGTGAGATTTTACTCACACATGTATATCCATTAAGAAGTGTGCAACTACATGAAACTCACTGGTAAAATAAATTCATTAACAAGTTGCAAATAACATGCTTTTCAAATTTTATTCTAAAGACATTGAACTCAACCAAATTACAATGAGTTGTCGCCAATCTCTTGGGATTCGCGAAACACTTTTACTATAAATTTAACTAAAGATGAATCTAACATGATTTACTAATTAAGAACAATTTAGGGACAACTCACCTCACAATATTCTCAAATTAATCTATTACCCAACTCATGGGCTAATGAAAAATAATAATAATAATAATAATAAATGCAGAACCTGCTTAGCTTATGGGAATGCAATTTCGATTAACATTCTTCAAGAATATTTAATTGTTTTTGATTAATCATTGGTCATTTGGCGTGGCAGAGTTCAAAATATATTCCCTCAAGCTATCTGAATCCGAAATAAATTCCTCAAGCTCAGGCATTGAAGAACTATAGGTTTCAAAAGATGGGGGGAGAAGCGTCTCCTGAAGAATCATTACAGGTATATACATCAATGGGATATATACAGACATCACCAGTAGGATCTACATCCTTCATTGCAGCATCTGCACTCTGTTGTAGCTCCAGTGCATGTTCAAGGATTAACTCCACTTCACCCATGGCGGGACGAGCCCTCCCTTAACCCGCACACAAGAAATGGCAATGTCGACGTAAATCTTGAAACACTCTGGAGCTATCTTCCCCATCAGATACGGATCAATTATCTTATTGATGGTCCCTTCTCGTTTGCATTTTATGACCCACACAGGAAGATTACGCTGCTCTTCCACCAATCCGAATTCCAATGCTTTTCTCCCACAGAGTACTTCCAACAGTACCACACCAAAAGAGTAGACGTCGGTTTTATCAGTCATCCTACGCGTACTGAAAGATTCAGGATCCAGATATCCCAGAGTACCGCAATCCATCGTAGTGTTCGGAGTGTTCGTAGTGTCCTGATTCCCTCGCAAATCCACAAATTTGAAACCCGGGGGGATCACGTTGGAAAATCTGAAATCTGACAACTTGGCCTCCCAATTCTTGTCCAACAGAATGTTGGCCGGCTTCACGTCGCCGTGGATAATAGTTTGCTTGACCCCAGTGTGAAGGTAGTGCAGTGCACGCGCTACTCCAACGCAAATCTTTAGTCTTTGTTTTCACGAGAGGCGATCATGGTCATTGCGGAAGAGTTTTCTGGAGAGGTCTCCATTGACTATGAACTCGTATACTGCGATATTCACGCCTTCATCAATACAATATCCGATGAGTCGGATGAGGTTAGGGTGGTGTAGCTGGCAACGCAACACCATCTCGGTCCTTAAGTCCTTCCCTAAGTCCTGTCCCGGCTTGAGTTGCAACCGTTTTATTGCATCGGTTCTGTTACAGTCATCAATAAACCCCTTATATACTCTGCCAAAACCACCCTCACCAACTAGTAATTTATCATCGAAGTTATTGGTAGCAATCTTCATCTCAGCCAGTGAAAATTGATGGCATACTCCCTCAGGAAGAGGTGAAGATGGCTTTGGTTTTGATCTCTTCCCGAAAGTTTGGAATAACTTTGAAACAACTTCCATTGACGCTGCACTCAATTGAGAAAAAGCCGGCAAAGCTGTTGAAGTCACTGCATTGAGATTGTCCATAACCACAATAAAACATCATTCATGAGCATGCATAAGAAGTCTTATTATTATCCTTATCTATGACTATGAATGATTGATAAAATAAACCATTAGATTTAGATTTAAATATATGTATGATTGCTGATTCATCAGTCAAAAATGATAGCATGCAATGCAATGATGCAATCATTAAATAAAAAAAAATTTAAGATCTTGCAATAAAGGATTCATCAGAGGCGGATCAAACCAATCAGATAAATTCTCAAATCGTTGGTGACTTAAAGGTCCTCTGCGGGCAGCACAAGCGGTGTCTCCAGTTGCACGCTGATTTGGGGTTGAATTTTTCTCAAAGATATTTATGAGAACATATGGTGTGGTGTGTATTAACTCTTATCTTTTGCAGCCGTCAAGAAAGGACTTTTTTTTTTTTTTCTCGAGAAACTTCAAAAACTGAGTATGGCTATTGTGCCAACATTCGGATGGTTTAGTTGGTTAGACATTGAGCCAACAAATCTCAGGATTTGGGTTTGAGTCTTGACAACTAGCAATGTGTTCGTACTCCTTATATTTCATCTTCATCTCAAACGGTCTAAATATTAATAAGTAAGTTTCTCACAAACCAGAAATATGAGGTCTTATTTAGAAGCGGGTAGGGTGTTATTATAACCACATCTAGATAGAGAAGTTACATTGATAACCCTATTTACCCATTTTTTCGTTTACCCAAAAAAAGAGTACGTCCATTGCACTGTTACATAATTTGCATTGAAAAAAAGAAAATAAATAATAATAAATATCTCTTTAACACAAGTGATTAAATATAAATAAATATCTTTTTTTAATATAAATCAATAATTAAATATCTTTTTAACTAAATGATTTTCGACTCCAAAAAAGAAAAAGAAAAATGATCGAATTAAAAATAATAAACAAATCAACAAACCCTTAAGTGTAACTACTACACTTCACTACTCCTTAACCGTAGCCTTTTGTAAGGACTTTTCACAGAAGGTAATTGTTATTATTTTTTCCTTATGAACAAATAAGAGTAATTAATTCTTTTTTTTTTTTTATATAAAAAAAGTGTAATTAATTCTTTGGCAATTGTACCAAATAAATAGAGAAATACTATATCCATAACATTTTCACAACACTTTCAAAACAAATTTTAAATGACAGGTTACTATTTGTTATAGGCTACTTGTTATAGGCGGGTAAAAATGTAATTTCGGCAGTGAAAACAATTTAAAACTAATAACAACTTATTATCTAGGATTTGTTGTAAAAATGTTATAAAAATGTTGTAGACATAGTGTAACGTCCCAGTCAGACAAAAAAAAAAGAGTAAGTAAAGATCAGATTTTTTTTTTAAGTCCCACATGCCCCACCTAATACTCTAACCCCCACCGCACATTTCACACTATCTTATCTCCTCTCTTTGGCCGGCTCACTCATTTCCTTTCTTTTCTTTTTTTCATTTTCTCTCATACACTCCTCTCTATCACTCTCTCATCCTCTCTCACCAGCCAGTGCCTCCATACTACCACTTCCACCATCATTTTTCCAGCAAGATCACCGAAAAATCCTTAAGAACCTATAAGCACATTCACATCTTTTTTTGAGGTAAAAATTTCTAATTTTTTTGGTGGGTTTTACACTTTTACTTGATTTATGTGTTTATATGTATGAGTTTTGTATTGGTGGAATTATTTGATGAGTGAGTTTATGGTTTGTGCTAATGATGGCATTCTAAGGTTTATTTATGGTGGAAATTTAGGGGTTTTGAGTTATAACATGTGATGGTTGGTAAATCTAATTTTTCCATTACTATTGGTTTTATTTGGACTTAGTTGAAATTCTAAATTTCTTGTCTTTGAGGATATTTTGATTTTGTTTTCATGGGTCTCTTGATGATGTTGTGTAAATCTTATGGAAGCTAGTCATAATGTTAGAGATGATATTGAATGGGTTAAAGTAATTTATAAATTAGAGTCTATGCCTTGTGAATTAATATGTTGAGAAACTTTGGAAGTTGAATATATTATTGATGAAGTTAAATACTAGGCTTGCCTAACTAAGTGCTTATTTGGCAATTCCTAAATTGTAGCTAGATACAATTTCAAGCTTTATGCTTATTTTGATAGGTTTGCTTGATATTGTTTAGGTTCTAGCTAATCTCCTTAGAGCTTGGAGAATTAGGCTTTTTGCGGGTTGCAAGGTAAGTAGCTTTTTAATAGAATTTTTGAAAAATAAACATATTGCATAAATGTTGTTTTTGGGTTAGACACGCTTTGAAAACTACCTATGGAACCTAAAAACTATTGTGTCGTAACCTTAATATATATACGATTATATATGAAAGTGCATCATATTTGGTATTGCATTTGGGAAAATGCATGAATTGTTGATATGGAAATATGAGCATCTTTTATTTAAACTTTAATAAGGAATTCATGAATTTTATGGTATATTGGAAAATTTAAAGATGCTTATTTTGCCTTATTATTTGGGAAATTGATAGAAAATCTTTTTGATAAGAATGAAGTTGAAAACCTTACAAATTTCGTGGAAGTTAGATTATTTAAAATTTTTCTGAAACTAGCTCAATATAAATTATGTATTTGAAAGTAATGTAACTTGTGAGTTTTATGTGGTTTTAACACCATGTCATGTGTGATTTCCCAGTGATCACCCAATTTGGTTTCTATAGTCTTTGTGACAACGGAATTAGATCCAGGTCAGTGCCATTTTACTTTGGATGACGCGTTCTTCTCTACTACCCATGGGGGGAAGATGTTCCTTGATTGTGTGTCGGTGAGGCTACTGTCCATGGGGCCAAAAGACCACATGCAAAAGAGGTCCTATTTGACGCGCTCTCCTTGCTGGCCATAGGAGGAAAGAAAAACCTTGAGGGAATGGATGAGGCTGCTGTCCATAAGGCCAAGAGACTGCATACCAGAGAGGATAATATCATGCCAGTTGTAAATGGGTATATCCCCTGACTGGTCTATGTGGTTGTGTGGTATATTTGTGATAGATTACCGTACGTTAGATTTTATGATCTATAGTTTCAAGGTATTTGCTTTGAGAAACTTTATGTTCCATTATTTAATCATTCTTGTCACACTATTATTGAAATGATCTTGCGGTATTCAATTAGAAATTTTCCCAAATTAAAACATGCTTTGCAAACTGTTCATCATCATGAAACTTGCATTTCTCCTACCCTCATTAATTATGCTACTTATTGGGCTTTAGCTCACCCCACCCTTTAATAGTTTTTCAGATTTATCAGCTATGCCTTGGGTATGGAGCTTACATCATTGGTGATGATTGGGGTGTTATGTTAAATTTGGAGATTTTTGCTATAAATGGTTGGTGACTTGATCTTGCTATGTTCAACAAGGCCTTAATTAATTTTATTAGAGGTTGGTAGCTTGAGATTTGTTAGCCTTACTCGTGGTAGGCCAAGAATCGATGTTAAGGTTCCTTATTCTTGGTAAGATTGTGAGTTTGTGTAATCCAATTGGAGTTTTGTAATATATTCTTGTATTATATGAAAGCACATGGATTTTTTGTAATTGTTCGTAAATGTGTTATAGAGTTTTGACTTATAATGTGGAGATTTTAGTAAGGTTATATATTCTTATCCTATGAAAAAGAAAGGAAAAGAAAAATCTCCTCCAGTTTGAATTGTTCAAAAGGGAAAAATCTGCAGGTACCCTTGAGATGCTATCTTATGCTTTGGATCCTTTTGGGTTTGGGGCATGACACGTAGTACTTTTCAAATAAAAGTAGATAATTGTCAATGGTTTACACTTTACTACAATTTTTTTAGAAAAAAAAAATATAAGGGATAATATTTTTCACAATTTTATCACATGAGCTATTGTGATTGGAGTATCACTTTTACTTGGATCCACTGACACGGTTTTTATTATGCATCAATCACATTATTTCAATAGTATTCTTGTTATTGTTGTTTATATAATTTAAATTTTTCCAAAAATATTATTGAATATTTTTATTTTACATGAAAAAGTATAACATTTTTTTAAAGAAAAAGAAGTATAAATTCTAAAACTATCATTTTTAACTTTTTTTTTCTTTTAGAAGAATTTTTAACTTTAAATTAGTTAAAAAAAAAAAAAAAAAAAAAAAGCATTTCCCATTATTTTATTAATTGATTTATGTATAGGATTCCATTTTCCCTTACATCTAAGAAAGGGCTACCATTGTGAGTTTGTGACTGACCACCAAAGATTCTCGTCTAACATCACAGTTCTTAATTTCTTATGGTCCTCGGTGGACAGTCTTGTTTTACAAAACTCCCTTATAAACCTTTTGTTTATTTTTATTTCTCTCTTATGTTGGGCCAAACCCACATATATGGGTGGAGTCATGTTATTGCCTCTCAAAATAGAGGTTTGATTAATATATTTACCCCTTTAGATTAAGAGTTTTACAATGGAGTCGTCACTTATTTAATTATTGGAAAAAATAAGAAAACCAAAATTAAAAAAATTCCTCATTTTATTAATTTGAAATTGAATTTACATTTATTATAGGAAATTATATGGCTTTAGTCCTAGATATAATCTAAGATAAAGTACATGGTTTTGTTTCCTAGTTATAATTTAGAAATTGAAAATTAAATGGATAAGTATTTGATCTACTAACCCTTGATCTATGCTCGGAGGCTATGTTATAAGGTGGGAAGGTGTTAGGCACCCACCTTACTCGGTGAAACTGGTCTTCTAGACTATGATGGCCAACATTCATATCATATCATCCAATATGTCAATCAATTTGCATGTTAAATTTAATGTATGTGCATGTGATAAAATCTAATTCAATTTATTAAGTATTGCATCTGGATTGAAAAATAAATTCTAGTGAATGTGTGGGGATGATGATATTACTTTCCCGAAAGGCGTCCAATGAATTACTAAATTATCATCGAAGTTATTGGTAGCTGTCTTGATCTCAACCAGTGAAAATCGACGGCATGGAAGGTTTGTTTCATCTGACCTTCTCTTACCGGAGGTCCTTAATAACTTTGATATAAACTTTGAAATACCTTTCATACCAATGAGCTTGAAATGATGTAGTAGGGAGTAGATTGTGGCTGCTTGCCCCGGCGATCACGGATAAGATCCCCTTTCAAAAAGAGACAAATTAATATATATATATATATATATATATATATATATATATATATATATATATATATATATATATGTATGTATGTATATAAGCAGAGACCTCATGCGAGAGAGCATGAGGTTCTGCCATGTGGCGCACTGTATGAATAGAATTGAGATACCCTTAAGCCATATTAAAGATAAGAACAAATTTAAAAGTGAAGACTCTTTATTCCTTTTGGTTCAATGTTCCAAGACTAATTTTTGTTACATTTTGTATTCAATGTTTTAAAACTACTATTTATTTCATTTGGTCCAATGTTTCAAGACCTTCCATCTCTCACACAAAAAACTCTTTGCATTTCCATTCATCATTTTCACTTTTACTCCTTTATATACACATGTTCATTGCCTTTCATATTATCCTATCTCAAATACACTTAGAAAAAAATGGTGTTATTTAGTTTCAACCTTTCAATGACACCTACATAACTCCAACGTTGCAATATCATTTGATTGTAACCCGTATGAGTAGGCTATGACCAAGGAAGGGGGCTTGTGTTTTTTATTCAATGACGGTAGCTTACGGTTTTGACGTTGAAGTTAGATATTATAGATTTTGTGAAGATTATGATTCACTTGGAGTTTTTGGGTGTTTGAGATTTTGGTTTGGGAAAGTTATAAATGTATTTTATTTTAGAACTAAAGAAAAAAAAAAGAAACATTCTAATTGATTATTTATGAAGTTAGCTTTTTATTTTATTTTATTTTTTGTTAGAATTCATAATTTGTAGGTTTCTTTGTATGTAGCCATAGTGGTAAAAACAAAAATCGATGGTGACTTAAAAGTATTTTTCGCATTTTTTTAAAGGATACAAAAGCCCAACTAAAGTCAATTGAATTTTGATAAATGAATGTGTTTTTCGCAAATTTCTCTTTGTTTAATCACATTCTCTTTATGTTGATACTAACAAATGATTTCCTTAATTCCATTGAGATAATTAATTGGATGTTTATGATCAAGATCTCCATATTTGTTTATGAGAATAGAGTGATTAAGAAAGTGTTTGGTAGGTTGCTTAGATTTATGTAATTTTAGGATATAAAAGTATTTTATATTTTGAATTCTTATTTGTAGATTTCAAAATCATTTAATCAGTTTGAAAAATAAAATCTACTTTTAACGGTAAATATTATAATATGTTATAATCTTACAATGTTATACAATTTTTTAAAATAAATTATGAATTAAAAAAAAATCAAGTTTCAAAGTATTTAACAATATTATGGGCAAACATAAATATTATACAATAAAATAAGTATTAAGTATTATATGTAGATTTTAATAAACATAAAAATGATTTCAAATGAAATTGTAAAGTAGTCCGCGCATCGCGTGGAATATCATCTAGTTACTAACAAGTGGAGGAGAACAACGAAATTTAGATAACTCTCAATTAATAAATGAGAATAAAAAGCTGTCTTTTACAGTTGAAAAGAAAATAGACAAACTAAAACAAAGAAAGTTTATTGCAGTTGAAAAGTTTAGGGTATTATCTTTTATATACATATATATATATATATAAATAATGTATTCAAAATTAAATTATTTATTTTATACTAATTTTTTTTTTGTATAATAATTATTATTTACTATCTTCTTTTATTTTCAAAATTCATAAAAAAAATAAAAAAGTAAATGCAAAATAAATTATATCAATATAAATTTAGCTACTGTAATCATTTTATTTTTTAATAATGCTCTAGCAAGTCAAGATTTTTTTTCCCTTTTTGGCGGTTGAGAAGGTAAGGGTAGGTAGGCAGCTCTGCTGTATGCCACTATGACATAACAAGTTAACAACGAAATATAGAGAACTCTCAAGAACAGAACGAGTGGGGGTGGGCTGTTGGCTATACTTCAAATAGTAAAAAAAAAAAATTTTTCACCCATCTAAGAACTATTATCAGAGTACACAATTTAAATTTATAACAAATAATCTTGAAAGCTCTAAAATGTGTTGATTAACACAAGAGCTGTTTAGACCCCCAATTAAAATTACGGCTTGGTTGATTTTACACAAACTTAATACTAAGTTCGGAATCGTGTAAACACAAGCGTATAAGCAATAAGCTACTCTAATCCATAAACTAAGCAACACAGCAGTATAATGGAATATAAAAGAGTAGGGAAGAAAGATGCAAACTCAGAAAACACCAAGACGTGTTTTCGAAGAGGAAACCGAAGAACTCGGCGAAAAACCTCTCCGCCGCCCTCCAAGCGGAAATCGATCCACTAGACAATCAGTTGGGATACATGAGTAAGCAAAAGACCCTCCAAGCCTAATCTACCCGATGCACCTAAGCCCTCCAAGCTCCTACTCCAACAAGGCTTTTCGGAACCGTGTCTTGTCTAGTTCTCCGGATCCCGCAACAAGCTCTATGTTGCATCTGCCATCCTTGGCTTCTTCCAATGCTTCCCAGCAGCACCAAAACGTCACTCAACACTCTCAAAAGGTGTGGTAAGTGTTTGGGCTATCAACCTCTCAATGGTGTGGAAATGGAGAGGGAAGGGTTGAGGAGATACCACAAGCAAGTGTATAGAGAAAGGTGGGGATGACAATCTCTAATTGCAAATGTGTTTGGCTAGGGTTTTCTCTCTGAAGCATTCCTCAACATTTGTGGGTAATGGGGGTTTATATAGGATAGGTGCAGAATGTGTGAGTCAGTCAGTACAGGCTGGCAGAACAGCATGTCTCGCGGGTGTCTCGCGGGAAGGCCTTACCCGCGAGATACTCGCGAGAGACAGCTGTCTCCACCTGGCCTGACTCTTCGCATTCCAGCATGTGCAGGGCACATGCCTCACTTCGCGGGAAGCTTAGTCGTGACATACCCGCGAGATTCCATCAGCTTCCACTTTGCTTGAGTCTTCACACACTCTCTATCACACACCCCTTACATCAATTCCCACAACAAATACAGGGTATAAACAATTGATAGTAAATACAATCAAATTTGGCACGGAATAAAAGCCAACAAAACACATAGTTGTAAATCACAACTTTACAATCTCCCCCTTTGGCTATTCCGTGACAAAACCCTAAAACAGACTCTAGACTTAACCGTGAGTTTGGGAACACAGGAAAAACTCACTCACACTTAATTCTAGATTCTGATAAGCTCTTGAAACATACGAACAAGTAACTCCTGAAACAAAACAACAAAATATTATCATTGTATGCAGAAAACTTGAAAAGCATATGGAGTATTAAGAGCATGATCAAGCAAGATGAAATAGAGAACACTAGATCATGGCAAGATCAAACAAGTAATCACTATACACAAGCAATTACTATGTTCATTCACACAAGGAATGAACATCCGGATATGCAAGATGATAAGCTCATATGAAGAGTACCATTTGCAAATCCAACACTCAACCAATGCAAAATACTCAAAGTATTTGCATCTAGGAACAATCCTACATGGGCACAAGAGTGTTCATCACTCAACCAATGCATAGAACGTATATGCATCTAGGAACAATCCTACTAGGGCACAAGAGTGATGTATTGAAGTAAATGTATGACATTAAACTTCAAAAGCACAAGCAAAAAGGCTGCATAAGCAAAGTATTGCAAATACATGGCACAAACCATAAAAGCCTACAAATCATGCAATGAAACAAAACAACCCTTAAAGCTTACAAAAGCGACATGGGTACATGCAAAGTATGCTACAAAGCATAGAGAATAACACACCAAAAATCTGAAATAATACTTAAATAAAGTGTAGTATCAAAGCTTTAAAGAAAAAAAATAAACACAGGAACAGTTGACTTCTTCTCCCCCTATCTCCATACTCCCCCTATCAAAGACATCATCTCCCCCTTTTTGTCAAGGAATAGCTAGTCATCCCCTTCTAGCTTCCGTTGAATTTCATCCATCTGAGTTTGGAGAGCTGTGAGTTATGCATCAAGACGTCGGTGGTGAGTGTACATGATAGTCCCAAACCCGGACATCTTTGTACTCAACTCTTGAAGAGCAGTAAAGATATTGTTGATCTGTTCATCATTGATACGAGCTGCAGAACTCGAGGAACCCGATGGTGCATGAGTTTCTTGCTTGGGGTTCTTCTTGGCATGGCTCATACTAGCATGGAGAGACCGAATGTTGATTGGACTTGGCCTTGGATATGGACGTTCATCATCCAATGGGCGGACACCTTTGAGCTTCAAAATCTTTGAAATAAGACGAGAGAAAGGAAGACAATTCCTTGAAGCTGTCCGGTCAACTGTTTTGGCCAAAATGTGAAAGATGTGAGAGCACACATCAATCTCGACATCCGTGATCAGATCGTTCAAAAACAAAGCTCGTCCAAGGTTCATATATCCAGTGCTGGACAGGGGATAGAGATTGCTACACATGATCATTGATAGAAGTCGTAGCTCGGAAGAAAGAGATGCCACATTGATTGACTTTCTAGTGGATGAGAATTCCAATTCAGCTCCTAAAGACTGTCGTAGATATTCTTCATCAGGGTTCAGCTCATCATATACCGGCGGAATGGGGAGTATTGGCCGGTTGATGTGTAGAATTTCTGCCAAGTACATTGGTGTGACAGAAAAGGTCTTTCCCCGAACCCAACATTTGATCTCATCGCCGACGACACTGGCATTGGCATAGAATTCCTTAACCATGTTCTCATAGGTATCCTCGAAAGTTGACAACAGATAGTTCCAATCTTTCGTGGCAAACCAAATAGGTATTTGTGTGTCTTTGAGTGATTGCTGGTCAACCCCCCTCTCAACTATCAAAGGAGCACCCTGAAAGTGGTTCTTGAAGGATTCAAAAGCAGCATGAGACTTGAACAAGTGAGGATCAAAAGTTCCTGTTGAGCCATGAGTTCGCTTCGGTCTAGGTGAATCAGCATCAACGTCAATGATCGGTTCTTTCCCTTTGTCGCGGCCTCCTTTCACAGCGGAAGTCTTGAATGGAGACATCTGTGCACCACACAACAAACAGGAGACAGGAGCACAACCCATAGACCACAGAGCACAGACCTTGATTAGAGTCAAGTGAGATCAAAACAGAAGTAACACTGCTGAATGTATAGACACAATGCATGGATCTCAGCAAATGTGCATGAGTATGTATGTGAGAGGAAGTGCAAGATGCATGTGACACACTATCAATGACCAAATTGAGTGAAATAAGGTCAAACAAGTGAAAGTCCATAGATTGAAATCACTTGGTTTCAGAATAGCACAAAAATGTCACTCGGACATTTTGACAAACACTTAGTGTGCACAACATCAAATAAGACATGAGCAATGCATGAACATGGGAAAATCTACCCTCAATACAAGATAAAATGCCACTAGGGGCCAACACAGAAGCAGAAATAACCAATGGGACACAGCCAAGCAAAAGATTTGACAAAAATTCACCCAATTTTGAAAAAATATTCAAATTTTTGAAAAAAACCCCAAATTTTTGAAACCCTAACGAAAAATCTGCAAATATAAGACAAAAACTTGAATGGAAATGCTTTAGAAGACATACCTTGAAGATGGAAATGCAGAAAAGATGCTTGAAGATGAAGGGTTTTGAAAAAAAATGACCTTGGGTTGAAAAAGGTTCGACAAAGGTTGAGCGAGGGAAGTTTTTGAGTTTTTGAAACACTGTCACATCAGCAAGATAAAGACAGAAAACACGCGGTTTTCGCGGGTTAGGGAGTGGCGACACAGTCGCGAGAAGGGTCACTGAAGCACAGAATTTTCGCGAGAAGCAATAGGTCGCGAAACAGTCGCGAGACAGTCGCGGTAACTTCTGTCTGAAATTGGAAAAATCCAATTTTTAGCCAACCAGCATTTCGCGAGTAGCTTTTGGTCGCGAGACAGTCGCGAGAGTTTCTGTGTGACAAGATAAAATAAAAAAATCCCTCAACTCCTTTTCGCGGGAAGCTCTAAGTCGCGAGCTTCTCGCGAAACTTCCCCTGAACCAGTTTTTTGAAGAAACACAAAAACATGCATTTAAATCAAAAACAAAAGACAAGAAAGTATAAAATCACTTTCAAAAACAAATAAAACACTCAAAAATCTTTTTGGGTTTGATCAACAAAGATTGAGCATGTGAAAACACATTTAATCAAGTACAATCACACAAATGAATAAGGCATTCATTGAACATAGACTTGTTTGTTGTGTGTGGATATCAACAATGAGATAGTCCTTAGTCCAATGTGAAGCTTCAATGATCAATTCAATCAAGGCATACACAACTAGCACTAGATTATGTGATCTATCTCAATTATAAAAACATGCATATATGACCTCCCATATATACTTGACAATAATTCATTGAAGCTTTTCATTTGGCTCCATTTTTAACAAATCATTTGCAACTTTTGAGCAAAGAGAATCTCATTTAGAGAAAGATGCCTGAAATTTTTGATATTTCAATTGATGTGTTAGCCTTTGGCTTGTTGGGCATCATACATTTTATTTTGGTCGCTTTCCCTTTTTCCTAGTCGAATACTAGTTTGTGCGACAGGCTTTTGCAGCTCTATATCTCTTTTCATTTGGAGATTTACAATTAGAGAGCTCTTTTAAGCAAAAAAAATAAAAGTGGGAAGATATATAGGCATGAGTCTATGCATGTCTCAAGATCAAGAGAACCATTCACTAATCATTCATGACAAGGTTGAAGATCTATTTACAACAGTCACATAGATTTCAGAATTTCTTCCACAATGATATGAGTGCATGAGAGACAAGCTAGGCTCGTTAAATGCACAAAGCCATAAGTACAAAGGTACAGGGCAAAACATGCTTTGAGACAGAACTCAACAAAGTGATCAAACTTTTTGGATTTTCTATTTTTTTTATGTGTTTTTGAAATTTTTGTACACACCCAAAATATAACAAGAAAAGAACGATCAACAAAAGTAGCAGATGCAAACCAAAACAGATAAAAGCAAAACAATTAGACACTAAACATGTGGAACCAAAACAACAGGTATGCAACATAAAGTAGTATAGGTTCACACAGGAGATAGAGTTCAGGGAATGATACCGACACCGATGGTCTTACGCAAAGATTCAAACTTTGGGCCATCTAGAGGTTTAGTGAATATGTCTGCCTTCTGATTCTTGGTGTTGATGAACTCTAAGTACACGGTCCTTTCCTCCACCAAATCTCGAATGAAATGATACCGAATTTCGATATGTTTTGACTTCGAGTGTTGAACTGGATTCTTGGACAAGTTTATGGCACTTGTATTATCACAATATACACACATCGTGTCTTGAGTGATTCCATAATCATGAAGAAGCTTCTTCATCCATAGTAATTGAGCACAGCAACTTGCAGCAGCAATGTATTCGGCTTCGGCTGTTGATAAAGAGACTGAATTCTGCTTTTTGCTCATCCATGACACCAAGTTATTTCCAAGATAGAAGCATCCACCGGAAGTACTTTTTCTATCATCAATGCAACCAGCCCAATCAGCATCAGAATATCCGGCTAAGCATTCATTTGAATCTCTTGAGTACCAAATCCCATAGTCAGAGGTGCTATTTATGTAACGGATAATTCTTTTGACAGCTGTTAAATGTGACTCTTTGGGGGCTGCCTGAAATCGAGCACACACGTCTACACTGAAGGCTATGTCTGGTCTACTAGCAGTGAGGTATAAGAGGCTGCCTATCATGCTTCGATAAAGCGTTGGATCCACTTCTATCCCTGCTGCATCCCGACTCAGCTTTGATGAGGAGCTCATTGGAGTGGAAGTATGTTTCTTAGAGTCTAAACCAAATCTTTTAACAAGATTTTTGGCATATTTCTCTTGAGATATGAATATTCCATCTTTCCGCTGTTTCACTTGAAGCCCAAGGAAATAGTTCAGCTCTCCCACCATACTCATCTCAAACTCCCTTTTCATTTCTTCGGAGAATTCATGAGCCAACTGGTCAATGGTGGAACCGAAAACAATATCATCCACATACACTTGAGCAACTAGGAGAGACTTCTCATCTCTCTTTACAAACAAGGTCCGATCAGCTTGACCTCTTTTGAATCCGCGATCCAACAAGTATGTTGTGAGACGATCATACCATGCTCTTGGTGCTTACTTCAAACCATACAGTGCTTTCTTCAGCCTTAGCACATGATCCGGAAAATGAGGATCTTGAAATCCTTTTGGTTGCTCAACAAATACTTCTTCATTTAGGAAACCATTCAGAAATGCACTTTTTACATCCATTTGGTACAATTTGAAATCCATAACACATGCAATAGACAGTAGAATTCGAATTGACTCTAATCTTGCTACTGGTGCAAACGAATCATCAAAGTCTATGCCTTCCACTTGAGTATATCCTTGAGCTACCAACCTAGACTTGTTTCGAACTACTTCACCATCTTCGTCAGTTTTGTTCTTGAAGATCCACTTGGTGCCAATGACATGGGTATCTTTGGGTCTTGGAACCAACTCCCATACATCATTTCTGACAAACTGATGTAGCTCCTGATGCATAGACTCGATTCAATTTTCGTCTCTAAGGGCTTCCTCTACCTTCTTTGGTTCGAATTGAGCAAGATAACAATTGTACGTCACATGATTTGCACTGTATTTTGGTCCTTTTCTCAAACGAAGTCCCTCATTTACGTCACCAATGATATTACTTGTTGGATGATTGAGGGTTACCCTTGATGATGGTCTCTTGGAGGTGGAAGGTTCTTCATCTCGAGAGATTGGAGGTTGAACTTCCGGAGGGGTGAGAGGGCTAGAGGGCCCTTGCATCGATCTGGTCTCCCTTCTTGGTATAGGAGGTGTAGACTCTTTTTCTGGTGACTCTTTCTCGATCTCATCACCTTGAGACATGTTGTCCTCAACATCCCCCTTCTTCAGGTTCGATCCTTCACCGTCATCCCTTTCCCTTTCAGATATGGTATCATCAATGACCACATTTATTGACTCCATTACCGTCTTGGTGCGTTTATTGAACACCCTATATGCTCGGCTATTTAATGAATAACCTAGAAATATTCCCTCATCACTTTTAGCATCAAATTTTCCGGGATTCTCTCTGTCGTTGAGAATATAGCATTTGCTCCCAAATATTCGGAAATATTTCACCTTCGGCTTCTTTTCTCTCCAAATTTCATATGAAGTCTTCTTCGTTCCTGCTCGAAAGTAAATCCTATTCCCAATGTGACAAGACGTGTTCACAGCTTCAGCCCAAAACTTCTGTGGAAGATTTTTGTTGAGTAACATTACTCGAGCCATTTCTTGAATCACCCGGTTCTTCCTTTCAACTACTCTATTCTGTTGTGGAGTCTTTGGGGCTGAGAATTCCTTCTTAATACCGTGTTCATTGCAAAATGCTTCAAACTTCGCATTTTCAAACTCTTTCCCATGATCACTCCTGATTTTGATGATAGGTACTCCCTTTTCATTCATCAATCTCTTGCACAATTTCTCCATCTTATCACATGCTTCCGATTTCTCTCTAAGAAAGTCCACCCAAGAATACCTTGAGAAATCATCAACTATCACCATGATGTACCGCTTTCCACCCATGCTCTCTGTTCTAGTAGGACCCATCAAATCCACATGCAGTAGTTCTAACGGACGAGAAGTTGCAACCACATTCACTTTAGGATGGCTTGACTTTGTTTGTTTTCCCAATTGACATGGACCACACAAATTCTTTTCAATCTTCCCAAACTTAGGTAAGCCAACCATAGCCTCAAGCTTCGAGACTTTCGCCACTTGTTTGTAATTTGCATGACCAAGCCGTTGATGCCACAGTTCCAAGAGATTTACCCGTGCACTTCGACATGCTATGCTGGGTTTTGGAATGATCCCATAGCAATTATCAGTGGTCCTTAGTCCCTTTAGAACTTGGACACCTTCTTCATTCAAGATTAGACACCCTTTCTTTGAAAATTGGACCAGAAAATCTTCATCACAAATCTGAGTGATACTTAACAAGTTCACTTTTAAACCCTTAATATATAGCACATCAGTCATCAACGGCAGACCCGGAATATCACTGTTCCCTTTCCAAGAACTTGTGAATGACTACCATCCCCAAATGTCACAAATCCATCTTCCTTCTCTTTAAGAGTTTTGAATAGAGATTTTTCTCCAGTCATATGCCTAGAACACCCGCTGTCAAGGTACCACAAACATGAGTTAAATACTTTCAATGCGGTATGAACAAAAAGGCATGCATGAGAGAGACATTCTTGATCATCAAAACAAGACTCATTTTTCTTTATTTCATTCAAGGATGAGTGAAGTTTCCCTTTTAAACGACCAATTTTATCACTTAACTGTTTATTTCTTCTCTCATATTCATAGTTCAAAGACTTTGACTCACATAGGCTGTTGTGAATATCATGGTTCCTATGAACTAATGATTTCAGCATGTGACAAAAAATTCTAGCATGTTTCTTGGATTTAAATAACTCTAAGACAGCATTGCTGGAACAATCTTTAAATATGCTCATTGAGTCATTTTCACAAACACTTATCAAATCCTTCATGGTGGTTTAAACACAAACACTTTTCAAAACACACCGAGGGGTCTAGGATCACACTAAGGTATTTAAACCAAGCAAGTGTACCCGCTCTGATACCAATTGAAAGCTCTAAAATGTGTTGATTAACACAAGAGCTGTTTAGACCCCCAATTAAAATTACGGCTTGGTTGATTTTACACAAACTTAATACTAAGTTCGGAATCGTGTAAACACAAGCGTATAAGCAATAAGCTACTCTAATCCATAAACTAAGCAACACAGCAGTATAATGGAATATAAAAGAGTAGGGAAGAAAGATGCAAACTCAGAAAACACCAAGACGTGTTTTCGAAGAGGAAACCGAAGAACTCGGCGAAAAACCTCTCCGCCACCCTCCAAGCAGAAATCGATCCACTAGACAATCAGTTGGGATACATGAGTAAGCAAAAGACCCTCCAAGCCTAATCTACCCGATGCACCTAAGCCCTCCAAGCTCCTACTCCAACAAGGCTTCTCGGAACCGTGTCTTGTCTAGTTCTCCGGATCCCGCAACAAGCTCCATGTTGCATCTGCCATCCTTGGCTTCTTCCAATGCTTCCCAGCAGCACCAAAACGTCACTCAACACTCTCAAAAGGTGTGGTAAGTGTTTGGGCTATCAACCTCTCAATGGTGTGGAAATGGAGAGGGAAGGGTTGAGGAGATACCACAAGCAAGTGTATAGAGAAAGGTGGGGATGACAATCTCTAATTGCAAATGTGTTTGGCTAGGGTTTTCTCTCTGAAGCATTCCTCAACATTTGTGGGTAATGGGGGTTTATATAGGATAGGTGCAGAATGTGTGAGTCAGTCAGTACAGGCTGGCAGAACAGCATGTCTCGCGGGTGTCTCGCGGGAAGGCCTTACCCGCGAGATACTCGCGAGAGACAGCTGTCTCCACCTGGCCTGACTCTTCGCATTCCAGCATGTGCAGGGCACATGCCTCACTTCGCGGGAAGCTTAGTCGCGACATACCCGCGAGATTCCATCAGCTTCCACTTTGCTTGAGTCTTCACACACTCTCTATCACACACCCCTTACATCAATTCCCACAACAAATACAGGGTATAAACAATTGATAGTAAATACAATCAAATTTAGCACGGAATAAAAGCCAACAAAACACATAGTTGTAAATCACAACTTTACAAATCTATATCTATATATTACTAAAAGCTGAAGCGTAGCGTTTAATGCTGCTGTTCTCACGTTGCGCCACATGAACTGCCACGTCATTTTTTATTTATTTTTAAATATAATTTGTCCTACAATTTTAAAATGGTTTTTACAATTTTCGGCCCTATAAATCAGTCCACTACTTATTTATTTACTTCCACTATCACCCTATAATAAATCTGTATAATTAATCCAGCCCACCTCTTATTTATTTAGTTCCACTCTCAAGCTCAACCCAAAGCTTTTTCAGTTCAATTTTAGGGTTTTGTGTGAGCTTTTTTAGATTAAAAATAAAAAATAAAAAATAAAACCGTTGAAGCCTTTCATCTCCCCACTACCCTCTACATTAATATCATTCTTCCTCTTTCCCTTCATCTTCCTTTATTTTTGTCTCTTCTTATTCACATCTTCTTACTATAAATTTGTCGCTATCTCTTATATTCTATGCATAGTTTTCCCTCAAAAAAAAAAAAAAAAAAAAAAAAAATGGTTCTCTCTCTCTCTCCCTCTATAAATTTTTTGGTGGATGTTTTTATTTTTCTTGCATCTCTACTTTAGGTTGATAATTTTTTATATTCTTTAAAACTCTATTTTGGGTTAATGCGATTTGGTTTTATTTTTTAAATTGTTGTTGTAAATTGTTGTTTTTATTTTTTTATTTTTTTTATTCTCTTTGATTGTTAAATGTTATCCTATTGTGTTCTAAAGAATTAAATATAACATATAAAAATATAATATTATTCTATTACATAACATGATTTGGATAATTTGGTATTTATTCTGTTACATAGCATGATTTTTTATAGTGCTCAATTTCGATGTTAAACTATGAGACTTTACTATTTTTTGTTTATTTTCTAATCCTTTGTGGTGGACAAAGTACTCTTAATATTTGTATTAGAAGTACTCTATAATGCCATTCATTTAAAGAAAAGCAAAGGTTAGCCAAACAAAAATAATCGGACAGGTGACAAATTTTAACTTTTTCAATTTTATTTTAATTATTATTATTTTATAACAATGCATGTATAGAAATTTAATTCTTAGATTTTGCTAATAATTGTTTATTTGATAATATGTTTTGGGTGGCCAAAATTATAATTTCTACAAAGAAAATAACCTTAATAGATTATCAAAAACAAAATTTTATCCTAATATTGGTTCAATTAATCATTGTTAAGTTTTATTTTTTTTTTAGTTTACGTTTTTTTGGTGTTTTGGATTGTTCTTATATTACATTTATGATTGTTCCTATAATAAATAAAAATATAATTACGAAATACATTACTCATTATTAGATTAGTTTAAATTGTAAAATAATAATAATAATAAAACCACCATAAAAATAATTATCACGCGCAACGCGCGGATTCGCGGCTAGTAAAAATAATAATAACAAAATATATATATATATATATATATATATATTGGTATTTGGAATCTATGACACATTCATTTAATGATATAACATGTTTTTAATAATTTATTTATTTATTTTTTATTGCTGGTGATCTGATCTATTGCAATTGGAGCTTCAAATCAAGATCAGTGGAAAAGCGTTCTACATGACCCCAATCAGTAGAACACAAGGTCCAACTCGTGAGTTGGCCATCAGAAGATCTTGAATTTCATTTTGAGTGCATCTTGATGGATTGAACAATATATGAAAAGTTAACAAAACATGGTCATAGTTCTTAGTTATCATCTTGATGTGGCACCCATGAAATATAGAAAGTGCCAAATATTAGGAACTACCTAGGAGTTAAGAACATGAACATCACCCAAGAATTTCTATTTAACCTAAGCGACAAAATAAAAGATTTTTCCATTATTTAATTAACTGTTTTATCTATAAGATTCCATTCGCCTTGGAGCATTCACATTAAGAATGCCATATGCCATATGTAGGCAAAATTTAGCATAAAGGCCCAAAAAACCCCCCACATCCGGACTTGTATAAAACAAGTATTGCAAAAAAATTTGCAATAATTCTACCTTTAGAATTACACTGTAGCACAATTGTAAAAAAAAAAAAAAAAAACTAATATTTAATTCTACTTTCTCCGAAATATCTCTCTCCTCTCTCTCATTATTTATGTTCTCTTCTCTCTCTTCCTTCTCTGTTTCTCATCTGCTCTCTCCTCTCTTTAGACCCAAACACCATATTCCTCCCAACATCAACATCACACATCAAAGTGGTTCATTTTTTCTAGTGGGTTGCGATCTGGGTTGTGTTTTGTGAAATTTTTTTTTTTTTTCCCCTGTTGTGACGCTGTGATTCTTGCCGATGATGGGTTGATCAACGATGGAGGAAATGTTGATCTAGTGGCGGCGGTGTCTGGGTTTTGATCGGGGTTGATCTGATGTTATTTATTTATTTATTTTTTTTGTGACGCTGTGATTCTCGTTGATGATGGGTTGATCTCGGTTGATCAACGATGGAGGAAACGTTGATCTAGCGGCGGCAGTGGCGGTGTTGATCTAGTGGTGGCGGCATCTGGATTTTGATCGGGGTTGATCTGTTTTTTTTTTTTTTTTTTTTTTTAATATGGGTTTTTGTTTTGGTGGGCAGTGGTGCTGTGGTGGGCATGGTGGAGGCGCGGTGGTGGTGACTAGGCAATGGAGGCGCGGTGCTAGAGGTTAAGGGAGCTTGGAGGAGTCTGGAAGAAGGTGAAAAGTTAGGAAAAGTCTGGAAGATGTATACGCGTGTGGAGGAGAAAATTGGGAAAAAAAATAAAAAAAAGGAAAAAATATATTTTATTGTGTAGAAATATTATTTTAATGAGTAGAATAGGAAAATAGCAGTTGGGATGCTGGATGTATTGTAAAATGGTATTGTGTAATTGATAAAGTAGCTTTTTAGGATAGTAAAATAGGATGAGATAGAATTCTCAGATGCGAATGCTCTTACATCTTAGAAAGGACTGCATTGTGACTAACCACCAAAATTCTCATTTGATTTCACAGTTCTTAAGGTCCTTCATAACAGTCTTGATTTATACATACTCCCTTAAAAACATTTAGCTTGTCAAATAGATAGAATTAAAAATAGACAACATTTATATGTTTATCGACCAATAGTAGTGGAGAATTTGTAAACATCAACTCAGCAACTTTTGTAATACAATGCTGTTAAATTCCTTTACGAGTACATTAGTCTACATCTATAGGATAGTCCCCGTATCTGTTCAATCGCCCATAAATATCTGTTCAAGTTGTTTTCCATCTTTGCTTTCGATCTGTTTTCTTGGATTTTTTTTTTTCTCTTCATCTGTTTGTACATGAGTCTTGAAAAGTGAGAGAAGGTAAAAGGGGGAGGGGGGAGGGGGAGAATTGACTTGATTGTAGTGAAATAAAGTGTAACAACGAAGTGAGTATTACAAATCAATGGTCTATCTTAACCGGTTGCAGAGTGAATGATTATTTTAATATACTTCATGTATTAGAGCCTTAAACACAGTTTTACACACCCATTTTTTAGTTGAAACTGTGATTCCCGAGTTCAAAATCATGACTTCAAGTCACAATTTCAGCTCAAAATTGGATTGCGTGCAAAATTGTGTAACAGTTTGTGTATTAAACACAACTTTGCTTTGCTTAATTGAAATGCGGCTCGCTTTAAAAGGTGCTTTTTCCCTCCACTCTTCTGCTTTGACATGCTTATAATAACACTTACAGGCTACAAACATACATTTGTAGCCTTTTGTTGAATTTGATGATGGTCTTCACAACTCCAAGTTCATACAGAGAAGGATGGTTGGCCTTTTGAAAACTAATGTGTTCACTACTGATCAAGATGACAGGGTGCAATGTGAATTTCAGCTTATAATTATACATCAATTGGCCAGGGGAGCTATTTTAGAATTTTCTGGAATATTGCAACCTTAGTGCTGGCTAACTTGTGATTTTGGTTTACATGCACATTGAAGATTTAGTGGGTTAATTCTCTTTGGTTGGGCTTGTAATTCAGAAAATAATGCTTTTTTTTTTTCATACTTTCTGTCCATATTCTATTTCTAGAAACTGATAAATGATTTGTTGCATTTCTCTTGGTGTGTTCAGTGACTCACTCTATACAAATTCCAACTGGTTTGCTTTCGAGGATGACAGAGTTGCCAATGAACGCTCAACTGGCTCACTTGTTTCCCCATCACCCAACACTGAGGTGACTGGTGTAATTAATGGTGGCAGTGATGACAATGTTATTGATGGTGAAGATGACGACTTGGTTGACACTGCAACATCTTCTCCAGAAGCAGGGACAAAGTCAGAAGACACTACACATCTTGATAACTTGAGAAATGGGACACGCTGAAACTGATAAACCACCTGAATGGGTTGAATGGAGGGAAGACTACAGATTCTGGTGACCCGTCTGATGTTCTACCCGATAATGAGATTCAAGTTGAATTAGAACTTAGCGAGGTAGATGTAGCTGAAGCTTCATTATCCACTGGTGGATTAGAAAAGAATGATGAAACTGTTGCTGGACATTTGCCTGAATCAACAGATGAAGACCCAAGTTCTGATCCTTCTGAGAATTTGATTATCTTACCTTACGAAACAATGGCGCTTCCTAACAAAATTCTGGATTTCAGTCCAGTAAAAGCCCGGCTATAGTTTTTGGTATACCCAAAGTTGTAAAAAAATGACTCTTGCGTGATAAGAGCAAATTATTTAAGACCCTCCAGCCCATCTTTGCAGTCTGCAAGCATGGTTCACGAAATGTGACACCTAGAAATGACGTTATTCATATAGTGACATTTTTTTTCCTTAATTTTTGATGACTTCCCGACAGATCAAAAATCCACTAAAATTGGAAATCCTTTTTTTTTCTTCTTGTTTTTAGCCTGAAAACGGATTGTCTTTGTTTCTTCTGCCGTTAGGGGAAGTAATTACAGGCTGAGCAACTAACGTCCAATCTTATGGAGTCCCGTTGTGGAAGACCGATGTCACCAACTTGCGTTATATCCACACGTGAACAAGACTAACTCATAAAACAAAGATTTACCCTTGCCCTTTACTGGATTGATCGTTATCTTGCATTACATTCGTACGTGAACAAGACTTGATCACACATGAAACAAAGATTTTACCCTTGCCCTTTACTGGTTGATGGACCCATTATTTACTAGCAACTAAGTGAAGTTGGACAACAATCAACAAATACAAGCTGAAATATACACAAACCAAAGGACAATACTACTTGTCGAAATAACAATATTACAAGCAGCTGAGTCATTGTTGCACAACCAACTCAAACCAGAACAAAATCTTCTAAATCAATTGCAGTACCTCAATCAGCTTTCAGGATCCAAGCCTCCATGCAAAATAGATACAGGGATCGCTAGTCTTCCACACAACATCCTATTTAAGATTCAGTTCTTGATATTTCTACAAACTCCCTTTTCTATACCAAATATCCTCCCATATTGATTGAGATATATCTTCCTCTGTCAAGAGTCTTCCATTGTGAAAATAATCCTATCAACCACACATGCATGTAGCACGTAATGCCATGTTCTTCGAATAAATGTTCTTGATTCTCAACTAGATTTCTGCATTAAACTAATACAACCTCTCCACTATAACCCCATTTTACTAGTCCTTCAAGAGTTGAGAGCCTATACTTCAGGGCCAAGCAATAAATAAATGAGTTCTTAGTAATAGCTGTTAAAAACCATATGAGCTTCCACCATTCAATTGTCACAGCCTTTCTCCATATTTCATTCAATGAAAAGTGGAAAAGAAACCTCTGTGATTTGGATGGAATCCCATACACTTTTATCTTCCTGCCCAAATTTAACTTGGTAATATTATATTGGAAGTCCACCAGATCATCAAATGTAGCAGGCATCCAATATCTTTACCCATCTCGAACGAAAATTGAAATTTTAACTGAGGTAGAACTTGTTGAACCATAGAATTTTATTAGGATT
Source organism: Quercus aquifolioides (assembly GCA_019022515.1). NCBI lineage: Eukaryota > Viridiplantae > Streptophyta > Magnoliopsida > Fagales > Fagaceae > Quercus > Quercus aquifolioides. Next base: position 66,293,706 of record CM032328.1, on the reverse strand, counting down.
CTGAATCCATTTTTAGGAAGTACAGCACCATTGGGTGCCAGTTATCATGCCAAGGAAGGATTCTATGACTCCCTACAGAAAAGTTGATTAGAGGTCTTGCTATTTCTCTTAGTTGCCACATTTCCCTCATCCCCATGAACTGGCTTATGGGATTTTGACCTCCCAAAAGCTTTTTCCTCTTAATAAATACCTGTATGTCCAGGCAATCCATACAGAGCCATCTGAGAAAATAGGTTTTGTATGGGCTTGAGGATGGCAGATTTATTCCATTCTTTGATTCTTTTGATGCCTAAACCTTCCTTCATATTGGATAGAAAAATTTCTTCCAAGCCACATTTGCTCCAATAGGAGGACCTTCCTTGCCACTTCATAGAAAGCAGTTAAACCTTTGTTCAATAGCCAATATGATCTTCATTGGTAAGATAAAAATGTTGGTCCAATACACTTAGATTTCATAAAGCATAAATTGCAGCAATTGAAGCTTCCCTGCAAAGGAGAGACTTTTCTTTTCCTATTTAGGGTGTTATCCTAACTGTAATCTTTTCAACTAGCCTGCAATCCTAAGCTTTGAGTTTACCAGGGATTAGAGGTAATCCAACGTACTTTACTAACGACCTACCCTCCTTGAAATGCAAGATAAAGTGGATCTAAATGTTTGGTTTCTTGTGACATCCTAGCAAAGAACACTTCATTCTTGCTGGAATTTATTAAGAGGCCAGAAATCTCATGAAACTCCTTTGACATTCTTTAAACTATTCAAATGGATTGCGAGTAAGTAGCAATGAAGATCATTAAGTCATCAACAAAGTTCAAGTGAGTTAGATTTAATCTTTCACACCTGGTATGAAACTTAAAGCTCTTTGCTTTAACAGCAACTTGCTTCAACATTCTTGTAAATACTTTCATGAATTCAACAAACAAGATATAATGGGGGAAAAAAAAAGACGGCATCACTAAATCAATTCAATCAGTAACTGTAACATTATTATATACTAAGAACAATTTAGGGATACAACAACAACCCACCTCACTATATTCCCAAATATATATACTACCCAACACATGGTCTAATGAAAATAAAATAAATGCAGAACCTGCTTAGCTTACGGGTGTGCAATTTTGATATTTGTGGTGAATCACTGGTCATTTGGCGTAAAAGTGTTCAAATATATTCCCTCAAGCTATCTGAATCCGAAAGGAATTCCTCAAGTTCAGGCAGAGAAGAACTAGAGGTATATTGAACAATAGCTGTAGAAGCGAATCCTGAAAAATCATTACAGGTATATTCATCAATGGGACAGTAATATTCACCATCATTGCTCGCAGCATCTGCACTCTCCTGCAGTTCCAGTGCATGCTCAAGGCCTACCTCCACTTCATTCATCGTGGGACTATCCTTTCCCTCATTTGTCACACATAACAGGGCATGCTTCCTCCTAAGAAAGGGTTGCATTGTGAGTTTGACTGGCCGCCAAAGATATCTAATTTCACAGTTCTTAATTTCTTATGGTCCTCGGTGGACAGTCTTGTTTTACACAAACTCCCTTATAAACCTTTTGCTTGTGAAATAAATAAAATAAAAAAGATGGCAACAACTAGATTCTGCCATTTCTTACCATTTAAATTGACATACAAGAGAGTACATCTTGAAGTGCAATGCAGATTCTTGTGCCGTCTGCATCCACTTCCTCACAAAAAGGTTTTAGTCACTTGCTGGCTTGGAAAATAGATTGATTGCACTAATGAGATCTTACTGCCAATAACTAACTCTACAAATGTTTTATTTTACAAGGTCAGCAAACTGCTTACCTTGCAACAGAACCAATAGATCTCCCGAAATACTTTAAGACATCAAAGAAAAAACAAAATCTACTGATAGATACTAAAAGACAATAATATATTAGAATTTCATGTAAAATTAAATATCAACAAAATAGCAGCAGTTTTTTTATTGTTAAGTCACACACACCCAATGGATTTTGAACTCACAACTTCACCACCCATTTCATTGTTATGGGAGGAGGAAAGTATCAGTTGAGTTATAGTTCATTGGCAACAAATAACAACAGTTTAAGGATACAAAACTTGATATTATATTCCTAAGTATCCTAATAACCACTCATTGATTTCCCAAGCATTGCCAATAGAAGTTCCCCGTGCAGATACTGATAGTCCCATTGGGTCCATATTCCACATGACCTTTAATGTCATTCGATTTTCTTTTTTATCCACTTAGATTATCGCAGAATTTGCTACTGATATCATGTCATACATGCTATACCATTTCCTAACATCACAAGGCAATTATATCAATCCAAATGAACCATTCTAACACTAAACTTCGACTATGCGTAATTCAGCTTCCACCAAGTAGTCTGATCTGGATAATTCTCTCCGCTGAGTTCCTCCCCCTGCCAAGCAAAGGGTGGAGGCTTGGGTAGAGTTCAACTGCACCCTCCCCATCCATAATGTAATTAATGCATCACTCTGTTTTACTTCTACACAAGCCTATGCATTACTCTATGTTCTCCTCACTCAATAGCTCAATGCCTATTGCAAGGGGAACAAATTAGTAACATTGGGGTTGGCATTATATCACCATTTTTTGTGTGTTCTCTCTATTTCTTACAAGACTGCAAACTGAGAGATTGCATCTCCTTCCACTGTTGATGATTGCTCTGCCATTGACATTACTCTTGTTGAAGTAATTTGTCTTTGACTTTTGACTTGGGGTTTTCATTTCTATCTGTCTTTTCTATAGCAATAACTAGAGTGTAGAGTGCCACCAAATCACAGGAAAATCTAGGCATGTCAAAATTTATTATCAATTTATTTGTCACCTTGTTCTTGTGCAAGGAAACTAACCCGTCTACTCTTGACAACATTTCCTCACTAACCTGTTTATGAAAACATGCACACGTCAATATTCCTTTGACCTAAGAAACACTCATTGTATCAATTAGAAATACTGAATGATTGTATTGTATTTCATGGATGTGGAATATACATGTGATGCCTTTATATAGGACGGTACAAGTAAGCATATGTGTGCGGTACAAGTAAAGTGTAGTACAAGTACAAGTGTGCTATACAAGTAAACTAGCTGGGCCTAAAGCCCATAACATAAAATACATTAACAGCCCCCCTCAAACTCAAGGTGGATGTGAGACCAGCTTGAGGTTGTCAACCAAATCACGAGTGCGTCCCTTAGGAAGTGCCTTGGTGAAGATATCTGCAAGTTGATCTTTGGAGGAGACGGAGAAAAGCTTGAGAGCACCATAGACAAGATGAGAACGGATAAAATGACAATCAATCTCGATGTGTTTAGTCCGTTCATGGAAGACATCATTGTGAGCAATATGAATGGCACTCTGGTTGTCACAATAAAGGGGAGTAGCGGAGGATGTGGATACACCCAAATCCTTAAGAAGCCATCGTAGCCAAAGGAGCTCAGATGTGGTGTCAGCAAGAGCACGATATTCTGCTTCAGTACTGGAGCGGGCCACAAAAGTTTGTTTCTTACTTCGCCAAGAAATCAAAGAAGAACCAAGGAGAAAGCAATAACCTGTAGTGGACCTGCGATCAGTGGGATCTCCTGCCTAATCAGCATCAGAGAATGCACGGAATACAAGGGGAGACTAAGCTGAGTAGAAAAGGCCATGGAAGAGAGTGCCCTTCAAGTATCGTAGAATGCGCAGAACAGCAGCATAGTGAGTCGATCGTGGAGCAGACAGATACTGGCTCACCTGATGAACAGCATAAGAAATGTCTGGACGAGTAACTGTGAGATAAACTAGGCTGCCAACCAATCGTCTGTAAAGAGAGGGATTAGACAATGGTTTCCCCTCTGAGGGTGTCAGATGCGCATTAAGTTCAACTAGAGTGTCAACAGTCTTGCTATCAGTGAGTCCAGCTCGAGATAAAAGGTCAGATGCATACTTGGCTTGAGTAATATAAAGACCATCTGTGGAACGAGTGATCTCAAGACCCAAGAAATAGCTGAGATGTCCAAGGTCTTTCATCTCAAACTGCTGACTAAGAAAATCCTTGAGTTCTTGAATGCCACTGAGGTCATCACCAGTTATGATCATATCATCTACATATAGGAGAAGCAAAATGGTGCCTTTATCATTGCGACGAAGAAATAAGGCAGAATCATAAGGACTGGCAGTATAACCCAAGCGAAAGATGGTGGAGCTGAACTTGGCAAACCAAGCTCGTGGAGCTTGTTTAAGGCCATAAAGTGCACGTCGAAGGCGACAAACCTTGTTTGTTTCAATAGAAAGACCAGGAGGAGGTTGCATATAGACTTCTTCATGCAGCTCCCCATTAAGGAAGGCATTTTTAACATCCATCTGAAAAAGGTCTCATTTACTAGCAGCTGCAACAGCTAAGAGGGCACGAACAGAGGAGATACGGGCAACTGGAGCAAAAGTCTCTTCATAATCAATCCCATACTCCTGTGTAAAACCTTTTGCAACAAGACAAGCCTTGTAGTGCTCGATGGACCCATCAGAGCGAGTCTTGATCTTATAGATCCACTTACAACCAACCACAGACTGACTAGGAGGGAGAGTAACCAGATCCCAAGTATGGTTTTTGGTTAATGCATCAATTTCCTCTTTCATTGCAATCTGCCATAAAGGGTTAGTAGAGGCCTCACGATAGGTTTGAGGCTCATGGAGTGTAGCAAGGGCAGTGTAACAATGATAGTCAAGTAAATGTGCAGGAATGGATCTTACCCGGGTTGAGTGGCGAGGTGGAATGTCTTGTGAAGGATCTTCAGGCGGAGCAGGAGCAGGGGACCTAGGCTCAAAGTGGGGTAGCTCGTCATCAACCTGTTCATCTACAACCTATCTAGGAGAATCATTAAAAATATCTGGAGATGGAATAGAGAAGTCCAAAGGAGGATCAAGAGTATCTGTAGAAGGAACAGGAGGCTCATCTGGAAAGATTTCTAAAACAGAAGAGTTAGTTAGGGAAGAACGAAAGTGAGAGAGTTCAACAAACAAGCGGTGTTCCCAAAAGACAACATTACGGGAAACACGAAGACGATGAGAGACAGGATCATAGCACCGATACCCTTTTTGAGTTTCACCATAACCAAGGAAACAACAAAGTCTAGATCGAGGCTCAAGTTGGTTGTGCTCATGAGGCTGAAGAAGAACGAAACAAGCAGATCCGAAGGAGCGAAGGTAATGATAGTCAGGGGGTGACCCAAAAAGGCGTTCATACGGAGTCTGATTATGGATAACAATGCTTGGAATGCGATTAATGGCATGAACAGCATGAAGAGCGGCTTCACCCCAAAATGGGGCAGGAACTTTGGCAGAAAGAAGAAGAGCACGAACAGTGTCAAGAATATGACGAAGTTTTCTTTCGGCTCGACCATTTTGTTGAGAGGTGCCTAGACAGGTTAGATGATGTACAGTGCCATAGGAATGTAACAGAGCTTGAAAAGCATATTGAGTATATTCAAGAGCATTATCAGAACGAAAAGTTTTGATATGTTTGGAGAATTGTGTTTCAACCATTTTTGCAAAGTTATTGTATATTGGTAAGATTTCGGAACGAGATTTCATAGGAAAGATCCAACTATAACGAGAATAATCATCAATGAAAACAACAAAATAACGAGATCCACCAATACTAGTAACAGGAGAAGGTCCCCAAACATCAGAATGAATTAACTCAAAAATACTATTAGAGATAGATTCACTATTATTGAAAGGTAAAGCTGGCTGTTTTCCTAACTGGCATGAAGTACAATCAAAATTGTCTTTGGACACAGAACCCAACAGACCCTTAGAAGCTAACTGTTGTACCTGAGTAGATGAGGCATGACCAAGACGAGAATGCCAAAGTGCGAGAGAAGGTAAGGAAGAAACGGCAGCAGCTGCAGCAGCAACAGAGACAGGAGCAACAGGTGGAAGATGAAGATTGTCCACGGGAAACATATGCCCAACCCTAGGGCCGGTCCCAAGCTCTTGCCCCGTCCTCGGATCCTGCACAATACACCCAGAATAGTAAAAAATAAGGCGATATCCTAGTTCAGCTAATTGTCCCACAGAGCACAAATTATAGGATAGGTCAGGTACATGGAAGACCCTAGGAACAGAGAGGTTAGAGGTCGAAACAAAACCTAGACTATTCCCATGCATGGTGGAACCATCAGCTATATGAATATTAAGAGGATGTGGTGCATGGTCAAGTTTGGAGAATAAGGATGAGTGAGGTGTCATGTGATTGCAACAGGCAGAATCAAAAAGCCAAGTTTGAGACTTACCGGGTAGAACTGAGAGAGCAGTGGAAAGAGATGCATTACCAGCCATACGAACAGCTTGAGTTATGATATCCTATAGTTCAGTGGGAGAGAGGTTGATAGTGGATCCAGAAGACTGGGACTCAGCTGAAATAGAAGGCATTGGCGGAGTAGGCTCAGTATTAGCAACAACAGCAGTAGATTTGTTGCGACGGTAACAAGTCTCAATCGTGTGGCCAGGACGCTTGCAATAATTGCAGAACTTCTTGTTGGTCTGCTTGCGACGATTGCTGGAGCCAGAGAAATCACCTGATTGTTGAGGTTGCTCAATGGCAGGAGCAGAAGGAGTAATAGCCAAAACATTGAACTTATTCTGGGCTTGAAAGGTTGCAAGTCGAGCTTCTTCTCTAACCAACTCGTTTACAGCAGTATCAAGAGAGAGGGGAGGACTGCGATTAAGAAGCTGACCTCGGATGGGCTCAAAGTCCTTGTGAAGTGACATCAAGAATTCATAGAGACGAAATTCATCTCTAACTGTAGCATATTGCTGAGCATCCTTTGAGCATGCCCAAATTGGATCAGAAAGGTCAATTTGGTCCCAAATGAAGCGAAGCTGATCATAGTAGTCATTGATGGATTGCCCTGGTTCTTGTCGAAGTTGATGCAATTCAACCACTAACTGATATTTCATGGATCCGTGAGTAGTGGAGTACCTTTTGGCCAACATATCCCATGCTGATTTTGCATCATCAAAGCTGCCCAACAGGTTGGAGATGGAGGGAATGGAAGTGTTTTGAATCCATGTGAGGATCATGTGGTTGTGACTATCCCATTCAATCATGCGACCAAGGAAGGCAGCATCGTCTTCACTTGCTCCCTTGACAGGAATGGTAATTGCACCAGTACAGTAATGCCAGATCATGCGACCCTTAAGAAAACTGTGCATAGCTTGAGACCAAGATAAGTAATTCTTGTTCCCCTCCAATACAGTATTGATGGGGCGAGGAAGAAAAACATCCTTTTTTATCCATTTAGAAACACAATATGCAAAAATAGACTGCAAAAATGAAATCTACGCGAAAAAATGGGTAAGGAGAACTTGGACTGAAAAGTCAACGGTCAACGGCAGTCAACAGTCAGCGTAGATGACGTGGCGCTGACGTCAGCAGGTGACTGGATGCTGACGTAAGATAGGGCTGACGTGGCACTGATGACGTCACGGGTGACGTCAGCCTGAACCTTAGACGGCGCGTGTGGCGCGTGGGCTGCTGAAGCAGAAACTATAGGCGGCGCGTGAGAGCGCGTGGCAACTCTGATTGCTGCGAGGCTTTCACCAACTTGTAGATCTGAGGAAGACGATCTTAGTGGTGCCTGCAGAAATTTTATCAAAGCAATATTCACGGGGGTGACGGTACGTGCAGTGGTCTGTACGGTGTGGGACTCCTCAATGGCAGCGGCTGCAGGTCCGGAACCCAAAGACAACGGCTGGAAGACGTTTGAGGTTCAACGGCAAAAGGTTGCGGCAACTGTTGTGACGGCAGAAGCGTAATTAAGAATGGAGTAACACCAATAAGGACAAGACTGCTAAGAAAAGGGTCAGAGCAGTGGCTCTGATACCATGTTAGAAATACTGAATGATTGTATTGTATTTCATGGATGTGGAATATACATGTGATGCCTTTATATAGGAGGCATATGTGTGTGGCACAAGTAAGCATATGTGTGCGGTACAAGTAAAATGTAGTACAAGTACAAGTGTGCTATACAAGTAAACTAGCTGGGCCTAAAGCCCATAACATAAAATACATTAACAGTATCAATTTTTGAGAGATTGAGAGGATTTGAACGCAAAATATGTACTTCAACATACCAAAAAATCCAGTATCGTAGATGTGACAATATCTAAGTTTTCATATCTGAAATACCTCTCTCTCATTGGAGAGCCTCCAATTGAAGGTTTAATATATATAGACACCACTTAATCTAAAAGCTTATGCCTATAAGTTTGGGTCAAACTATGTCAATCACTCTCTCTTATCATTCTTGCTCAATATGGGATTTTACTCACATATATATCCATTAAGAAGTCTGCAACTACATGAAATTCAATGGTAAAATAAATTCATTTACATGTTGCAAATAACAAACTTTTCAAATTTTATTCTAATGACATTGAACTCAACCAAATTAGAAGGAGTTGTCACCAATCTCTTGGGATTCTGAAACATTTCTACTATTAATTTACCTAAAGATGAATCTAACATGATTTACTAATTAACAACAATTTAGGGACAACAACAACTCATCTCACAATGTTCTCAAATTAATCTACTACCAATCACATGGGCAAATGAAAAAATCAATATATATATATATATATAAAAGCAGAGACCTCATGTGAGAGTGCATGAGGTCCTGCCACGTGGCACTCTAATATTGCATTTAACTTTTTTTACCTTTTTTCATTAAGTTTTTTTTACTGTTACCCAATAAATCATAGTAACTTATTTTTACTATTATATAAATTTAGCATTTTTTACCTCTTTTTATTAAGTTTTTTTTTTACTGTTACTCAATAGATCATAGTAACTTATTGCATTTAACCTTTTTTACCTTTTTTCATTAAGTTTTTTTTACTATTACCTAATAAATCATAGTAACTTATTTTTACTATTATATAAATTTAGCATTTTTTACCTCTTTTTATTAAGTTTTTTTTACTGTTACCTAATAGATCATAGTAACTTATTTTTACTATTATATTGATATGAGTTGTTCTTGACAATTAGACCAAAAGTTATTCACTATAAAATTGATTACCTTTTAAAAGTAGACTAAATCTTATGAAAAACTCATACCCAATTCTTACCTTACATATTATGACCCAAGTTTGACCATTCTTACATGTAAATCAAAGCAAAAACTCTTACCCTCTTACGAACTCTCTTCTTCCTCCCCCACGTATAGATGATAATTCTAGAAAATCTCATTCTCATGAAATATCTCTTCATTTTTCAATTTCAATTCAATATGCTTTTGTCTATTAATAATATTCTATGCAATTTATGCAGACAAATTCTCTGTCATCGACTAGTGCAACAAAAATATATATAAATCTTGAGATCCCTCAGGTTGCTGAAATAATTGACAAGTGCATATTTCTAAAATTTATAATAACAAAAAAGTCTAATAAAGAGCATATACTATCTCACAAAATGCCATTAACTTAATATTTTCTTTAAAAAAATTCAATGATAGGAATGGTAAAAAACATGATCCTATACAAGAAATACCAAAAATACATGCAAAACAATTTTCATAGGAGGATTTATCTTTAAATAATATGAAGACAATAGTAAAGATAAAATGCATTGAATGAGATCCTACGAAAAAGGTTTGTTAATTATTTCAAATTATACTCATCATTTATGTATAAAAATAATAATAGATCATATTATTTACATTAAAAAAAAATACATATTAATTTCAAAGTTCATTGCAAGATGTGAATTGCTAGGGTATTGTAATAATAAGTAACATTGATACAACAATGGGTTGGTATTACATTTTGTGCGTACTTTGTGAAAGGAATGTCAAATTACAAACAGGATCATTTTGGTGTGCAAAATGTAAAACAAAAATAAATCTTTCTATCCCAAAGTTAGAGGCACTCACATTAACTACATACTCTCCAAATATTTATAATATATTTATCTCACTATAACTACTATATATATATACAATTGCAAACTACTTTAGATACAGGATTCAAATTGAAGTTTTTAATGCAACTAACAAAACAAAGTTTGTGATATTTGATCGAGATGCCGAGAAAATCCTAAATAAATCTACAAGATCGAGATCTTGCTGAAAAATAAACTAAGGTACAACTTATTTAAATTATTGTAAAAATATTGATATTGGAGAAGGAATCTCACGTTATTTGAAAAAAAAATAAGGAAAAAAATGGATTTCTCTACTTCATTTGAATGAATTCAATCTAAAAGATGGTTTTGAAAATTATATAGTTGCTAAGATTTTTGATGCGCCTTCAAATGATAAAAAGGTATGGAAGAAAAAAAAAACACAATTCAACATGCTATGTTAATTCTTTTTGCTGCACTATTCCAAAATTAACAAAAATAAAAAATTTACAAAAAACTGTCACATCATTGAAATTTAATATAAATGCAAATACCTATGAAAAATCTTAGCGACAAAGTCCAAACTTTGTAAGATCTAATCAAGAATCTCTCGGTGCCAATTCATTAGTAATTAACACAAATGATGCAACAAAAGGAAAAAATGATGAAAGCTCAAAAATTGAACAAATATGGACGGACTAAATTTCAAATGTTGAAGATGGAGAAACTGATAATGACAACAAGCGTCACCATACCACAATAACAAAGCATTGAAGAATTTTTTTTTTCGTAATGAAGCTTTTTATTACATCACATAATAAAAATCAATAATATAGAATGAATTAATATGTTTTTATCAACTTTTATTATACAATATTACTCCAAGTTGTTTTCATTATTGCTCATTACTTGAACAAAATAATTATAATAGATATATGTGTGCAATTTATAATTGTTACTTTTTATGATGAACTCATTACTAACAAAGTTTTATAATAAATATGCTATAATATATGTATAATATTTTCCAAAAACAAATTTACATAAAACATTATAACATTATCCGTGCATCGCACGGGAAACTTACTAGTATATATTAAATGCCGAACCTGCTTAGCTTATGGGAATGCAATTTTGATAAACATTCTTCAAGAATATTTAATTGTTTGTGATTAATCATTGGTAGTTTGGTGTGGCGGTGTTCAAAAAAATATTACCTCATACTATCTGAATTCGAAATAAATTCTTCAAGCTCAGGCAGCGAAGAACTAGAGGCTTCAACGAAATAGAAACATTACCAAATCAAAAACAATATAAATATGATCTTTAATTTATCATATAAATCTATTAATTATGAAAATAAGATGGGGGAGAAGCGTCTCCTGAAGAATCATTACAGGTAGGATCTACATCCTTCATTGCAGCATCTGCACTCTGTTGTAGTTCAAGTGCATGTTCAAGGATTAACTCCACTTCACCCATGGTGGGACGAGCCTCTCCCTTATTTTGCACACATGAAATGGCAATGTCGACGTAAATCTTGAAACACTCTGGAGCTATCTTCCCCATCAGATATGGATCAATTATTTCATTGATCGTCCCTTCTCGCTTACATTTTTGGGCCCACTTAACCAGACCCTGCCCTTTTTCCATCAATTTGAAGTCCATTGCTTCTCTCCCACAGAGTACTTCCAACAGTATCACACTAAAAGAGTAGACGTCGGTTTTATCGGTCAGCCTATATGTAATGAAACATTCGGGATCCAGGTATCTTAGAGTAGTTTCCGAATCCCGTTTGATTTCCACGAATTTGAAACCCGAGGGAAACATGTTATGTTGGGTTACACGTGTGAGTGAAGTCCCACATTGAATAAAGATGAGAAGAATGAGTAGTTAATATAACATAATTGAGCACATACCCATAGGGTTTAGGCCTTTTGGGTTAAGTGTGTCTCTATATGTTATATTAATTACTCAAGGAAGCTCCCCGAGGTGTTTATCTCCTCCCAACAAGTGGTATCAGAGCCCATGGTGGTGTGCGGCGAAGGTGGTGAGGTGTTCATGGTCCCTACCCAGCAGGGAGAGAGAAAAGCCTAGACAGTCCACACACAAAAATCCTGGAGAAGAAAAAAGAAAAAAGCCCAACAAATGAATATTGCTAATGGTGCTAAATAATGGTGTGATGCGAGGTTCCCATGGACATGGACGTGCGGGGTTCCCATGGATGTGCGTGTAGGGTTGACACGTGGTTCCCATGGATGGCGTACGAGAGACCCATGGATGACGCGTCGATGAAGTGAAAAGCCCATTAGGCAAGGGGGAGTGAGAAGGACTTGTTCATGGCCCACAGAGAGGTCTTGAAGCCCATAGAGAGGCAGACTCACACATGAGGGGGAGATTGTTGGGTTACACGTGTGAGTGAAGTCCCACATTGAATAAAGATGAAAAAAATGAGTGGTTAATATAACATAATTGAGCACATACCTATTGGGCTTAGGCCTTTTGGGTTAAAGTGTGTCTCTATATGTTATATTAATTACTCAAAGAAACTCCCCAAGGTGTTTATCTCCCCAACAAGTGGTATCAGAGCTCATAGTGGTGTGCAGCGAAGGTGGTGAGGTGTTCATGGTCCCTACCCAGCAAGGAGAGAGAAAAGCCTAGATGGCCCACACACAAAAATCCTAGAGAAGAAAAAAGAAAAAAAGCCCAACAAATGAATATTGCTAATGGTGCTAAATAAGGGTGTGATGCGAGGTTCCCATGGACATGGACGTGCGGGGTTCCCATGGATGTGCGTGTAGGGTTGACATGTGGTTCCCATGGATGGTGTACGAGAGACCCATGGATGACACTTCGATGAAGTGATAAGCCTATTAGGCAAGGGGGAGTGAGTAGGACTTGTTCATGGCCCACAGAAAGGTGGTCTTGAAGCCCATAGAGATGGTAGAGATTCACACGTGAGGGGGAGATTGTTGGGTTACACGTGTGAGAGAAGTCCCACATTGAATAAAGATTAGAAAAATGAGTGGTTAATATAACACAATTGAGCACATACCCATTGGGTTTAGGCCTTTTGGGTTAAAGTGTGTCTCTATATGTTATATTAATTACTCAACGAAGCTCCCCGAGGTGTTTATCTCCTCCCAACATGTTGGACATCCTGAAATCTGACAACTTGGCCTCCCAATTCTTGTCCAACAGAATGTTGGTTGGCTTCACGTCACCGTGGATAATAGTTTGCTTGAGCCCAAAGTGAAGGTAGTGCAGTGCACGCGCCACTCCAACGCAAATCTTTGGTCTTTGTTTCCACGAGAGGCGATCGTCGAGTTTCCTGAAGAGTTCTCCATTGACAACGAACTCGTAGACTTGGATATTCACGCCTTCATCAATACAATATCCGATGAGAGAGACGAGGTTAGGGTGGTGTAGCTGGCCAACGAACACCACCTTGATCCTTAAGTCCTTGAGTTTCAAGCGCTTTATTGCAACGATTCTAGTACCGTTACAGTCGTTAAAAAACCCCTTGTATGTTGTGCCCCAATCCCCCTCAACAATTACTAAATTAGTAGGCATAATCCCTCAGGAAGAGGTGAAGATGGTGATGGTTTTGCTCCCTTCTTGGAAGTTCTGAATAACTTTGAAACACCTTTCATTGACGCTTCACTCAACCATAAAGAAAAGAAAAGATTAAGGGTAAAATAAAGGATAAAGAAAATGTTTCCTTTGAATATGTTTGAAAGTAGGGAGGGGAAGGGAAAACCAAAAAAAAAAAAAAAAAAAAGAAGAAGAAGAAAATGTGGCTGCTCTCCCCATTCCACTTTTCTCTTCATTTCTGCTCAATTTGACTAATTGAAAAAGGTGGGCCCGGAAAAATCTATGAGTACCTTTGGGTTGTGTTTCTAATGCTTTGAACTTTTTTGAGTTTGGAGTGTGACACATCAGTCACTTCTCTTCATTTCTGACCCATCAGTCAAAATTGAAAAAACCCAGTATGAAAAAACCCGGTGTGAAGCTGGAAGTTGTCTTTCATCTTTGCTCTGTTTTGTTGGATTATTTTTTTATATTGTGTGTATATGCGTCTTGAGAGATGGGGGCGGTGGGTGATAGGTGACAATTTATGCATGTAGGTTAGTGTTGTTAGAAGCTCAAGGTGCAGTTAAGTGTAAGAAAAAAGAATTGACTTGCGTGCAGTGAAATAGACCATAACAGCGAAGTGAGTATTACAAATCAATGGTCAATCTTAATCGGTTGCTGAGTGAATGATTATTTTTAATTAATAAATCTCATCTACTGACTGCGTTTGGATAGCAGGTTTTGCAGCTCAAAGTTAAGTTGCGTTTTACTCTGTTTTTTTTTTTTTTTTTTTTTTGGCCGCACTTGTTGACTGGGGGGACAAAATTTACTGTGCATAAACAGTGCGTGCACTGTTCATGTACTGTTTATGTATTAAAAAAATATTAAAAGTGAGTCCCACAATACTATTCACACATTTAAAAATTATTTTGCTACAGTGTTTTCAGCAACAATCAGTTTTTATCAACTTTCAGCAACAATAAGTGCTATCCAAACGGACCCACTATTAAAAAGTGGCCTTACTACGTAGTACCTTAAGAACGAGCATGTGCCTAATGTTTGCATGTGCCTTTTGTTGAATTTGATAATGGTCTTAACAGTCCAAGTCCGTACTGAGAAGAATGGTTGGCCTTTCGAAAACTAATGTGTTAAACTGTTGATCAGGATGGTAGGGGTGCAGTGTGAATTTCAGCTTATACCTCAATTGGCTAGGGGAGCTATTTTAGAATTTTCTGGAATATTTTGAACCTTAGTACTGGCTAACTTGTGATTTTGGCTTACGTGCACATAGAAGATTTAGCAGGTTAATTCTCTTTGGTGGGGCCTGTAATTCAGAGTCTAACCTGCTAAATGATATGTTGGGAATTGAATAGTGTTTTTACGGATTTTTTAAGAAAATAACTACAAAACCCAAACAATTTTATTAGTTAGCCAACGTTTCAAACATATTGCATTTCTAACAATTCTACTTCAGAGGAGTCGATTTCACTGTTCATAGACCTATTTTTACGCATTACTAATACATAGAAATCGACTCCAGTGGAGTCGTTTTCAACACAAAGAAATCAACTTCAGAGAAGTCGTTTTCTGTACAAAGAAAACGACTTCAGAGAAGTCGTTTTCTATACAAAGAAAACGACTTCAGAGAAGTCTTCTTCTTTGTATAGAAGACGACTTCGGAGAAGTCGTTTTCTTTGTACAGAAGACGACTTCTCTGAAGTCGTCTTCTTCGTATTTCTTCTCCCACACCAGCAAATCCAAAAAAAAACGAAACCCAGACCAAAATGCAAAATCTCAGGCGACCAATCAATCCAAAAAAAAAACGAAACCCAAACAGGAACTCGAAATGGAGTCGTTGAACGGACCTGACTCGGCAGATCCGTGAGGTTTTGTTGAACGCCGACTCAGGGTTTGGTCAGAATCGGCGCCTGGGTTCGTCGGGGTCTGGTGAAATCGGCGCCTGGGGGTTCGTCGGCGCCTGCTTGCTGGTCGGTGTTTGGGTTCGTCGGCACCTGGGTTCTTCGTGCTTCGCCTGGGTTTGCTGGTCGCTCGTCGGTGTTGCTGGTCGGTGTTCGTCGGCGCCTGTCCTTCGTGCGCCTGGTTCGTTTGCTTTTTCTCTTCTGTGACAACACTGAAGCTGTGTGGAATGTTTTTGGGCAAATCGACTCCAGGGGAGTCGTTTTTAATACAAAGAAAACGACTCCACTGGAGTCGTTTTCCTTGTATTGAAAACGACTCCTCTGGAGTCGATTTCTATGTATTAAAAATGTGTAAAAAATAGGTTCTATGAACAGTGAAATCGACTCCTCTGAAGTCGAATTGTTAGAAATGCAATATGTTTGAAACGTTGGCTAACTAATAAAATTGTTTGGGTTTTGTAGTTAATTTCTTAAAAATCCGTGTTTTTACTATGCTTTCGTTCTTTATATTTTATTCATCTAAACAATGCTGTCTTAGTTCAAACCCTCTGTCCATATTCTATTTATAGAAACTGCTAAATGATTTGTTGCATTTCTTGGGGTGTGTGCAGTGGCTCACTCTTTACAAATTCCAACTGGTTTGCCTTTGAGGATGACAGAGTTGCCAATGAACGCTCAACTGGCTCACACGCATCCCCATCACCCAACACTGAGGAGACGTGTGTAATTAATGGTGGCAGTGATGATAATGTTATTGTTGGTGAAGATGACGACTTGGTTGACACTGCAACATCTTCTCCAGAAGCAGAGACAAAGTCAGAAGACACTACACATCTTGATAACTCAAGAGAAACGGGACACGCTGAAACTGATAAACCGCCTGAATGGGTTGAATGGAGGGAGACTACAGATTCCAGTGACCCATCTGATGTTCTACCCAATGGTGAGATTCAAGTTGGATTAGAACTTAGCGAGGCAGATGCAGCTGAAGCTTCATCTTCCACTGATGGATTGGAAAAGAATGATGAAACCGCTGCAGGACATTTGCCTGAATCAACAGATGCAAACCCAAGTCCTGATCCTTCTGAGCAGTCGGAATCAGCTAATGAGAATTCAAGTTTAGACCCAACCAATTCTGATGATGTGGCGGTGGCTGAAGGAGTGGAAGGCAAATCTATGGCAGAAGAAGACGAAAAGGATGTTCGTGAGAAATCAGGCTTGGACCCAACCAATTTGGATGTAGTTGCGGCTGAAGGGAAGGAAGGCATTCCTAAGGAAGAAGAAGAAAAAAAGGATGTTGATGAGAAATCAGGTTTAGGCCCCACTGATTCTGATGATGCGGTTGCAGCCCAAGCAATGGAAGGCACTTCTACAGCAGAAGAAGAAAAAAAGGATGTTGATGAGAAATCAAGTTTAGGCCCAACCAATTCTGATGATGTGGTTGTGGCTGAAGGAATAGAAGGCACTCCTAAGGCAGAAGAAGACAAAAAGGATGATAATGAGAAATCAAGTTTAGGCCCCATTGATTCTGCTGATGTGGTGGTGGCTGAAGAAAAGGAAGGCACTCCTGAGGGTGAAGAAGAGAAGAAGGATGTTAAGGAAGCCGGCAACTAATGTAAATTTGCAAGAACCAGTTTTATTGGGCTAACTCATACATTGCAACATTGAGCAGGTCGGAAGATGGATTCTGGAGGTTGGATAGGCGACTTGTTCTTCCCGTGACAGATTTTTCTTAATTTTTTATGACTTCCCAAGAGCTCAGGATTTCACTGAAATTGGCTGAGATCTCTTCCTTTTATTTATTTGTTTACTTTGGTTCCTGGGTTTTAGTCGGGAAAAACATATAGTCTTGTTTCTTCTGCTATTTGGGGAATTAATTAATGGTTTAGCAACCAACGTCCAATCTTGTGAGGTCCTGTTGTGGAAGACTTATGTCATCAACTTGCATTATATCCAAAAGTGAAAAAGTCCTGTTAACACATGAAACAAAGGTTTTACCCTTGCCCTTTTACGGATTGATCATTATCTTGCAATATATTCACACGTGAACAAGACTCATTCACTTGCGAAACATAGGTACCCTTGCCCTTCACCGATTGATTGATTCGTTAACTACCACCAAAATGAAAGTTGCACAAAGCAACAAATACAAGCTGAAAAACAGGACAATACAACCTGCCAAAATAACAATATTACAAGCAGCTGAATCATTGGTGCACAACCCTTATCGATAAAATCTCATAAATCAACTGCAGTATCTAAATCGGCTTTCAGGATCCAAGCCTCCATGCAAAACAGAAAATGGGATCATTAGGATTCAGTTCTTGATATTCCTACAAACTCCCTTTCTATACCAAATATCATCCCATATCAATTTGAGAGGCTCCTTCCTCTGTCAAGAGTCTTCCATTGTGGAAAAAAATCCTATCAAATAGACATGCATATAACACATGAAGCCATATTCTTTGTGTAATCGAATACTCAAAGAATACATGTTTTTGACTCTCAATTAGACTTCTGCATTAAACGAATAGAAAATCTCCAGTGTAACTCCATTTTGCTAGAGTTGAAAGCCTGTCCTTCAGTGCCAACCAATAAATAAATAAATGAGTGCTTAGTAATAACTGTTGAAAACCATATGAGCTTTCACCATTCAATTGTCACAGGCTCAAAGCCTTACTCTTTATTTCATTCTGTGATAAGTGGCACTGTGGCAAAGAAACCTGCCTTATTTGGATGGAATCTCATACGCCTTATCTTCCTGATCAAATTTAACTTGGTAAGATTATATTGAAGTCCACCAGATCATCCAATGTAGCAGGTATCCAATATCTTTGCCCGTCTCAAATGAAAATTGAAATTTTAATAGTGGTAAAACTTCTTGAACCATGCATGTATCACTCTGAATCCATTTTTATGAAGTACAGCACCATTGGATGCTAGTTATCATGCCAAAGAAGGATTCTATCTCCTCTCCCCACCCAAAATTTGATTAGAGGTCTAGCTATTTCTCTTACTCGTAGCATTTGCCCCCTCCCCATGAACTGGCTAAAGGAATTTTGACCTTCCAAAAGATTTTTCCTCTTAATAAATACCTATATGTCCAAGCAACCCATATCGAGCCAGTCTGAGAAAATAGGTTTCGTACAGGCCTGAGAATAGCAGCTTTATTCCATAATTTCCATTCTTTGCTTCTTTTCATGTCTAACCTTCCTTCATATTGGATAGACAAATTTCTTCCAAGCCATATTTGCTCGAATGGGAGAACTTTACTTACCACTTTATAGAAAGCAGTTAAAACCTTTATTCAGTAGCTATTATGATCTTCATTGGTAAGATAAAAATGTTGGTCCAATACATTTAGATTTCATAAAGCACAAATTGCAGCATTTGAAGCTTCCCTGTAAAAGAGAGTTTCTTTTCCTCTCCTGTTTAGGATGTTATCCTAACTGTAATCTTTTCAACTAGCCTACAATCTTAAGCTTTGAGTTTAGCTGATATTAGAGGCAATACAAGGTATTACTAACAACCTACCCTCCTTGAATGCAAGATAGAGTGATTCTAAATTTTTTGTTTCTTTTGACATCCTAGCAAAGAACACTGCATTCTTCATGAACAAATTTCAAGTGAGATTTAATCTTTCACACCCCAGTATGAAACTTAAAGCTCTTTGCTTTCACAGCAACTTTCATTAACATTCTTGAAAATACTTTCTTAAATTCAACAAACAAATAAGGATATAAAGAATATCCTTGTATTATTCCTTTTTTCCCCTTTGAAATACCCCACTAAACTTCCATGTATTGCAAGAGAACCTAGGAGAAGTGATGCATTCACTTGTCCACGCTACAAATATTTTAGGAAAGCCAATGATAGTGGCACAATTCAGAAAAGAGCTACTGTTTTACAAAATCATATGCCTTCATTGTATCTAGTATCAGGGTGCATCTAGCAAGGCCAAGGATCCTGTGATAATTGTTCATCAGCTCCTGAGAAAGGAGTACATTTTCAGTTATGCCCCTTGCTGTTATAAAAGGTGTATAGGTTAGGCTTGTGAGATCAGTCAAGCACTTGCCCAACCATTTGGCTAAGATGTTTGTAATTAAAATTTAGATTATGTTGAAACAAGAATTGCTCTAAAGTACATCATTTCTTAGGGGCTACAAACTTATAAACCAATATGATACTGGTGGCATCAACTTCCCCAAGTAGCCTGCCTGTAGTGAAAAAGGGTTTTAACTGCTTCAATAACTTCTTAATGAAGCACATACCATGCTTTTTAAAGAAATGGGATGAATAGCCATTAGGAGTCTTGTCCCCTTTCAATGAAAGATAGTCTCCTTGATTTCTATACCAATCACACCTTTTTGTAGAAAATTCATTTTCTCAGCTACTATAGTAAACTATATTGTTTGATCTTGGCCAGCTTGAGTAATGATTTGATTCTAAACACAACTCCCCAACAACCTTTGGTCAAACTCAATAACCGTATCTTTTATCTGCTATCCATCAACAGTTTTCACTCCTTGATCATTATATAAGCATCTGAAAGTACTTTTCACATTTCTCATCTTAACTAGTTCTCTTTTCTTTTCTTTTTTTCTTTCTTTTTGTTTCTTTTCTTTTGGGATAAAGGGTCTTGACTAGTCT
The DNA here is from genome assembly GCA_019022515.1 of Quercus aquifolioides. Lineage (NCBI taxonomy): Eukaryota > Viridiplantae > Streptophyta > Magnoliopsida > Fagales > Fagaceae > Quercus > Quercus aquifolioides. Next base: position 66,273,658 of record CM032328.1, on the reverse strand, counting down.
ATAAAAACCAATCAAACTCTGGTTTTAAACTTCAGTCACTGATTCTTGAACCTATGTTATGAAAATAGCTTCCATAGCTCTTCTTATAGATGAGTTAGCGTCATTTTTTTATTCTCCTCCATTACGTATATAATCTATACTAGAAACAGAAATATTTTATTTTTGTGTTGCTTCCTTGCCTATTGAACCCCTCAAGAAAGATTACCAAAACTCCCTATGTTAAACTTTTTCAAAGTTAGCTTGAATCTATTCAGGTTTTTATACAATCTGAACATTGCTGGTTCCTTCTATTTGGAGTAATCCTTTTTCTTTTTTTCCACCTCTTTTACTTTCATTCTCAACCCTTTGCTTTAGGAAAAGATTTTAGGAAATATTTAAGTACAATTCCTTAGATGTTGTATATTTCCAAGGAGATTTAAATTCAATGCAACTATGTTTTGATTTTAATGAAAGAACTTAATGTACTACACTTACTAAAGTGTACTCTATAATAAGTAGTACCACAAAGAGACTTACAAGAAGAGTAGTCTTTTTCAAGAAGAGTTTACAAGATTGAATGGCAATAAAAGATTCAGAGGCAGATCAAACCGATCAGAAAATTCTCAATCCATGGCAACTTCCTGGTTCCCTGCGGGCAGAACCAGCGGTGGCTCCAGTTGCACAACGGTTTGGGTTTTAATTTTCTCAAGATGTTGATTGAATAGATTACTAACAAGAAATTTTATATATTTTTTGATAAACTAGTTCATATTAGCTGGTACAATTACTAAAGAATTGATAATAGATCTAGAGTGATTTAGGAATTTCTAACAGTTATTAAAAAAAAAAAAAAAAAAAATGTAGATTGACAATTCTCATTCTGAATTGACCGCAATTTTATAATTTTAGGATATGTGCTGCCACTTCAACAGATTTGGAAGCTTCGCATCAGTTGACCGAAGCATAAATGGAAGGTGTTTCAGATTCTGTTTCAAAGTTATTGAAGTCCAGCAGGAAGAGTGCAAAACAATCTTCAGCTCCACCTTAAATACATTCTTCTCAAAAAAAAAAAAAAGTTTTTAGTTAAATACATGGATGACATCCTAATGTGCTATTAAGGGTTTCTGGTAAACAAAACTTTAGCACAAGAAAAATATTTTCTGTCAACAAGCCGAAATTCTCATTGAGCTTCAAATCAAGATCAGTGGCAAAGCGTTCCACATGACCCCAATCCGTAGAACACAAGTTCCAACTCGTGAGTTGGCCATCAGAAGATCTTGAATTTCATTTTGAGAGCATCTCGATGAATTGAACAACATACAAAAATAAAATATAGAAAGTGCCAAATATTAGGAACTACCTAGGAGTTAAGAACATGAACATCACTCAAGAATTTCTATATAATCTAAGCAACAAAATAAAAGTTTTTTCCATTCTTTTATTAACTGATTTATGTATAAGATTCCATTCACCCCTACATCTTAGAAAGTACTGCATTATGACTGACCGCCAAAATTCTCATCTGATTTCATAGTTCTTAAGGTCCTTCATAACAGTCTTGATTTATACAAACTCCCTTAAAACATTTAGCTTGTCAAATAAATAGAATAAAAAACAGACAACATTTATATGTTTATCGACCAATATTAGTGGAGAATTTGTAAAAATCAACTCAGCAACCTTCATAATACAATGCTGTTAAATTCCTTTACGAGTTCATTAGTCTACATCAATAGTATAGTCCCCTGTATCTGTTCAATTGCCCATAAATATCTGTTCAAGTTGTTTTCCATCTTTGCTGTCTGTTTTCTTGGATTTTTTTTCTCTCTTCATCTGTGTACATGAGTCTTGAAAGGTGAGAGAAGTAAAGGGGGGGGGGGGGGGGGGGGGGGTGGTAAATTGACTTGATTGTAGTGAAATAAACCATAACAATGAAGTGAGCATTACAAATCAATGGTCTATCTTAACCGGTTGCAGAGTGAATGATTATTTTAATAAACTTCAAGTATTACTGCATAGAGCCTTACACACAGTTTTACACACCCCATTTTTTAGCTGAAACCATGATTTCCAAGTTCAAAATCATGGCTTCAAGTCATAGTTTCAGCTCAAAATTGGGTGTGTGTAAAACTGTGTTACAGTTTGTGTGTAGTAAACACATCTCTGCTTTGCTTAATTGAAATGCAGTTCGCTTTAAAAGGTGCTTTTTCCCCCACTCTTCTGCTTTGGCATGCTTTTAATAACACTTACAGGCTACAACCATACATTTGTAGCCTTTTGTTGAATTTGATGATGGTCTTCACAACTCCCAAGTTCGTACAGAGAAGGATGGTTGGCCTTTTGAAAACTAATGCGTTCACTGCTGATCAAGATGGCAGGGGTGCAGTGTGAATTTCAACTTATAATTATACCTCAATTGGCCAGGGGAGCTATTTAAGAATTTTCTGGAATATTGTAACCTTAGTGCTGGCTAACTTGTGATTTTGGTTTACATGCACATTGAAGATTTAGTGGATTAATTCTCTTTGGTTGGGCCTGTAATTCAGAAAATAACCTGCTAAATGATATGTTGGGAATTGAATAGTGTTTTTACTATGCTTTCATTCTTCATATTTTATTCATCCAAACAATGCTTTTGTATTTCAAACTTTCTGTCCATATTCTATTTCTAGAAACTGATAAATGATTTGTTGCATTTCTCTTGGTGTGTTCAGTGGTTCACTCTATACAAATTCCAACTGGTTTGCTTTCGAGGATGACAGAGTTGCCGGTGACTGGTGTAATTAATGGTGGCAGGGATGACAATGTTATTGATGGTGAAGATGATGACTCAGCATCTCTTGACCCTGCCAAGATCTAGCATAGAAACCCATCAGGTGTAGCAGGTCCATAAGATAACCCATCAGCACCTATCATAACATGGGGAAAACCCTGCATCCCTGAGATAGGTCTGGCTCCACGTGCCAGTGGCATGTGAGGGGGCTGCATGATTCCCCTGCCTCTTCTTCCTCTTCTTCATTGTCATCAAATGGGACATTATCTGGATCGACTCCCATAGCTTTCTCCTCCTCCTGTTTTGATTCTTCTGCAATTGAGATCACCTATCCCGAAGGAAAAAAGATGGCAACAACTAGATTCTGCCATTTCTTACCATTTAAATTGACATACAAGAGAGTAAATCTTGAAGTGCAATGCAGATTCTTCTGCCGTCTGCGTCCACTTCCTCACAAAAAGGTTTTAGTCACTTGCTGGCTTGGAAAACAGATTGATTGCACTAATGAGATCTTACTGCCAATAACTAACTCTACAATTGTTTTATTTTACAAGGTCAGCAAACTGCTTACCTTGCAACAGAACCAATAGATCTCCCGAAATTCTTCTAAGACATCAAAGAAAAAACAAAATCTACTGATAGGTACTATACTTATATGAAGATCTAAAGATATAATATTTTAGAATTTCATGTAAAATTAAATATCAACAAAATAGCAGCAGTTTTTTTATTGTTAAGATACACACACCCAATGAATTTTGAACTCACAACCTCACCATCCATTTCATTGTTATGGGAGAAGGAAAGTATCAGTTGAGCTATAGCTCATTGGCAACAAATAACAGCAGTTTAAGGATACAAAATTTGATATTATATTCCTAAGTATCCTAATAACCACTCATTAATTTCCCAAGCATTGCCAATAGAAGTTCCCTGTGTAGATACTGATTGTCCCATTGGGTCCATATTAATCCACATGATCTTTAATGTCATTCGATTTTCTTTTTTATCCACTTAGATTATCGAAGAATTTGCTACTGATATCATGTCATACATGCTATACCATTTCCTAATATTACAAGGCAATTTTATCAATCTAAATTGTAACACCCCAAACCTTTTTCTTAGGCAAATTTTAGATGTGAATAATATTTCATATGAATTCTATTTTTTTCTTTAAAGTGTTTAATTGTAATTGCGGAGGTCTTATGAATATCTAAAGCATATAATGGCATTTTTGTGATTTGTGGTAATGAGCTTGGTGAAAATTAAGGAAGTGCTGAAACCTAAGGGTAGAGTGGTAAATGTCTCCTCAAGATATTTGTAGTTAAGGGTCCACAATCAGCACAGCCCCCTTCCTTGGATCCACACGTTCTCTCCCTCTTCTTGTGTTCTCTAGCTTCTTCTTCTCTTCTTGTTTTCTCCACCCCATGGCCGACCATTTGCAAGCTTCCTCTACTTACCACCACCCATTATCACCACTTAAAGCAACCTAAACCACACTAGCACCGCTCCATTTTAATGGAGGCAGCAAGTGTTCTCCTTGAAGTTGCTGAAACAGTGGTGTAAAGGTGAAATTTTCTTGGATTTACTTCCTTATTGTTTTGGTTATGGTCTAAAGCTTGTGTAGAGTCAATCTCTTGGGTGGGGATAATATTTTGTTATGGGTATTTTTTGTTGATGATGTTTAATAAGTGGGTAATGCAAGCTTTAGATATGGGTTGTGTGAGATGCTTCCTTTGGTTTTGTACGGTTTATGGTTTTGTATGATTTTTGCTGAACTTTATTTTGTGGTTGCTTGTTGTGTTAATTTCTTAAATTCTGGTGTTTATGTATAGTACCAATGATAAAATGGTTTGTTGAGGATGTACATATGATATTTCTCGAAAAGGGATAGGAAGCTTGGTGTTCAAAAGACCATTCGAACATGCTTAATACTGAATTTGTTTTCTGTAGAAACTCTGCACACATTGTAGTTAAAAGTTCATAATAAATTCCATAGATTAAATCTGGAAGCCTAAGATGGCTATAATGAAAGCTAATTCACATATCTTTTACTTGATTCAAGTCTCAAAGCATTTTGGCTAGTATAATAATTATAATGATTTTTCTTTTGGGACTGTAAATCTGTCCCTGACAGATTTGAGTCAGCCGCAAAGCATGATTTTTAATAAATTACAGAAAAATCGTTTTGGGCTGAATTTTCTGTGGTATATTGTATACATATAGGAGAATGTTCCCTTAAAGTTTTGAATTAATCAGATAACTTTTCATTGACCAAACAATTTTTACAAATGGCTGCCCTGTTATATTCTGAGTCGGAAAGCAAGACTAAAACGCCGAGAAATTGTGGAATTAATCCCAAACCTCGGTTGATCTTATCTTCTTGGCTTAAATATATTATTTAGTACTCAATGAGATTCATGAGTATGTTATATTATCTTATGATGCACACTTTTGCAGTAGTGAATTTAAAATGTTTTGGTTGTGTCAGCACTATGAGTTTCTTGGATGTTTGTTTGGTTCTTGCTTGGGAAGGGTACTTGTCTTAGGCCGGGCAAGCTAGACTTTAGGGCCTTTGGTTTGATTTTAGAGTATTGTTACGATTTATGGAGATAAGTGTGATGGTACTTTGTGAAAGGCCTTGTTATTGATAGGTTTGATCATTGTGTTTCTAGGTTCCGATATTCTTGGTGATGGACCTAGTGACTGGATTAGTTGATTTTGTGGTGCCCGGTTGAGGTAAAATTGGTTGGCCTTTCGAGGTAAGTAGCTTTTAATAGGATTTTTGGAAAATAATCATGTTGTATAAAATTTGTTTTTGGGTTAAACACATTTTGAAAAATTAATAGTGGAACTATGTTTTTCTAAAAAGTATTGTGTTGTGACCCTACTATTTATGATTATATATGAAAGTGCATATTCTTATTGCATATGGGGAATTGCACGATTTGTTAGCATGGAAAAGATAAGCATATTTTATAAAATTCTTGGGAATGGATTTTATGAATTTATTGCATTATTTGCAAATTCTAAAGATGTTTTATCTTAGCTTGTATTATTTGGGAAATTTACGCAAAATATTTATGACAAGAAATAGTTTAGAGGACTTTGAGAATATTGTGGCTATTTGGTTATTGAAATATTTTATGAAACTACTTAGAAGTGAACTGTGTATTTCAAATACTTTAACTTGTGAGCTTTTGATGTGGTTTTGTCATTGTGGCATGAAATTGGTTATTACCCCGTCTGTGTGACGACCTCGTCTATGTGATGACCCCGTCATGTGGCCTTGGGTGAGGTTTCTGGATTTGAAATGGTATTGGATATTTTATGGCTCGCAATGAATAATATGTAGTTTTATAGTTACTTTGGGAAGCTTGGTGCTACAATATGTCTATCATTCTTGTCATGATGTTAAGGAAATTTATTTTGCAGATTTCAAATGGAAATTCCCAAATTTTAGCATGTCTGTAAAATGTTCATTGTCATGAAACTTACATTTCCCCCACCCCCATTAAATATGCTACTTACTGGGCTTTAGCTCATCCCACTCTTTAACAGTCTTTCAGATAAATTTGCTATACCTCGGGCATGGAGCTTGTTTAATTGGTGGTGATTGGAGCATTATGCTATTTGAGAGAGTTATGCTATGATTGGTTGGTGACTCAACTTACTAAACTCATTGAGGCCATAGTTAATTCTATTGGAGGTTGGATACTTGAGGTTTGTTAGCCTTAAGCTTTGTAGGCCAAACTTCTATGTTGAGGTTGTGTATTCTAGAAGAGATTGTGGTTTTGTGTTATCCATTTGGAACTTTGAAATATATTCATGTATTATTTGGAGGCACATGATTTGGGTTATCGTTTGTAAATGTGTTATAAAGCTCTGACTTGTAATATGGAGATTTTAGTATGGTTATTTATTCTTATTATGTGTTGAGGAGGAAAAAAAAAAAAAAAAAAACAATCTCCTACGTTCTCGTTCTTAATGGTTCTTCCCCCACGATTTGGACCCTTTTGGGTTTGGGGCGTGACACAAATGAACCATTCTAACACTAAACTTCGACTATGTGTAATTCAGCTTCCACCAAGTAGTCTGATCTGGATAATTCTCTCCACTGAGTACCTCCCCCTGCCAAGCAAAGGGTGGAGGCGTGGGTAGAGTTCAACTGCACCATCCCCCATCCATAATGCAATGCATCATTCTCTATTTTATTTCTACACAAGCCTATGCATTACTGTATGTCCTCCTCACTCAATAGCTCCATGCCTATTGCAAGGGGAACAAACTAGTAACATTGGGATTGGTATTATATCACCATTTTTTGTGTGTTCTCTCTTATTTCTTACAAGACTGAAAACTGAGAGATTGCATCTCCTTTCAGTGTTGATGATTGCTGTGCCATGGACATTACTCTTGTTGAAGTAATTTGTCTTTGACTTTTGACTTGGGGTTTTCATTTCTATCTGTCCTTTCTATAGCAATAACTAGAGTGCAGAGTGCCACCAAATCACAATTTGTCACCTTGTTCTTGTGCAAGGAAACTAACCCATCTACTATTGACAACTTTTCCTCACTAACCTGTTTATGAAAACATACACCTCAATATTCCTTTGACCTAAGAAACACTCATTGTATCATATATATATATATTTTGGGTGAGATTGAGAGGATTTGAATGAAAAATACGTACTTCAACATACCAAAAAAATCCAGTATCGTAGATGTGACAATATCTAATTTTTCATATCTGAAATACATCTCTCTCATTGGAGAGCCTCCAATTGAAGGTTTAATATATAAGGACACCACTTAATTCAAAAGATTATGCCTATAAGTTTGGGTCCAACTATGTTAATCACTCTCTCTTATCATTCTTGCTCAATGTGAGATTTTACTCACACTTGTATATCCTTTAAGAAGTCTGCAACTACATGAAACTCAATGGTAAAATAAATTCATTTACATGTTGCAAATAACAAACTTTTCAAATTTTATTCTAAAGACATTGAACTCAACTAAATTACAAGGAGTTGTCGCCAATCTCTTGGGATTCTGAAACACTTTTACTATAAATTTGCCTAAAGATGAATCTAACATGATTTACTAACTAACAACAACTCACCCCACAATATTCTCAAATTAATCTACTACCCAACACATGGGCAAATGAAAAAATATATATTAAACGCAGAACCTGCTTAGCTTATGGGAATGCAATTTCGATCAACATTCTTCAAGAATATTTAATTGTTTGTGGTATTAATCATTGGTCGTTTGGTGTGGCGGTGTTCAAAATATATTCCCTCAAGCTATCTGAATCCGAAATAAATTCCTCAAGCTCAGGCAGCGGAGAACTAGAGGTTTCAACGAAACAGAACCATTATCAAATCAAAAACAATATAAATATGATCTTTAATTTATCGTATTAATCTATTAATTATGAAAATAAGATGGGGGAGAAGCATCTCCTGAAGAATCATTACAGGTATATTCATCAACGGGATAGATACAGACATCACCAGTAGGATCTACATCCTTCATTGCAGCATCTGCACTCTGTTGTTGTAGTTCAAGTGCACGTTCAAGGATTAACTCCACTTCACCCATGGTGGGACGAGCCTCTCCCTTATTTCGCACACAAGAAATGGCAATGTCGACGTAAATCTTGAAACACTCTGGATCTATCTTCCCCATCAGATACGGATCAATCATCTCATTGATGGTCCCTTCTCGTTTGCATTTTTGGGCCCACTTAACCAGACCCTGCCGTTTTTCCATCAATTTGAAGTCCATTGCTTCTCTCCCACAGAGTACTTCCAACAGTACCACACCAAAAGAGTAGACGTCGGTTTTATCGGTCAGCCTATATGTAATGAAACATTCGGGATCCAGGTATCTCAGAGTAGTTTCCGAATCCCGTTTGATTTCCACGAATTTGATACCCGGAGGAAGCATGTTGGACAACCTGAAATCTGACAACTTGGCCTCCAAATTCTTGTCCAAAAGAATGTTGGTCGGCTTCACGTCACCGTGGATAATAGTTTGCTTGACCCCAGTGTGAAGGTAGTGCAGTGCACGCGCCACTCCAACGCAAATCTTTAGTCTTTGTTTCCACGAGAGGCGACCGTGGAGTTTGCTGAAGAGGTTTCCGTTGACCAAGAACTCGTAGACTAGGATATTCACGCCTTCATCAATACAATATCCGATGAGAGAGATGAGGTTAGGGTGGTGTAGCTGGCCAACGAACACCACCTCGTTCCTTAAGTCCTCGATTTTCAAGCGCTTTATTGCAACTATTCTGGTACCGTTACAGTCGTTAAAAGAGCCCTTATATACTGTGCCAAAATCCCCCTCACCAAGTACTAAATTAGCATCGAAGTTATTGGTAGCAAACTTCATCTCAGCCAGTGAAAATTGACGGCATAATCCCTCAGGAAGAGGTGAAGATGTTGATGGTTTTGCTCTCTTCTCGGAAGTTCTGAATAAGTTTGAAACACGTTTCATTGACACTTCACTCAATTGAGAAAAAGCCGGCAAAGCTGTTGAAGTCACTGCATTGAGTAGCAGTCTTATTATTATCCTTCTATATTATGAATGATTAATAAAATAAACCATTGGATTTAGATTTTAATATATGTATGAGTATGATTGCTGACCCATCAGTCAAAAATGATATCATGCAAAAAAGTCTTTTACATATTTTTTTATTATTAAATGATCAATCATTTAATAATAAATAAATAAATAAAAGACTTTTTAAAGAAAGATCTAGCAATATATAAAAGATTCAGAGGTTAATCAAACCAATCAGATAAATTCTCAAATAGTTGGTTTCATACCCTAAACTCAAAAGGGTCCAAAACATAAGAAATAAATTCCAAATGTACTTGTTAATTTTTCATTTTTGATAATTCAAACTGTAGAAGATCTTTCTTTTCCTTTCTTTTCCACATGTTAAAAATATATCACCATACTAAAATCTCCACATTATAAGTCAGAGTTCTATGATGCATTTACGAATAATAACTAAAAATCATGTGCCTCCACATAATACATGAATATATTACAAAACTCCAATTGGATTACACAAAGTCACAATCTTATCAAGAATAAGGACCTTAACATCGAGTCTAGGCCTACCACGCCAAAGGCTAACAAACCTCAAGCAACCAACCTCCAATAGAATTAATTAAGGTTTTGTTGAACATAGCAAGTTCGAGTCACCAACCATTTACAGCAAAAGTCTCCAAATTTAACATAGCATTCTAATAATCGCCAAAGAAGTAAGCTCCATACCCAAGGCATAGCTAATTAATCTGAAAAACTTTTAGAGGGTGGGATGAACTAAAACCCAACAAGTAGCATAATTAATAGGGGTGGGGAAAATGCAAGTTTCACGATGATAAATAATTACAAAGCACGTTTTAATTTTGGAAATTTCTAACTGAATACTGCAAGATTATTTTCAATAATAATATGACAAGAATGATAAATAATGAACACAAAATTTCTCAAAATAATACCATAAAACTATATACTATAATCTATGAGCACTAACAATATAATTTCCAAAGCCATAAAATCTAACATACAATAATTTATCACAAATGCACCACACTACCACATAGATCAGTTAGGGGATCCACCTATTCACAACTGGCATGATATTGTCCTTTCTGGTATGCAGACTCTTGGCCCCATGGACAGCAGCCTCACCCACACATAATCAAGGAACTTCTTCCCTCCATGGGCAGTAGGGAAGAATGCGTCATCCAAAGTGAAAGGGCACTGGCATAGATTTGATTTTGTTGTCAAAAAGACTACAGAAACCAAATTGGGTGATCACCGAAAAATCACACATGACATGGTATTAAAATCATATAAAGCTCACAGGTTACATTACTTTGAAACACATAGTTTATATTCAGGTAGTTTCAAAAAAACCTTAAATAATCTAACTTTTACAAAGTTTGTAAGATTTTCAACTTCATTCTTGTCAAGAGATTTTCTATCAATTTCCCACATAACAAGACAAGATAAGCATCTTTAAATTTTCTAATAAACCATAAAATCCAAGATTTCCTTATAAAAGATTAAATAAAAGATGCTCATTTTTCCATATCAACAAATTCGAGCATTTCCCCAAATGCAATACCAAATGTAATACATTTTCATATATAATTAGTTAATCATACATATATTAAGGTTACGACACAATAGTTTTTAGGAAAATATAATTTCCATAGGTAGTTTCCAAAAGCGTGTCTAACCCAAAAACAACATTTATGTAACATGTTTATTTTTCAAAAATCCCATTAAAAAGCTACTTACCTCACAACTGCAAAAGCCTAATTCTCCAAGCTCCAAGGAGATTAGCTAGAACTAGGGATGTCAAATGGGTGGGTTTGGGATGGGCATAATTGGGTTGGATATATAAAACTTATTTATCCATTAAAACCCATTTAACTAATTGCTTCTAACCCAAACCCAACCCAATCCAATTATTATGGGTAAGCTCCAACCCACACAATTACCCAATTATCAAAATGCCTATAAAGTGAAAAACTCAAATCTCACAGCTCGACCCCTTATCCTTCTCTAGTTCAAAAGGTGAGGATGGAAAATTTCATCAAGTCTCCCAAAAAAAAAAAAAAAAAATTACCACCATCCATTAAATAAAATAATCCAAAATCCAACAAATTTAAACCCCTCAGCTCATTTTCTGCAACCCCATATCTTCCCTTCACGTTTAATTGCTAAGAAAACGTAGTAAAAACAAAACTCTAATTTTCTTAGCAACCAAACACTCCCAAAGAAATAGAAGTGGAAGTGAAAGTCAAACTCCTAGACTCAACCTCCCACCAAAAACTCTCTACGCTCCTCTCCCCATTCTACACCAAAACCCTTCTACAAGAAAACGCCTTTTTCGATGGCTCCGACTCCTAACTCTCCTCCAACCTCGCCGTCCTCTGCCTCTGCTTCATCACCACCACCACCACCATTGCCAACTCTTGGTCGCGCCAACATAGTCAAGCCATGGCAGCTCTTGTTAGTCACTGACTCCGCCATTGTTGAGAGAGTGAAGCAAGAGTTTGGGGTTTCTGGGATGGTTTGCTTAGGTGGGTTTAGGAATCTAAATACATGATTGGAGGCTGAGAAAATAAAGGAAAATTTTAAATGAAAACCCTAGTGAAACGATTAGAGAGGCTGAAAGAAGGCAAGGTTGGGATTTTAATTTTTATTTTGGATGGGAAGGGTTGGGTTGAATTTAGGTTTTTTTTTTTTTTTTTGGCTTAAATGGGCCTCAATGAGTTTGTAGTTAAAACCCAATCATTATTGGGTCTAATTGAGTTGATGCCCATTTAATCCAAATAATAAATGAGTTTAGGCGGACAAATGTGTTTGGACTTATATTGCCACCCCTATCTAGAACCTAAATAATATCAAGTAAACCTATCACAATAAGCATAGAGCTTAAAATTGTATTTAGCTACAATTTAGAGATTGCCAAATAAGCACTTAATTAGGCAAGCCTAGTATTTAACTTCACAAATAATATTTTTCACTTCCAAAGTTTATTGACCAATTAATTTACAAGGCATAGACTCCAACCTATTTTCATAAGTCATTCAAGGTATTATCTCTAATATCAAAACTCCAACACTTAATAAGTAGATCCCATAAGATTTACACCACATCAACAAGAGACCCATGATATCAAAAATCATAATATTCTCCAAGACAAACAACTTAAATCTTTAACTAGTTTCACATAATCAATAAAAATTATATTCACCATTTATTTCATATTAAAAAACAAAAAATCCCAAATCTTCACCATTTCGATAACTGCCGTTGAAAAAATTATAAATCCACTCATCAAATAATTTCACCAACACAAAACCCATTCATATAAATACATGAATATCATTTTCAAAACTCATAAATTACATGGTTATCATTATCAAAGCTTAGATAAAAATATAACCTCAAGCAAAATATAAAACCCACCAAAAAAATTAGAAATTTTTACCTCAAATAAAAAGGATGAAGATGCTTAGAAGTTTCCAAGAATTTTCCAGTGATCTTGCAGGAAAAATGATGGCGTGATGGTGGTTTGGAGTGGAACCCGGTGAGAGAGTGTGGGAAATGAGCGTGTGTGTTTAAGTGAAAGAGAGAAGAAAGAAAATGATAGGAAGAAAAGAGATGTCCGGCCAAAAGAGGGAAAAGACATATTTGTGAGATGAGTAGTGGGGGTTAAATGGGGTAGGTGGGCACCTGTGGTCCAAAAATATCTGACCATTACCCCTTACAGTTAGTGACTTCCAGGTCCTCTGCGGGCAGCAAAAGCGGCGTCCAGTTGCACGCTGACTTGGGTCTGAATTTTCTCAAGATATTTATGAGAACGTATGGTCTGTAAATAAAATAGGAGACGTATGGTGCGTATTAACCACAAAGGTAATTCTAAGCTACATTTGAAGCCTTTTGTTGAATTTCATGCTGGTCTTCACAAGTCCAGGGTCGTATAGAGAAGGATGGTTATCCTTTTGAAAACTAATGTGTTAACTGCTGATCAGGACAACAGGGGTGCAGTGTGAATTTCAGCTTATACCTCATTTGGCTAGGGGAGCTATTTTAGAATTTTCTGGAATATTTTGAACCTTCAGTGCTGGCTAACTTGTGATTTTGGCTTATGCACATTGAAGATTTAGTGAGTTAATTCTCTTTGGTGGGCCTGTGATTCAGAGTATAACATGCTAAAAGATATGTTGGGAATTAAATAGTGTTTTTACTTAGCTTTTCATTCTTCCTATTTTATTCATCTACTAGTAAAGGATGCACGTGTGATGCACGTGTAAAGCACATGGTAGCCAGTAAAAATATTGCAATTAAGGTTAGAATTAAAATTTATTTATAATTATTTAATTATTGAATTGCTTAGAAATCACACTATTAATGTTTCAAAATATTCTAATCTATTACCAAATCTATGGTTACCTTCAACATAGCCACCAATTCTTGAGCCCTGTCCCCATTACTTCCTCTCTAAAGCTCTTTATCACTCTAATTAAGTTTCTATCAACACAGAACTACTCATGGATCAAAATCCACCAAAAAGCTTAAAGATTACTTGTGGGGCCAGAAAGAGTCAAGCAACCCCGGCCCACTTCAAACCAGGCCCAAAGGCCCACGCCGAGGACGCGTCCAAGGTCCGAGGACGAAAGTGTAGAGCCCAGCGCCCAAGAAGCATTGCCGAGGATGATTACATCCTCGGAATCATCCTCGGAAGACCGAGATCAGAAAGTGAGCAAGCAGCACACCCTCAAGGGGAATCTCCCTGAGCATCCAAGGAGCAGATAGCAAGTACCAAGCACCGGACATGGAAGCATGGTGGAGGAGCAAGTCCCAGATGAACTGTCACCTCCACATTAAATGCCCTCAACTAACGCCCTGGCCGCATTAATGAGGATAGGACCTCTGAACAGTGCCATCTTGGGCGCTGCAACCCACAGGGGGAATGGGAATGCGGCTGATGGGACAGGCTCTCAAGTGGAAACCTGGTTGATCAACAAATGTAGGGCTAGGATCAACTGAGAGGGAGATATATAATTTAAGAAGTCCCTTTTGAAGGAGGACGGACGGAAAACCAGAGAAAAGAAATACTGTAGCAGTGTATATTCTCTCAACCCTTGTAACCTTTCTGAAAAGAAATAATAAGAACTTCAAGCTGTCCAAGACCCGTCCGAGGAGCCTTATTGTGCATCCTAACCCACGTTTAAGTTATCATCATTCACGTACAACCATGCATGGCCGTTGCATTCCTTATTAGGGCCTAGCTCTTGAACCCATACTCTACAAATTCATTGCAGGGTTAGCTGGGCTTGGGTCCACTCTCTCAATCTGCGGAGAGCGCTCGAAACCGGTCCCTACAATTGGCGCCGTCTGTGGGAAGAACTTGTGCGTTAGTAAGGACAACAGTCAAGCATGGTAGGATCAGGCCCTCACCAAAGAACTCCCAATCGACCTGAACCGGCGAAGTCACGGCATCAGGGTAACTATGGCGACCCCGGGGGCGGTCAGAACGACAACGGACGATTTCGAGAAGGGAGCGTGCATACTTTAACAGCGAGCGAAAGCCAAGCCCGCCAGGACGGGCACGTTCCTCAGAAGCACGACGATGGCCAGGCCACGCGATCGGAAGAGGCCCATAGCCACGCTTCCCAGAGAAGGGATGATAAGGTGGCCATGCAGCGCGAGATAGATGATCTGAAGAGGAAGCTGCGCCGTGCGCAACGAAGACGGTCCGAACCCAGCCCTGACCTGCCCTCTGACGACGAGAGTGATGATGAATACTGGCAAAGGTCAAGAACGCTCCCCAGCGAGACTTTCTCCCACGAGGAGGAGCGCTACCAGAGGCGTAGGCGTGCCAACCCAACCCCCAGGGGCTTAGGAGGTGACGCCATGAGCAAGGCGCTGGATCAGCTCTCCAGGTCGCCCTTCACGCGTCGTATAGAGGAGGCGGAGCTTCCTCGGCGGTTCCAGCAACCAACCTTCATTGCTTACAACGGCAAAACGGATCCCGTGGAGCATGTGAGCTAGTTCAACCAGAGGATGGCTATCCACTCCAAGAACGAGGCGCTGATGTGCAAAGTCTTCCCATCTAGCTTGGGACCTGTGGCAATGAGGTGGTTCAACGGTCTAAGGACGAATTCCATAGACTCGTACAGACAGCTGACCCAGGCTTTTGGTTCCCGCTTTGTCACGAACAGCAGGCCTCCTCGGCCCATGAGCGCATTGCTGTCCCTATCCATGCGTGACGGGGAGACCCTCAAGGCTTATTCGGATAAGTACTGGGAGATTTACAACGAGCTGGACGGCAAGTATGACGCCGTCGCCATCAGTACATTCCAGAATGGGCTACCAATGGGGCACGGCCTGAGGAAGTCCTTGACCGGAAAGCCCGCCACCAGCGTGCGGCAACTGATGGATCGGATCGACAAGTACAAGCGGGTGGAGGAAGATATGCTACAGGGCAAAGGAAAGGAGAAGGTTATCCCTCAGGAGAGGAGGGATTTCAGGTCGGACCGGTACAGCAACGCCCGCCTGAGGAGGGATTTCGGTGGGCAATCCGGGGCGACCAATGCCCAGACTGTCGGCGCCGTATTTCGAGAACCCGTTCACAAGGTGCTGGAAAGGATAAAGAACGAGCCATACTTCAGGTGGCCGACAAAGATGATTGGAGAGCCTGATAGGCGCAACTAGAACCGTTACTGCCAGTACCACCAGGACCACGGACATGCCACGGAGGATTGCAAGAACCTCTGGAACCACCTGGACCAGCTAGTCTGGGATGGAAGGCTGAAGCACCTTCTGCACCCTTCCAGCGGCCAGCAAGGCCAGACCTACCAAGAGCCTCGGAGGGACGCCGCCATGGGGCAGCCCGCTAGGACGATCAACATAATCTTGGCCGCGCCAGGAAGAACAGGCACACCCCCTATGCGAGTGTTGTCCGTAGCCCAACTGCCCGCCGAGGACCTTCAGATGGGGCCGAAGAGGTCCAGGAGGAATCTTCCCCCAGCATTGAGTTTCTCGGAGGAGGACAAGATTGGGACCACCCAACCGCACGATGACGCCCTAATCGTCACCCTCAGAATAGGGGTTACGATGTGAAAAGGGTGATGGTGGATGGTGGCAGCGCAGCCGAGGTCATGTGCCCAGACCTCTACAAGGGGCTGGGGCTAAAACCGGAGGACCTCACACCCTATAGCTCCCCCTTAATGAGCTTCGACGGAAAGCTCGTCATCCCAAAGGGCATGATCAGGCTGCCCATATAGACAGGCCCAGTGGTGGTGGAGGTGAACTTTGTAGTGGTGGACATATACTCCCCCTACACGGCCATCGTAGGAAGGCCCTGGCTACACGCTTTGGGGGGTGTAGCCTCCACTTTGCACCAGAAGGTGAAATTCCCATCAAGGGACCAGGTTCTGGAGATCCGAGGTTGCTAACCCACGGCGAGGCAGTGCACGGTGGCTGCCATATCCTATCGGCTTGATGCACAGCCCTCGGCCCCCGCCGAGGAAGATTCATAGCAATCAAAGACCCAGGTGGCGCCTCCTGACGCACCTGCCGAGGATGCTAAATGTGAGAACCTGGAGAAGGTGGTAATTGGCGATGATCCGAAAAAGTTCTTCCAGGTCGAAACCCAGCTGCCTCCCCAGGAGAAGGAGGAGTTACTTGAGTTCCTCAAAAGGAACCTTGACGTGTTCGCATGGGACCCCAGCGATGCCCCTGGGATTGATCCATCCTTCATCTGTCACCACCTTAACGTCAACCCATCTGTGATCCCCAAGAAGCAGCCACCCCGACGCCCGTCGAAGGAGCACGCTGATGCAATTAGGGAAGAGGTCAATAAGCTTAAGCGCGCGGGGGCTATCAAAGAAGTCTTTTACCCCGAATGGTTGTCCAACACTGTGGTGGTCAAGAAGAAAAGTGGGAAGTGGAGGGTTTGTGTAGACTTCACAGACCTGAACAAAGCATGCCCAAAAGACCCCTTCCCAATGCTGCGGATAGACCAGCTAGTAGATGCGACGGCGGGCCATCCTTGGATGAGCTTCCTAGATGCCTTTCAGGGCTACCATCAAATCCCACTATCCTTGGAGGACCAAGAGAAGACAGCCTTTGTGACGCCCATTGGGAACTACCACTACAAGGTCATGCCATTTGGCCTGAAAAATGCTGGATCCACCTACCAGAGGATGATGACGAGAATGTTTGAGCCGATGTTGGGCAAGAGCATCGAGGTCTATGTTGACGATATGGTGGTGAAGAGCAAGCTGGTGTCCGAGCACCTGGAGGACCTCGGTCGCACATTTGACGACCTTAGAGAGCACAAGCTCCGCCTTAATGCCTCAAAATGCTCGTTTGGCGTAGGCTCTGGCAAGTTTTTGGGGTACATGATCACCCACCGTGGGATCGAAGTCGACCCCGACCAAATCAAGGCCATTCACAATTTGAAGCCTCCGCAGAACCCCAAGGAGATCCAAAAGCTTACTGGGATGATCGCGGCGCTGAACCGATTCATTTCCAGGTCGGCTGACAGGTGCAGGCCCTTCTACCTTCAGATTAACAAGTGGAAAGGATTTGAGTGGTCCGAGGATTGTGCCGTAGCTTTCCAGCAGCTCAAGGAATATCTATCCCGGCCGCCTATTATGTCCAATCCTGAGGCCGACGAGGTCCTATACGCATACCTTGCGGTGGTGCCCCACGCAGTGAGCCTAGTGTTGGTACGGGAGGACAATGGCGTTCAAAAGCCAGTTTACTACGTCAACAAGTCGCTGCACGAAGCAGAGGTCAGATACCTACCCCTAGAGAAAGCCATACTGGCGGTGGTCCACGCCACGAGAAAGCTCCCCCATTACTTCCAAGCTCACACGGTGGTTGTCCTAACCCAATTGCCTTTGAAGTCTCTACTCCGGACCGCTGACTACACGGGAAGAATCGCGAAGTGGAACACAATTCTGGGGGTTTTCGACGTCAAGTACATGCCTCGGACTTCCATAAAAGGCCAGGTTCTGGCAGATTTGACGGCCGAGTTCGCTGAACCAGTCGTAAAAGTGACAGCCGAGGATAAGAGCTGTGATGAGAAATCAGTTGGGGCAATCTCCATCCCGAAGTCACCATGTTGGAAAGTATATGTGGATGGCGCGGCAAACCAAAGGGGGTCCGGAGTGGGGCTGGTCCTAGTATCCCCTGAAAATCATGTCATTGAGAAGTCCCTGAGGCTCGGATTCACGACCACGAACAACGAGGCCGAATATGAAGCATTACTGCAAGAGATGATCATGGTGCAAAAGATGGGAGGAAAGTCGATAGAAATGTTCTCAGACTCAAGATTGGTGGTAGGACAGGTAAAGGGGGAGATGGAGGCCAGAGATTCGAGAATGCAAGAATACCTGAGCCAAGTCAAGCGCTTGCAGTTGGACTTTGGCCTCTTCAGCTTGTCTCATATTCCTAGGAGTGGGAACAGTCATGCCGATTCACTAGCCACACTCGCAACCTTCTCGGCAGAGGCTCTGTCTCGGATCATACTTGTGGAGCACCTAGAAAGGGCGAGTGAAGTGCCAAAGGGAGTGATCCCCGTCCATCAAGTTGTGATGGGTCCTAGCTGGATGGACCCCATAGTGAGATTTCTCAAAAATGATGTCCTGCCTGAGGAGAGGTCAGAGGCAGAAAAGATACGAAGGAAAGCTCCTCAGTTCTGGTTGTCCGAGGACAAAAGCTATATAGGCGGTCCTACTCTGGGCCATACCTTCTATGTGTCCACCCCGAAGCGGCAAAATCCTTGCTCGAAGAGCTGCACGAAGGAATCTGTGGGAGCCACACAGGGGGGAGATCCCTGGCTCACCGAGCCGTCACACAAGGGTACTGGTGGCCGGGGATGCAGCAAGAGGCCCAGGAGTATGTTAAGAAGTGTGACCAATGCCAAAGGTTCGCCCCAAACATCCACCAGCCAGGAGGGGTCCTCAACCCTTTGTCCAGTCCATGGCCCTTCGCCCAATGGGGCTTAGACATTATGGGACCTTTCCCCAAAGTACTAGGGAACAAGAAGTATCTGTTGGTGGCCACGGACTACTTCACCAAGTGGGTCGAGGCCGAGCCGCTAGCCAACATCAGGGACGTAGACGTGAAGAAATTCCTTTGGAGGAACATAGTTACACGGTTCGAGGTCCCTCATACCCTCATCTCGGATAATGGGCTCCAGTTCGATAGCAAGGCCTTCAGGAAGTACTGTTGTGAACTTGGGATCACAAACAGATACTCAACACCAGCCTACCCCCAGGGAAACGCACAGGCCGAGGCGGTCAACAAGGTCATCGTCAACGGGCTTAAGAAGAGGCTAGATGATGCCAAAGGGAGATGGGTAGAAGAGCTGCCCCACGTCCTCTGGACATACCGGACTACGCCCCGGCGCTCAACGGGGGAAACACCTTTTGCCATGACTTATGGTGCGGAGGCAGTGATCCCCCTGGAAACCAACTTCCCGACGCTAAGGACGAGCTCCTTCACCCCAAGCAGTAATGATGAACTGCTGGGACGAATCCTGGACATGGTAGACGAACGAAGAGAGCAAGCAATGATCCAGATGGCCTACTACCAGCAAAAGCTCAAGCAAGGATATGACGCCAATGTAAAGCTCAGACCACTAGCACCGGGAGACCTGGTGCTAAGAAAAGTCGTAGGAGCTGCCAAGAACCCTTCTTGGGGAAAGCTCGGACCCAACTGGGAGGGGCCCTACCGAATTACCTCAGTGGCAGGGATAGGAGCATACTACTTAGAAGATTTAGATGACAAACTTGTACCTCGTCCATGGAATGTAAATAACCTGAAAAGGTATTACTATTAATGAAGAAGTCTTTTTTGATTCAGATGTTCTGCCTCTCACGATCACACGTCTCGCGTCCCCACGGCACATATATCTGGGTACTAGACAGAACCTAGGTCTTGCATGGTCCAAGGACTCAAGCCTATGGGGAAACTAGTTACTTACAGCCAAATTGAAGCGTTAGATTGAACCTAGGTCCTGCATGGTCCTCGGACTCAGGCCTATGGGGACTAACCACTCATATTCTGGGTGCTAGACAGAACCTAGGTCTTGCATGGTCCAAGGACTCAAGCCTATGGGGAAACTAGTTACTTACAGCCAAATTGAAGCGTTAGATTGAACCTAGGTCCTGCATGGTCCTCGGACTCAGGCCTATGGGGACTAACCACTCATATTCTGGGTGCTAGACAGAACCTAGGTCTTGCATGGTCCAAGGACTCAAGCCTATGGGGAAACTAGTTACTTACAGCCAAACTGAAGCGTTAGACTAAACCTAGGTCCTGCATGGTCCTCGGACTCAGGCCTATGGGGACTAACCACTCATATTCTAGGTGCTAGACAGAACCTAGGTCTTGCATGGTCCAAGGACTCAAACCTATGGGGAAACTAGTTACTTACAGCCAAACTGAAGCGTTAGACTGAACCTAGGTCCTGCATGGTCCTCGGACTCAGGCCTATGGGGACTAACCACTCATATTCTGGGTGCTAGACAGAACCTAGGTCTTGCATGGTCCAAGGTCTCAAGTCTATGGGGAAACTAGTTACTTACAGCCAAATTGAAGCGTTAGATTGAACCTAGGTCCTGCATGGTCCTCGGACTCAGGCCTATGGGGACTAACCACTCATATTCTGGGTGCTAGACAGAACCTAGGTCTTGCATGGTCCAAGGACTCAAACCTATGGGGAAACTAGTTACTTACAGCCAAATTGAAGCGTTAGATTGTACCTAGGTCCTGCATGGTCCTCGGACTCAGGCCTATGGGGACTAACCACTCATATTCTTGGTGCTAGACAGAACCTAGGTCTTGCATGGTCCAAGGACTCAAACCTATGGGGAAACTAGTTACTTACAGCCAAATTGAAGCGTTAGACTGAACCTAGGTCCTGCATGGTCCTCGGACTCAGGCCTATGGGGACTAACCACTCATATTCTGGGTGCTAGACAGAACCTAGGTCTTGCATGGTCCAAGGACTCAAACCTATGGGGAAACTAGTTACTTACAGCCAAACTGAAGCGTTAGACTAAACCTAGGTCCTGCATGGTCCTCGGACTCAGGCCTATGGGGACTAACCACTCATATTCTGGGTGCTAGACAGAACCTAGGTCTTGCATGGTCCAAGGACTCAAACCTATGGGGAAACTAGTTACTTACAGCCAAATTGAAGCGTTAGATTGTACCTAGGTCCTGCATGGTCCTCGGACTCAGGCCTATGGGGACTAACCACTCATATTCTGGGTGCTAGACAGAACCTAGGTCTTGCATGGTCCAAGGACTCAAACCTATGGGGAAACTAGTTACTTACAGCCAAACTGAAGCGTTAGACTGAACCTAGGTCCTGCATGGTCCTCGGACTCAGGCCTATGGGGACTAACCACTCATATTCTGGGTGCTAGACAGAACCTAGGTCTTGCATGGTCCAAGGACTCAAACCTATGGGGAAACTAGTTACTTACAGCCAAATTGAAGCGTTAGATTGTACCTAGGTCCTGCATGGTCCTCGAACTCAGGCCTATGGGGACTAACCACTCATATTCTGGGTGCTAGACAGAACCTAGGTCTTGCATGGTCCAGGGACTCAAACCTACGGGGAAACTAGTTACTTACAGCCAAATTGAAGCGTTAGATTGAACCTAGGTCCTGCATGGTCCTCGGACTCAGGCCTATGGGGACTAACCGCTCATATTCTGGGTGCTAGACAGAACCTAGGTCTTGCATGGTCCAAGGACTCAAGTCTATGGGGAAACTAGTTACTTACAGCCAAATTGAAGCGTTAGATTGAACCTAGGTCCTGCATGGTCCTCGGACTCAGGCCTATGGGGACTAACCGCTCATATTCTGGGTGCTAGACAGAACCTAGGTCTTGCATGGTCCAAGGACTCAAGTCTATGGGGAAACTAGTTACTTACAGCCAAATTGAAGCGTTAGATTGAACCTAGGTCCTGCATGGTCCTCGGACTCAGGCCTATGGGGACTAACCGCTCATATTCTGGGTGCTAGACAGAACCTAGGTCTTGCATGGTCCAAGGACTCAAGTCTATGGGGAAACTAGTTACTTACAGCCAAATTGAAGCGTTAGATTGAACCTAGGTCCTGCATGGTCCTCGGACTCAGGCCTATGGGGACTAACCACTCATATTCTGGGTGCTAGACAGAACCTAGGTCTTGCATGGTCCAAGGACTCAAGCCTATGGGGAAACTAGTTACTTACAGCCAAATTGAAGCATTAGATTGAACCTAGGTCCTGCATGGTCCTCGGACTCAGGCCTATGGGGACTAACCACTCATATTCTAGGTACTAGACAGAACCTAGGTCTTGCATGGTCCAAGGACTCAAGCCTATGGGGAAACTAGTTACTTACAGCTAAATTGAAGCGTTAGATTGAACCTAGGTCCTGCATGGTCCTCGGACTCAGGCCTATGGGGACTAACCGCTCATATTCTGGGTGCTAGACAGAACCTAGGTCTTGCATGGTCCAAGGACTCAAGCCTATGGGGAAACTAGTTACTTACAGCCAAATTGAAGCGTTAGATTGAACCTAGGTCCTGCATGGTCCTCGGACTCAGGCCTATGGGGACTAACCACTCATATTCTGGGTGCTAGACAGAACCTAGGTCTTGCATGGTCCAAGGACTCAAGCCTATGGGGAAACTAGTTACTTACAGCCAAATTGAAGCGTTAGATTGAACCTAGGTCCTGCATGGTCCTCGGACTCAGGCCTATGGGGACTAACCGCTCATATTCTGGGTGCTAGACAGAACCTAGGTCTTGCATGGTCCAAGGACTCAAGCCTATGGGGGAAACTAGTTACTTACAGCCAAATTGAAGCGTTAGATTGAACCTAGGTCCTGCATGGTCCTCGGACTCAGGCCTATGGGGACTAACCACTCATATTCTGGGTGCTAGACAGAACCTAGGTCTTGCATGGTCTAAGGTCTCAAGTCTATGGGGAAACTAGTTACTTACAGCCAAATTGAAGCGTTAGATTGAACCTAGGTCCTGCATGGTCCTCGGACTCAGGCCTATGGGGACTAACCACTCATATTCTGGGTGCTAGACAGAACCTAGGTCTTGCATGGTCCAAGGACTCAAACCTATGGGGAAACTAGTTACTTACAGCCAAACTGAAGCGTTAGACAGAACCTAGGTCCTGCATGGTCCTCGGACTCAGGCCTATGGGGACTAACCACTCATATTCTGGGTACTAGACAGAACCTAGGTCTTGCATGGTCCAAGGACTCAAACCTATGGGGAAACTAGTTACTTACAGCCAAACTGAAGCGTTAGACAGAACCTAGGTCCTGCATGGTCCTCGGACTCAGGCCTATGGGGACTAACCACTCATATTCTGGGTACTAGACAGAACCTAGGTCTTGCATGGTCCAAGGACTCAAACCTATGGGGAAACTAGTTACTTACAGCCAAACTTAAGCGTTGGACAGAACCAAGGCTTTGCATGGTCCTCGGACTCAGGCTTATGGGGAAGCTAACTACTTCAAAGGGATTTTAAGCGTCTACTCGAAGAAATTCTACCTGGTCCTTAGGAAACGAAAGGTCCACTCAAGCATACATGCCCTCGTTATAATAATTGATGCCGCGATTGGCCGAGATACAATTGAAACTAAAATCATACAAGTAAAGAAAAAGCGGATAGCGTGCAAGTAAGCAAACAGCCACAACAAACAAAAAAAAAGAAACAAAGCTCGCATTTCATTAAGTCCAAAAGAATTACACCATAGGGGTTACATTACAAATAAAGAAAAAGGGAAGAAAAAAGATGCAAAAAGTAAAGCGAGGCAGACAGAGGCGCCAAGGAGCCTAGTCCTTCTGTTTAGTTGCCCGCTCCGGAGGGTGGCTGACCCATAGCTGCCTTAGGGTCCTCTGAGCCCCGACTGAGTGGGATGGCCCCCTCAGCAGAAGAAACCTGGGCATCGGGGGAAGGCTTTGCAGCCTGCTGAGGCGCATCCTCGTTAGAGCCATCACTCAATTCAACCACCACGGGAGGATTACTCCCTTGGACTAGCTCACCAGTGACTCCAGCGTCCGAGGCCCCCTCACCTGGAGTAGCAGCAGTTTCCACGGCAGCCTCCTCTGCTTCAGAGCCATCTGGGGCAGCCTCGCGGATGACAAGGGGGTAGTACACGCTCTCCTCCTTCCACAGGTCAGAAGAGACCTCCACCCCAGCCTGTTTGAGGGCTTCACTCCAAGTTTCGGAGCAGTAGCGCCTACATACCCCAGGGACTTGGGATTTGTAGGCAGCTGCTGTCTCAGCTGCCCCAGCAGCATAGGCTGCCTCCTCAGCTTCATCCTTGGTGGCCCATGCCTCCTCCCTGCCTTGCTCTGCCTCAAACTTGGCCCTCTCAGCTTCCTCTTTGGCCCATTCAACCACTCTCTTGGCCTCTTCAGCATCGGCCACCTTCTTCGTCAGGCCAGCTATCAGCTCCTCGACGAGCTTCAGCTGCCCCTCTATCTCACCCAGACGCTTTGTCTGAGTTTCAGCCTACCTCTGGACACCCTCAAGGCCTGACACTGCACTGTTCTGAGCCTGGGTCATTGCCTTGAGCTCTTCCCTGGCCTTGGCAAGGTCCTCCTCGGAGGTCTTGAGGGTCCGAGTGGCCTCCAAGCGCCTCTCGCGCTCTTCATCCATGGCCTTACCACGGTCATTGGCCGCCTCCTCCAGCCTGAAAGTGGCCTGGACAGCCTACCAAACAAAACAGATACGTGATAATTAGCCGAGCTTAAAAAAGAAAGGAAGGCAGAAAAAACTGAAGCGAGAAAAAACACAAGTGTTAGGGGTCTTACCATCCCCAAATATCGCTTGAGGCAGAGGAAAACCTCCCTACTCCTCATGGTCCCCAGCTGCTCCATGTCTGCAGGAAGGAGCAGGCATCTCTCCACCGCGTCGGCCACGTACGCGCCTTCGCCATCCCTAAAGTCCCTGAGGGAGGAGTCATCCCTCAAAGGTGCCCCACGGAGCATTGGGGCGGGGAGCCAGGCCTGAACCTCGGGCGGGGTAGCAACCTATTTGTCCTGGATTGTGGAGCCTATCCTCAGCTGCTTCGAAGGCCGCCGAGCGACATCCCCCTCCCGCGTGGGCCCAGATTTGTCCTCAAGGGGCCTCTTGCCCTTATCCTTCTTCTGCTTAGGATCAGCAGGCTCGTGCCTGGACGGCGAGTTCGTCTGAGGCGGAGGAGGAGGAAGCCTGAATTGGGTTGAGGCCGACCTGGTCTGAGCAGGACGAGTCTTTGGAGGAGGAGGAGGAAGCCTCGGCTTGGATTTCCCCGGCTGCCCTTCGATTAGGTCGAGTAGACTAGGTTGGGCCTTCTTCTTGTAGCCCATCTCGAGCCGAGAAGATGTCTCTGACGCTAAGAGGTCTGCTTTGGTTAGACGAGGATCACCCAAGTCCCCAGAAGGGTCCTCGGACTGATGGACTTGCTCAAAAACGTCAAAATCGTCCTCGACAGGACCAAAATATGCAGCTTCCCCTTCCCTCTCTAAGTTCTCTTCTGCGGCCTCTGAGAGTGTGTGGGAAGAAGAGGGGACTGCTACTGTGACGCCTTCTGAAGCGGAGGGATCCTCGGGAAACTCGAACCCGTCCTCGGTCACTCTTATCTTCTGCAGCCAAGGATCCTTCGCTTTGATCACGTGCTTTGGGGCCGCGAATGACTTTTGGAGTGGAGTGTACCCCAAGATCTTGTGAGCGGCTCTGACTTGGTGGTTTGCTTCATTTTCAAAAGCCGCAGACCTGAGCACCTTCTGCAAGTCTTCCTTGTTGATCAAGTTGAAGTGGCGCGCGTAGGAGTGCGGATCTGCAGAAAGAAAACACATTCACGATTAGCGACCAAACAGTACAAAAAGAAATGACGCATAACACAAGTTAGAATCTTTGAACCCCCTCCTACTCCCACTGCCCCACTTGGTGTCCCCTCTGTCGTCGGGCAGTGAAGGCCATCGTGCCACGCTCCGGACACGATTAGAAAATCCTCGTTCATCCCCTTGTTGGACTCAGGGAGGCACTGGATAAGCCGGACCCTGTCGTCCCTCGTCCTCATGTAGTAGGACTTGTTCTTCAGGTGTTGAAGATTGTAGCAGTAGTTCACATCATGATAGGTCAACCTTAGCCCCATCTTCTCATTCAGAGCATCCACACTACCCAGAATTCTGAACATGTTGGAGGCGCACTGGGTGGGGGTTAACCGGAAGTATGTAAGGTAACCCCTCGTCACCGGCCCCATGGGGAGCCTCATCCCCCCTTCAAGGAAGGCGATGATGGGAATCACCACCTCGCCCTCCTGCCTTCGGAGGTGCCACTCTCCTTCCTCACAATACCTCAAGCCCACGTTGGCTGGTATTTTATAATCGGCGATGAATTTCTCCATCGCCTCCTCAGAGGAAACGTACTTCTTAAGCCTACCCATCCCAAATGACGCCTAAGAGAGCTAAAGAAAGAGCAAATAAAAGAGAAAGAGGAGTAGAGAGGAAGAAAGCTCAGAAAGGGATAGAGCGACTTACAGAAATGAGGAGGAGCTCCTCGGACTGGCTTTTTATGCTGGAGATGTAGGTGGAAATTTGGCTGGACTCTGAATGGAGGCGCAAGAGCTCTTGATTGTGAATGAAAAAGGAGAAAGCGGTTCGAATGGGTATTTATACCCTAGATGGAAGAGCCGCGCGAGTTTTCCCGCCCATAAATGCTAGATGCATCCCCACTGTTAGATTGTCATCTGCCCGTTGAACGTGGGGAGCATAAAGCCGCCTGAATTTAATGCAGGACATGTTACGCGCACCGAAACGCCAGTAACGCACCTTGGGCAGATGAAAAGTCTCCAACGCTGACGAGGGATAAGACTCGATTGGACACGGAGCAGGTCCGAGGGTGTCAAAATCCTCCTTTCCGCCCGAGGATGCGGACAGCAAGATTTTGAGGGGCTATTGTGGGGCCAGAAAGAGTCAAGCAACCCCGGCCCACTTCAAACCAGGCCCAAAGGCCCACGCCGAGGACGCGTCCAAGGTCCGAGGACAAAAGTATAGAGCCCAATGCCCAAGAAGCATTGTCGAGGATGATTACATCCTCGGAAGACTGAGATAAGAAAGTGAGCAAGCAGCACACCCTCAAGGAGAATCTCCCTGAGCATCCAAGGAGCAGATAGCAAGTACCAAGCACCGGACATGGTAGCATGGTGGAGTAGAAAATCCTAGATGAACTGTCACCTCCACATTAAATACCCTCAACTAACGCCCTGGCCGCATTAATGAGGATAGGACCTCTGAACAGTGCCGTCTTGGGCGCTGCAACCCACAGGGG
This sequence comes from Quercus aquifolioides, assembly GCA_019022515.1. NCBI lineage: Eukaryota > Viridiplantae > Streptophyta > Magnoliopsida > Fagales > Fagaceae > Quercus > Quercus aquifolioides. The sequence goes on along the minus strand of CM032328.1, from coordinate 66,245,995 downwards.
GAATGGGAATGCGGCTGATGGGACAGGCACTCAAGTGGAAACCGGGTTGATCAACAAATGTAGGGCTAGGATCAACTGAGAGAGAGATATATAATGTAAGAAGTCCCTCTTGAAGGGAAGGGAGGGAAAAAACCAGAGAAAAGAAATACTGTAGCAGTTTACATTCTCTCAAACCTTGTAACCTTTCTGAAAAGAGATAATAAGAACTTCAAGCTTTGCAAGACCCGTCCGAGGAGCCTTCTTGTGCATCCCAACCCACGTTTAAGTTATCATCATTCACGTACAACCATGCATGGCCGTTGCATTCCTTATTAGGGCCTAGCTCTTGAACCCATACTCTACAAATTCATTGCAGGGTTAGCTGGGCTTGGGTCCACTCTCTCAATCTGCGGAGAGCGCTCGAAACCGGTCCCTACATTACTTATCCAAGTTAATTTTTTAGCATAATATTGTATTGAATTTTAGGGTCTTGGGTAAAAAGAATTGAAACTTGTTGTGCTTGGTGTTTAGCTCTTTGGTAATGCTCATATTCAATATTTTAAATCAACTCAACTTCTCAAGAACAAACTATAAAAAATAATAATAATAATTTATTCTCACGATTCAATAAAACATCATGGCATATTTTTTATAAGTAACACGGCATATTTTTATACTTGAATCATGTACACAAAATTTAAATAACAAAAGCAACAACAAAATTGGACAAATCAACTCAAAGATACATAAATCACAAAGATTTGGAGAGAGCAAACCCAAGAAAAACTCAACATTATAAAACAGAGAATGTTATCCCCTAAAAATGAATACTCAAATATTAGTAAATAAGAGTCTAAGGTTCAATCTCTCAAACAAAACCAAAAATTAAAAAATGCTTTGACTTTTGAAATACCCACATCCCCAAATGCAAAGATGATGAACTAAAAAGCCAAAAACACAGACACACACAAAATGAAACCAAATATACTGAGAGAGAGAGAGACTCACGGTGGCGTTCGATGATTGCGAAGGGATCGAAAGAATCAAAACGACGCCGGTGGTTTGGAAGAGAGTGTCGGCGGAGATGGTGGTGGAGGTCGGCGGATATGGTGGTGGAGAAGATGAGGGAAGCTCGGGCTTCAGATCTGCTCTGATTGAGGGTGATGGGTTGAGCTCGGGCTTGATCAGATCGATGGAGGCTGGGTGTGATAGGAGAGGCAAGGGATGAAAAGGTTTTTAGTATTTATATAAATAATGAAGCCGCGTTTTTAAAGTGCGGCTTTAGGGGCCATCTGAGGCCGCGTTTAATAAACGCGGCCACTTCCTAAAACTAAAGCCGCGTTTTATACACGCGGCTACAGAAAAAACTTAAAGCCCCATGTATAAAACGCGGCTTCAGGCAAGCTGGACCTCCATTTTTTAAACACAGATTAACAAAAAAAAAAAGAAATAGGCAGGTCCTTGGGCCGCGTTTCAAACGCGGCCTTAGACCCATTCTATGGCCCTGTTTTTAAAACGGGGCTTTAGTCCGTTTGGGGCCGCGTTTGTAAAAACGCGGCCTTAGGCCCCCGCGTTTTGTAGTGATAGGTGAACCAAGCATGGAGCTCGACAAAGCATGGTTCATAGGTTAATTCACGCTTTTTATGTAGGTAATAGAAATAGAAATAGAAACAACGACGTCTTAGTTTTAACTTTTTGTCCATATTCTAATTCTAGAAACTGCTAAATGATTTTTTGCATTTCTCTTGGTGTGTTCAGAAGCTCACTCTATACAAATTCCAACTGGTTTGCTTTCGAGGATGACAGAGTTGCCAATGACCGCTCAACTAGCTCACTCGCTTCCCCATTACCCAACACTGAGGTGAACGGTGTAATTAATGGTGGCAGTGATGATAATGCTATTGTTGGTGAAGATGACGACTTGGTTGACACTGCAACACCTTCTCCAGAAGCAGGGACAAAGTTAGAAGACACTACACATCTTGATAACTCAAGAGAAACGGGACACGCTGAAACTGATAAACAACCTGAATGGTTTGAATGGAGGGAAACTACAGATTCTGGTGACCCGTCTGATGTTGTACCCAATGGTGAGATTCAAGTTGGATTAGAACTTAGCGAGGCAGATGCAGCTTAAGCTTCCTTATCCACTGGTGGATTGGAAAAAAAATGATGAAACAGTTGCTGGACATTTGCCTGAATCAACAGATGAAGACCCGAGTTCTGATCCTTCTGAGAATTTGATTATCGTACCTTATGAAACAATGGCGCTTCCTAACAAAATTCTGAATTGCATTCCAGTAATAAAATGACTTTTACGTGATGAGAGAAAATTATTTAAGACCCTCTAGCCCATCTTTGCAGCCTGCGAGCATGGTTCACGAAATGTGGCACCTAGTAGTGACGTTATTCATACAGTGACATTTTTTCCCTTAATTTTTGATGACTTCCCAACAGATCAGTAATCCACTAAAATTGGAATTCTATTTTTTCTTGTTTTTAGCCTGAAAAACGGATTGTCTTTGTTTCTTCTTCTGTTAGAGGAAGTAATTAAAGGTTTAGCAACTAACATCCAATCTTATGGATTCCAGCAGTGGAAGACTGATGTCACCCACTTGCATTATATCCACATGTGAACAAGACCAACTCACACATAAAACAAAGATTTACCCTTGCCCTTCACTGGATTGTTCATTATCTTGCATTACATTCGGACGTGAACAAGACTTGATCACACATGAAACAAAAATTTTACCCTTGCTCTTTACCGATTGATGGATCCATTATTTACTAGCAACCAAGTGAAGTTGGACTACAATGAACAAATACCAGCTGAAATACATGAACCAATGACAATACTACTTGTCGAAATAACAATATTACAAGCAGCTGAGTCATTGTTGCACAACCAACTCAAACCAAAACAAAATCTTCTAAATCAATTGCGGTAGCTCAATCAGCTTTCAGGATCCAAGCCAGTGGCGGCTCCAAGATTTTTTTCTAGGGGGGTCAATAATGGTGGAGCCGGGAATTTGTTGGTGAGGGATGGACGAATAAAAAATCAGATAAATAATTTTTTTTGTTTTGTTTGTTTTTCTATATATACAACTTTCACGTTATATACAATACAACTATGTTATACAATAGTCTAAAAAGTTATTAACAGTTTAAAGTTCGTTAAGACAATAATCATTGGACACATAAACAAATAGAATTATATATCTGATCATACATTTTTAACAAATTAATAATAAATTATTATATTTATAAGTTATATCAATTGAATAAAAAAAATATAGAATAAATAAGAATAGTAACACACTTAGGAGTATGGTTGAGAGTGTTCAATTACCAATTGTTCCAAAAGCTTAAGCTATTGGGATACAGTAAATTTAATCATTTAACCACACATACTTCTAACAGAGATTAAGCGTGAAACTAAGAAAAATAATACTCTTGTAATAAATTTTTGCTTTTGAAGTGTAGAAAAATATTTCTTGGACTTGAAAATGTGTAAAGCACTTATCAAACTACTTGATTGGACATAGAGAAAAACTAAGAAAACATAAAAATTAAGGATCATATTCAAGCTTATTTCAATTGGGCTTAACAAAAAAATTTAAAGTAAGGGTGTTCAAAATATTTATTATAGAGATAAAAAAAAATTAAAAATAATATATAATGTTTCTTTTGGGACCAAGTCAGGGGGTTCATTTGAACCCCCTGGGCTGGTCATGGAGCCGCCCATGATCCAAGCCTCCATGCAAATCAGATACAGGGATCGTTAGTCTTCAACACAACATCCCTTTTAACATACAGTTCTTGATGTTTGTATAAACTCCCTTTTCTATACCAAATATCCTCCCTTTATTGATTGAGAGGTTTCTACCTCTGTCAAGAGTCTTCTATTGCATGTAGCATGTAGCAAGTAGCATGTGATGCCATGTTCTATTTCCCCCCTCTTTTTTACCTTTTTATTTCCCCACTACTAACTACTTCAATATAATTTTTCTTTTATCCGTCTATCTTTCTTTATTTTTGCTCCTCTTATTTCCATTGCTTATTATCAATTTGTCATTTTCTCTTCCATTTTATGCATAGTTTTTCCACAAATAAAATGTTATATTTTTGTGAATTTTTTATTTTTCTTGCATCTCTACTTTAAGTTGATTAATTTTGTATTCCTTAGAACTTTACTTTGAGTTGATGTGATTTTGTTTTGTATTTTTAAGTTTTTTTTTTTTTTTTTATTTTATTTTTTATAGATGTCATCCTATTGCATTATAAAATATGGTATATAAGATTATAATTTGGTTTTTATTACTAACTATATCTTTCTTCTCATCTTATTTTCTATAAATTTATTATTCTCTCTCACATTCTCTCATTAAAAAGAGACTAGTATTCTCTCTTTCTCTCTTATTTATTTTTTATTCTTTTTGCAACTCTACTTTAAGTTGATGAATCATTATATTTTTTAAAACTCTATTTTGGGTTAATACATTTTAGTATTGTATTTTTGAGCTTCTCATAACAAGTATTCTCTCTCTCTCTCTCTCTCTCTCTCTCTCTCTCTCTCTCTCTCTACCGTCTCAAAAAAAAAAAAGTAATCTCTCTCCCTCTTATAGTCTTGATTTGATTTTTATTTGAGTTAATATGTAATTATTTTGGAAGTAGAATTTGAATTTATATAACAAATTTTTTTTTGACTATGCATTTAAATGTGCCTATCAATTATTTGAATAATATTAAGTGCAATTTTGTTATATTTGAATGATTTATTTAAAACTTAAAAAGTTAGCTACATAGAAAAAAAATAGAAAAAAACATAGTGCACTATAACTTAATTTTAAAGAATATAGATCACATCATTAAAGAATAATATTAATCAAATACACCAAAAATAATGAATTATATATTGGTAAAAATTAAAAAATATAATAATTTTAGAAATTGTTTAAATTTTAGAGAGAACAATCTTCAACAAATTTTAGAGTACAAACGATACACAATTACAAAATAAATATCTATGCATTGGTCTGCGACTAGTGTTTCTAAATACAACTCCCCAACAACCTTTGGTCGAACTCAATAACCATATCTTTTATCTGCTATCCATCAACAGTTTTCGCATTTCTCAACTTAACTAGTTCCCTTTTCTTTTTTTCTTTCTTTTTGTTTCTTTTCTTTTGGGATAAAGGGTCTTGACTAGTTTATAAAAACCAGGGGCGGAGCCACATACTGGCTTGGGGGGGCCCCGGCCCCTGCAAAAAAAAAAAAAAAATTCCATTAAAGTAGGTAGAAAAAAAAATTGGCCCCCCCCCAATATTGGACAGCCGGCCCCCCCCATGCCCAATTCTCAACTATTCTCCCAAGCCCAGCTTTAGTTTTAGGCCTCATCACTTTATATACTCCAAATAAAACAAGCTGGCCTGCTCAAGTCCAAACACTAAAAACAAAACTTCACTTTCTCTTCATCTCAAAAAATTCACCCACTGACCCACGGAATCTCTTTCTTTACTTATTCTTTTGTTTTTGTCTTCTTTGATACACTCTCATTTGCACTGGTACTGTTGCCTACCTACTAGCCCCCAAAACTCCAGTCATCTGTACTCACAGTCCCAAAAAAAAAAAAAAAAAATTCCTGACCAATTTTTTCTTTCTTCATTAGCTTTAGTTTTGGAACTTGGTGACTGGTGAGTTTTCTTCTCTTTCTTAAGCATTAGACATTCATCTTAAAGATGACAATTTTGCCCCGCCCCGCTTAACCCGCCCCTCCCCCGCTTCGCCCTGCGCGGGTTTTCCCCACCCCGCAAAGGTGATGAGGCGAGGATGGAGCAAGATTTTAGCCCCGCACCACGGAGCGGGGCAGGGATGAGTTTAGACTTTTTAGACCCGCCCCTCCCAGTCCCTGCCCCGCCCGCATTGCTAAGAGTTATAATTGTAAATTTTCATACCCTAAAACCTTACTATTTAAATAACATATCAATATTAGCGTATTTTATTCTCCTCAATGTGATTCTCTACCTTTATTTTGTTATGTGTTATACTATGAGTTTTGTTTTTCTTTATAATTTTCTTGTTTATGCTTGGATATACTATTCAATTTTTTCTAAAAATTGATTTGATTTGATGAGATAAATTAAGTTATAATTTCAAGTGTATTTTCATTAATAAAAATTTGTACTAATTGTAGGGCAAATTAACAAAAAGTAGAGTTTTATGGGGTGGGGCGGGGCTTCACTGGACCCCAAGGGGCGGGGATAGGGTGAGAAAGTTTTCCTCATCATGCGGGGCGGGGCGGGGATGGGGCAAGACAAAATCATGCAGGGCGGGGATGAAGATCCCATCCTTCGGCCCCGCCCCGCCCCATTGTCATCCCTAATTCATCTCTTTTTAGTGTCTTTTTTTTATTTTCTCAACTATCTACACCTAAATATTCACATGCTCTTTATATTTTCATAGATTTTTAGAGAAATACATGATTAAAGGCATGGGGAGATTGTTTGTGATGAGTCTTGAAGGGAAGATCTAAAGTTGGAGGTAGTTAGGCAGAGGCAGTAGGCATTGCCACACAGGTGACCCATCTTTGCACTTTGTAAAGACAAAGTTTCTAAGGTAAAATTGTTTTGATTTATTACTTATTTTTTATTAGGTAGATATCATGTGGCTGTGGATGTGGCTGTGGGTGGTGTTAAATTGTTTGGTTTATGTTGTGTACCAATACTTGTGTGTTTAATTTTTGTTTTTGTTTGAGGGGTTATTATTAATTAAAGTTGTATTAAAAATGGGTTATATGTTTAAATTATAGTGGAAATTTTGTTTTTTCTTGAGTATGAATAACATCCATATAACTAAGTAAAAATTTCTAATTAAAATTTTATTTTTTAAACTTCTTTTCAGGTTAATTTTTGAGTCATATTTTTAAAGTTAAAAGAATTATGAGCAAACGAAAAACAATTGATGCATTCTTTAAGAAAAACGATGTTAGCAATTCAAAAATTAGGACACTTGTGGGTGTAAAAACAAATGTTGATATTTCAATGCCTGATGAACACCCTGACCCCTCCAAATGTTCAAGAGTTCAAACTGAAGAGATAGATCGTGATCCAGGATCACGTAAACAAATATGTGAATTCCCTAGTAACAAATAAGATGAAATTCGATGAGCTTATCTCAAAGAATGTCCATATCAACCTAAAAATATAGACTATCCATACAACGATAATACTCATCGTCGTCAATTTTAACCTTCATGGTTCGAATCGGCCCCCCCATGTAAAAATTCCTGGCTACGCCCCTGATAAAAACCAATCAAACTCCGGTTTTAAACTTCAGTCACTGATTCTTGACCTATGTGATGAAAATAGCTTCTATAGCTCTTCTTATAGTTGAGTTAGCGTCATTTTTTTATTCTCCTCCATTACGTATATAATCTACACTCGAAACAGAAATTTTTTTTTTTTGTGTTGCTTCCAATCCCTCCCTTGCCTATTGAACCCCTCAAGAAAGATTACCAAAATTTCCTATGTTAAACTCTTTCAAAGTTAGCTTGAATCTATTCAGGTTTTTATACAATCTGATCATTGCTGGTTCCTCTATTTGGAGTAATCCTTTTTTCTTTTTTCTTCCTTTTTTACTTTCATTCTCAACCCTTTGCTTTAGGAAAAGATCTCAGGAAATATTTAAGTATAATTCCTTAGATGTTGTATATTTTCCAAGGAGAATTAAATTCAATGCAACTATGTTTTGACTTTAATTAATGAAAGAACTTAATGTACTACACTTACTAAAGTGTACTCTATATACTAAGTTTTACCCTTCTTTATATATTCAGCCATAGTAGTTAAGAAAGTAGTAACACAAAGACAGCTTGAATCAAGTTTTTATAATGTCTGTAGACGTTTTTATCATATAGACATTAAAAATAAATATACAAGAAAAAAAGAAAGAAAATAAAATAAATTTTCATATTTGAAAAGAGTTGGACTTGGTATTGCAACTCAACTTTTCCAATTGAATTCAGCCAATCTAGAAATGCCAACTCTTCTTTATTTTTTTTGGGTCAAATAATTATTAATCATACCATTTGCTTCTGGGAATGCAATTTCGATAATCGTTTGTGATTAATCATTGGTTGTTTGGCATGGTGGTGTTGAAGGAGAAGTCGGCAGAAGTGGTGCTATCCGAATCCCAAATTGAATCCTCAGGCTCAGGCGTTGGAGAAGCAGGGCCTGTATATTCAACAATGGGATAGTTGTATTCACCAGAAGGATCCACACCATCCTTGTTGAAGCTCTACCTCCACTTCACCCATCGTAGGACGATCCACTCCCTTAGTTCGAATACAAGAAGTGGCAATGTCCAAGTATATCTTCAAACACTCTGGAGCTATCTTCCCTATCAGATACGGATCAATCATCTCATTAATGGTTCCTTCTTGTATGCGCTTTCTGGCCCAATCAACCACATAGAATGCTTTTCTGCAACAGAGTAGTTGCAGAAGTACCACACCAAAAGAGTAGACGTCGGATTTATCAGTCAGCTCCCCACTCACAAGGAACTCGGCATCCAAGTGTTGTGCCATAGTATCGTGAATCAAAGAAGTTGTATCTTCCTCCGTGTATACAAAACAAACTGTTGACAAATTCGGGGGACACATCTTTGAGGACATGAAATCTGACAACTTGGCCTCCCATTTCTCGTCCAACAGAATGTTGTCTAGCTTCACATCATGGTGGATGATAGTCTGCTTTACCCCAGTGTGAAGGTAGTGTAGTACACTCGCCACTCCAACACAAATCTTTAGTCTTTGTTTCCATGGGAGTGGATCTTTGTCGTGGTCCTTGTAGAGGAGTTTTCTGTAGAGGCATCCATTGACCATGAACTCGCAGACTAGGATATTCTCATCTTCATCAATGCAATATCCAATGAGAGGGATGAGGTTAGGGTGGCGAAGCTGACAAAGCAATAGCACCTCAGTCCTTAATAAGTACTCAAAACCCTGTCCTGACTTGGTAATCAACCGCTTTATTGTAACGGTTCTGGTACAGTCATCAATAAATCCCTTATATGCTCTGCAAAACCCCCACTGGTGAATTACTAAATCATTATCGAAATTATTGGTAGCTATCTTGATCTCAGCCAGTGAAAATCGATGGCATAATTCCTCAGGAAGAGCTGAAGATTGTTTTGGTCTCCTCAAAAACTTTGATATAGACTGTGAAACAGATTCCATTGGCTGGCAGCTCATAAATTAGAAATAGAAATTGCTTCAGACAATTGAGAATTTGTCCATAATAAACATCATTCATGAGCATAAGGAGTTACTCTTCTCCATGACTATGAATGATTGAGAAACCATTAGATTTAGATATGTATGCTGGCCCATAAGTCAAAATGATAATATCACTCAATGCAATGATGCCATCATTTTAAAAATAATAATAATAATGATAAACTGATAACAGAAAGACTTACAAAAGGAGTAGTCTTTACAAGAAGAGTTTACAAGATTGAATGGCAATAAAAGATTCAGAGGCGGATCAAACCGATCAGAAAATTCTCAATCCATGGCAACTTCCTGGTCCTCTGCGGGCAGCACCAGTTGTGGCTCCAGTTGCACAATGGTTTGGGTTTTAATTTTCTCAAGATTTTTTTTTTTTTTTTTTTTTAGAATGAATTTTCTCAAGATGTTGATTGACTAGAATACTAACAAGAAGTTTTATATATTTTTTGATAAACTAGTTCATATTAGCTGGTACAATTACTAAAGAATTAATAATAGATCTAGAGTGATTTAGGAATTTCTAACAGTTATAAAAAAATATAAATAAAAAAATGTACATTGACAATTCTCATTCTGAATTGACCGCAATTTTATAATTTTAGGATATGTGCTGCCACTTCAACAACTTTGGAAGCTTCTCATCAGTTGACATAAGCATAAATGGAAGCTGTTTCACAGTCTATTTCAAAGTTATTGAGGTCCAGCAGGATGAGTGCAAACAATCTTTAGCAGCTCAGCTCCACCTTAAATACATTCTTTCTAAAAAAAAAAAGTTATTAGTTAAATACATGAATGACATCCTAATCTGCTATTAAGGGTTTCGGGTAAACAAAACTTTAGCACAAGAAAAAGATTTTCTGTCAAGAAGCCGGAATTCTCATAGAGCTTCAAATCAAGATCAGTGGTAAAGCGTTCCACATGACCCCAATCCGTAGAACACAAGGTCCAACTCGTGAGTTGGCCATCAGAAGATCTTGAATTTCATTTTGAGTGCATCTCGATGGATTGAACAACATACGAAAATTTAACAACACATGGTCATAGATCTTAGATATCGTGAGTGAATTTCTTGATGTTGCACCCACGAAATATAGAAAGTGCCAAATATTAGGAACTATTTAGGAGTTAAGAACATGAACGTCACCCAAGAATTTTTATTTAACCTAAGGGACAAAATAAAATATTTTTTCATTCTTTTATTAACTGATTTATGTATAAGATTCCATTCACCTTACATCTTAGAAAGGACAGCATTGTGACTAACCACCAAAATTCTCATCTGATTTCACAGTTCTTAAGGTCCATCATAAACAGTCTTGATTTATACAAATCCCCTTAAAAGCCTTTAGCTTGTCAAATAAATAGAATAAAAAACTTACAACATTTATATGTTTATCGACCAATAGTAGTGGAGAATTTGTAAAAATCAACTCAGCAGCCTTGTTAATACAATGCTTTATAAATTCCTTTACGAGTACGTTAGTCTACATCAATAGTATAGTTCCCCATATCTGTTCAATCTTCCATGAAATTGAAAAACAGATTTGTCTTGTTTCTTCTGCTATTTGGGGAAGTAATTAATAGTTTAGCAACCAACAGTTTAGCAACCAACATCCAATCTTATGGGTTTCTGTTGTGTAAAGAAGACTTATGTCACCAACTTGCATTATATTCAAGTGTGAACAAAACTTATTAACACATGAAACAAAGATTTTACCTTTGCCCTTTTCCGGATTGATCATTAATCTTGCATTATATTCACACATGAACAAGACTTATTCACACACGAAACAAAGATTTTACCCTCGCCCTTCACTGATTGATTGATCCGTTAATTACCAGCAAAATGAAAGTTGCACAACTAAAAATCATCAAATACAAGCTGAAATACAGGACAATACAACTTGCCAAAATAACAATATTACAAGCAGCTGATTCATTGGTGCACAACCAACTCAAATATAATCTCACAAATCAATTGCAGCAGCTAAATCGGCTTTCAGGATCCTGGCCTCCAGGCAAAATAGAAAATGGGATCATTAGTCTTTCACACAAAATCCTATTTAGGATGATATTTCTACAAAATCCCTTTCTATACCAAATGTCATCCCTTAATAATTGAAAGATTTCTTCCTCTGTCAAGAGTCTTCCATTGTGAAAAAATATCCTGTAAACCAGACATGCATGTAGCACATGATGCCATATTCTTTGAGTGAGAAAATACTCAAAGAATAAATGTTTTTGACTCTCAATTAGACTTCTGCATTAAACGAATAGAAAATCTCCACTATAACTCCATTTTACTAGTCCTCCACGAGTTGAGAGCCTATCCTTCAGTGCCAACCAATAAATAAATAAGTGCTTAGTAATAGCTGTTGAAAACCACATGAGCTTCCACCCTTCAATTGTCACAGTCCTACTCCTTATTTCATTCCCATGATAAATTGATAAGTGGCAAAAAAACCTCCCTGATTTGGATGGAAGGCCATACACCTTATCTTCCTGCTTAAATTTAACTTGGTAATATTATATTGGAAGTCTACTAGATCGTCAAATGTAGCAGGCATCCAATATCTTTGCCCATCTCAAATGAAAATTGAAATTTTAACAGTAAAACTTGTTGAACCATGCACATATCACTCTGAATCCATTTTTAGGAAGTACGGCACCATTGGGTCCTAGTTATCATGCCAAAGAAGGATTCTATCTCCCCTCCCAACTGAAATTTTGATTAGAGGCTATTTCTCTTACTTGTCGCATTTCCTCCCTCCCCATGAACTGGATTAAGGAATTTTGACCTTCCAAAAGCTTTTTCCTCCTAATAAATACCTATATGTCCAAGCAACCCACACAGAGCCAGACTGAGAAAATAGGTTTAGTGCGGGCTTGAGGATAGCAGCTTTTTTCCATTCTTTGATTCTTTTCATGCCTAGACCTTCCTTCATATCGGATAGACAAATTTCTTCCTTGCCACGTTTGCTCCAATACGAGATCCTTACCACTCTATAGAAAGAAGTTTAACCTTTATTCAGTAGCCATTATGATCTTCATTGGTAAGATAATTAAAAATATTGGTCCAAACACTTATATTTCATAAAGCACAAATTGCAGCAATTGAAGCTTCCCTGCAAAGGAGAGACTTTTCTTTTCCTATTTAGGGTGTTATCCTAACTGTAATCTTTTCAACTAGCCTACAATCCTAAGCTTTGAATTTACTAGGGATTAGAAGCAATCCAAGGTACTTTACTAACAAGCTACCTTCCTTGAAATGCAAAAGGAAAAAGTTTTGCTTCAAATATGTTTGAAGTTATCTCTCCAACCTACTATGTGAAAATTAAAGAAATTATCCACGTGTAGTTTTAGTCATGCAATTTTTTAAATGAGTCATGTGACTTGTTTAAATAATACACATAGATAGTCTTATAATCCGCCACGTAATTGGTTGAAAAAGATGGCTCCAAACATATTTAGAGCCAAACTTTTTCTGATGCAAAATAGAGAGGATCTAAATTTTTGGTTTCTTGTGACATCCTAGCAAAGAACACTTCATTCTTGCTGGGATTTATAAAGAGGTCAGAAATCTCATGAAACTCCTTTGAAGTTCTTTAAACTATTCTAATGGATTGCAAGTAAGTAGCAATGAAGATCGTTAAGTCATCAACAAAGTTCAAGTGACTTAGATTTAATCTTTAATACCTGGTATGAAACTTAAAGATCTTTGGTTTCACAGTAACTTTCTTAAACATTCTTGAAAAAACTTTCATGACTATAACAAACAATAAGGAGATAAAGGCACCCCTTATATTATTCCTTTTTCCCCCCTTGAAATACCCCACTAAACTTCCATGTACTGCAAGAGAACCGGGAAGAAGTGATGCATTCCTCCATTATGAGATCAGTCAAGCATTTATTCAACCATTTGGCTAAGATCTTTGTAATTCAATTTTAGATTGTGTCGAAACAAGAAATTGGTCTGAAAGTCCTCATTTTTTAGGGATTATAAACTTTATAAAACCAATGTGATAAAGGGTTTAACTACTGCAAGCACTTTTGGAAATTCTGATCTTAACTAGTTATAAAATATAAAATAATAATATTCTGGTCTTGGACCTTTATTACGTAAAAAGCTTCCACAGCGTTTCTTATAGATGACTTAGCATCATTTTTTCATTTTCCTCCATTATGCATATAATCTATCCTTGAAACTAAAAGACTTTCTTTTTTGCTGCTTCCAATCCCTCCCTCGACTATGTAACCCCTCAAGATAAATTACCAAACTTCCCTCTGTTAAACTCTTCAGAAGCTAGCTTAAATCTATTTAGGTTCTTATACAATCTGAACAGTGCTGGTTCCTCAAATTAGAAAATTTCCTAAGCTCCAAATGGTACAAGGCCTTATAATTTTAGTCTTATAGTATAATATTGTACTTATATAACAATCTAAAATAAAATATATTTCATTTACATTGATCTTTTTGTGAAAGCGTGGTCTACCTTTAGCTAAAAATAAAAAGATAATCATATACGTTTTTTTTGCTCTCTCTCTCACTCTCTCTCTAACCTAAAAAAACCTTTCCGTCATTTACTAACCAAAAAAAGTCTGTTTTTCAATCTCTCTTTTTCAAAAAGTAGCTCTTGCAATTGTTCACCACAAACTCCCCCCCTTCCCCTCTCTCTCTCTTTTTGGAGCAATCCTTTCCCTCCACCCCAGCTTTTACAATTCCTTAGATGTTATATATTTTCCAAGAACAATCAAAATTGAATATGTTTTGAATTTAATTAGAGAATTTAATGTACTATACTTGATGAAAGGTACACTATAATAAGTTTTACCCTTCTTTATATATTCAGTCATAGACTCATAGTAGATAAGAAAGTAGTACTACAAAGAAAAACTTGAATCATTTTTAAAATGCCAGCGGACATTAAAAATAAATATATAAGAAAAAAGAATTTATATTAAGTTAGTTTTCATATCTGGAGTCAAACTTAGGTACTGCAACTTAACTTCACCAATTAAATTCAGCAACGATATAAGTTGTAATTATGCATAAGGTAGCACATTCTGTAATCTGGACATGAGTTTTGCCATTCTAGAAAAGCCCACTTTTTTTTCTTTTTCTTTTTGGTCAAAGAACTACTAACCAAACAAATTGCTTCTTGGAATGTGAATTTTGATCATTGTTTGCGGGTAATCATTTGCCGTTTGGCGTGGTGGTGTCCAAGGACAAGTCGGTAGATGTGGTGCACTTTTGATCACAAATAGGATCCACATCCTTGCTAGCAGCATCTGCGCTCTCTTGCAGCTCCAATGCATGTTCGAGGCCTACTTCCACTTCAACAATTGTGGGACTATCCTTTCCCTCCTATTGCAAACAAGAGGTCGCAATGTCCACATATATGTTTAAACACTCTGGGGCTATCTTCCCCGTCAGATGCGGATCAATTATCTGATTTATGGTCCCTTCTTCTTTGCATTTTTGGGCCCAGTGAGGCAGGTAAATCTCTTCTTCTCTCTCCACTGAGGCTTCGAATATGTTTCTGGCACAGAGCACTTCAAACAGTACCACACCAAAAGAGTAAACGTCAAATTTATCGCTAGGCTCCCCCGTCTTGACATACAAATTCTCCGGAGCAATGTATCCAAGATTACCCGCTTTAATTGAACCCTTTGACAATTCCATTTTAATTGAAGCCTTTGACAAACTAGGGGGACCCATCTCGGAAGACTCGAAAGCTCCCAACTTGGCCTCCCATTTCTCGTCCAGAAGAATGTTTTCTCGGCTGCACCTCCTTCTTACCCCGCAATAAATCCGTACGCGTTATTGCAACGCTTATGGTACGGTCATCAATAAACCCCTTGTATAACGATCCTCACCAATTACTAAATTATCATCGAAGTTATTGGTAGCTGTCTTGATCTCAGCCAGTGAAAATCAACGGCATGGAAGGTTTGTTTCGTCTGACCCTCTCTTACCGGACGTCCTTAATAACTTCGATATAAACTCTGAAATACCTTTCATACCAACGAGCTTGAAATGACTAACAAGTGGAGGAGAACAGCGAACGAAATGTACATAACTCTCAATTAATAAATGACAATAAAAAGCTGTCTTTTACAGTTGAAAAGAAAATAGACAAACTAAAACAAAGAAAATTTTTCGCAGTTGAAAAGTTTAGGGTATTATCTTACTTTTTATATATATATATATATATAAAATATATTTAAAGTTAAATTATCTATTTTATATTAAATTTTTTAATTATTTTTTTTACGTATAATAATTATTATTTACTATCTTATTTTATTTTCAAAATTCATAAAAAAATTAAAAAGTAAATGCAAAATAAATTATATCGATATAAATTTAGCTACTGTAATGATTTTATTTATTTATTTATTTATAATAATGCTCTAGCAAGTCAAGATTTTTTCCCCTTTTTTCCCGTTGAGAAGGTAAGGGTAGGTAGGCAGCTCTGCTGTATGTCACTGTGCCATAACAAGTTAACAACGAAATATAGAGAACTCTCCATAACAGACGCGTGGGGGTGGGCTGTTGGCTACTTCAATTAGTAAATTTTGTTTCACCCATCTAAGAACTGTTATCAAAGAGTACACAATTTAAATTTAAATAAATAAATTTATAACAAATAATAATAATAATAATAATAATAACTATATATATATATATATATATATTGGTATTTGGAATCTATGACACTTTCATTTAATGATATAACATTTTTTTAATAATTTTTTATTTATTGCGGGTGATCTGATCTATTTGCAATTGGAGCTTCAAATCAAGATCAGTGGAAAAGCGTTCTACATGACCCCAATCCGTAGAACACAAGGTCCAACTCGTGAGTTGGCCATCAGAAGATCTTGAATTTCATTTTGAGTGCATCTTGATGGATTGATCAATATATGAAAAGTTAACAAAACATGGTCATAGATCTTAGTTATCATGAACGAATTTCTTGATGTGGCACCCATGAAATATAGAAAGTGCCAAATATTGGGAACTACCTAGGAGTTAAGAACATGAACATCACCCAAGAATTTCTATATAACCTAAGCAACAAAATAAAAGATTTTTCCATTCTTTAATTAACTGATTTATGTATAAGATTCCATTCACCTTACATCTTAAAAAGGACTGCATTGAGACTAACCACCAAAATTCTCATCTGATTTCACAGTTCTTAAGGTCCTTCATAACAGTCTTGATTTATACATACTCCCTTAAAAACATTTAGCTTGTCAAATAAATAGAATTAAAAACAGACAACATTTATATGTTTATCGACCAATAGTATTGGAGAATTTATAAACATCAACTCAGCAACCTTCGTAATACAATGATGTTAAATTCCTTTACGAGTACATTAGTCTACATCAATAGTATAGTCCCCATATCTGTTCAATCGCCCATAAATATCTATTCAAGTTGTTTTCTATCTTTGCTTTCTGTTTTCTTGGATTTTTTTTTTCTCTTCACCTGTGTGCATATGAGTCTTGAAAAGTGAGAGAAGGTAAAAGGGGGAGGGGGGGGGGGGGGGGGGGGGGAGGAGGGAGAAAATTGACTTGATTGTAGTGAAATAAACCGTAACAACGAAGTGAGTATTACAAATCAATGGTCTATCTTAACCTGTTGCAGAGTGAATGATTATTTTAATAAACTTCATGTATTAGAGCCTTAAACACAGTTTTAGACACCCCATTTTTTAGCTGAAACTGTGATTTCTAAGTTCAAAATCATGACTTCAAGTCACAGTTTCAGCTCAAAATTGGATTGTGTGTAAAATTGTGCAACAATTTGTGTGTATTAAACACAACTCTGCTTTGCTTAATTGCAATGCGGCTCGCTTTAAAAGGTGCTTTTTCCCTCCACTCTTCTGCTTTGACATGCTTTTAATAACACTTACAGGCTACAACCATACATTTGTAGCCTTTTGTTGAATTTGATGATTCCCCTGCCTCTTCTTCCTCTTCTTCATTGTCATCAAATGGGACACTATCTGGATTGACTCCCATAGCTCTCCTCCTCCTGTTTTGATCGCCATTGAGATCGCCTATACCAAAGGAACAAAGACGGCAACAATTAGATTCTGCCATTTCTTACCATTTAAAATGACATACAAGGGAGTACATCTTGAAGTGCAATGCAGATTCTTGTGCCGTCTGCATCCACTTCCTCACAAAAAGGTTTTAGTCACTTGCTGGCTTGGAAAACAGATCGATTGCTCTAATGAGATCTTACTGCCAATGACTAACTCTACCAAATGTTTTATTTTACAAGGTCAACAAACTGATTACCTTGCTACAGAACCAATAAATCTTCCGAAATGCATCTAAGACATCAAAGAAAAAACAAAATCTACTGATAGATACTTCTGCATTTATGCTCCCCCATTCAGGCTGAAGCATCTGCCATTCTCTGGGCAGTAGAGCTTGCAGCCAAAGAGCATTGGGACTGTGTTATCTTTGAAGGGGATGCTAAAGCATGCTATATCTTCTAATATCACCCCTGACTAGGCTATATATTCTATCATCAGTGATGTTAAGAGTCTAGCTAGGTCCTTTTCGAGTTCTTTTGTTTGGGTCAACAGAAACTGTAATTCTGCTGCTCACGCAGCCACTAAGTTTGCTTTAAATTCCTGTTTGTCTGTCTATTTTAATAAGGGTAATCTTCCAAGTGCTATCGAGTCAGTTTGTAAGGAAGATTATCCCCCTTGTTTCGTTTCCTTCGTTTAATTCCATTGCAGATTATCAAAAAAAAAAAAAAACTTTTAATGAACCACACACCATACTGTCTAAAGAAATGGAATGTATGTCTATCAGTAGTATTGTCCCTTTTCAATGAAAAGATAGTAATCCTTGATACTGATAGTCATGTTTGTTATGGTCCTCAGTGGACAGTCATGTTTTACACAAACTCCCTTATCAACGAAATAGAAACATTACCAAATCAAAAACAATATAAATATGATCTTTAATTTATCATATAAATCTATTAATTATGAAAATAAGATGGGGAAGAAGCGTCTCCTGAAGAATCATTACAGGTATATTCATCAATGGGATAGATACAGACATCACCAGTAGGATCTACATCATTCATTGCAGCATCTGCACTCTGTTGTAGTTCAAGTGCACGTTCAAGGATTAACTCCACTTCACCCATGGTGGGACGAGCCTCTCCCTTTTTTCGCACACAAGAAATGGCAATGTCGACGTAAATCTTGAAACACTCTGGATCTATCTTCCCCATCAGATACGGATCAATTATTTCATTGATGGTCCCTTCTCGCTTACATTTTTGGGCCCACTTAACCAGACCCTGCCGTTTTTCCATCAATTTGAAGTCCATTGCTTCTCTCCCACAGAGTACTTCCAACAGTAACACACCAAAAGAGTAGACGTCGGTTTTATCGGTCAGCCTATATGTAATGAAACATTCGGGATCCAAGTATCTCAGAGTAGTTTCCGAATCCCGTTTGATTTCCACGAATTTGAAACCCGGGGGAAGCATGCTGGACAACCTGAAATCTGACAACTTGGCCTCCCAATTCTTGTCCAACAGAATGTTGGTCGGCTTCACGTCACCGTGGATAATAGTTTGCTTGACCCCAGTGTGAAGGTAGTGCAGTGCACGCGCTACTCCAACGCAAATCTTTAGTCTTAGTTTCCACGAGAGGCGATCGTGGAGTTTGCTGAAGAGTTTTCTGGAGAGGTCTCCATGGACTATGAACTCGTAGACTACGATATTCATGCTTTCATCAATACAATATCCAACGGGAGGGACGAGGTTAGGGTGGTGTAGCTG
Organism: Quercus aquifolioides; assembly: GCA_019022515.1. Lineage (NCBI taxonomy): Eukaryota > Viridiplantae > Streptophyta > Magnoliopsida > Fagales > Fagaceae > Quercus > Quercus aquifolioides. The sequence goes on along the minus strand of CM032328.1, from coordinate 66,226,898 downwards.
GCAAAGCAACACCATCTCGGTCCTTAAGTCCTCGAATTTCAAGCACTTTATTACAACGGTTCTGGTACCGTTACAGTCGTTAAAAAAGCCCCTATATACTCTGCCAAAATCCCCCTCACTAATTACTAAATTAGCATCGAAGTTATTGGTAGCAAACTTCATCTCAGCCATTGAAAATTGACGGCATAATCCCTCAGGAAGAGGTGAAGATGTTGATGGTTTTGCTCTCTTGTCGGAAGTTTTGAATAACTTTGAAACACGTTTCATTGACACTTCACTTAATTGAGAAAAAGCCGGCAAAGCTGTTGAAGTCACTGCATTGAGTAGCAGTCTTATTATTATCCTTCTATATTATGAATGATTAATAAAATAAACAATTAGATTCAGATTTTAATATATGTATGAGTATGATTGCTGACCCATTAGTCAAAAATGATATCATGCAAAAAAGTCTTTTATTTATTTATTATTAAATGATTGCAATCATTTAATAATAAATAAATAAATAAAAGACTTTTTAAAAAAAGATCTAGCAATATATAAATTATTATTAAATGATTGCAATCATTTAATAATAAATAAATAAATAAAAGACTTTTTAAAGAAAGATTTAGCAATATATAAAAGATTCAGAGGCTAATCAAACCAATCAGATAGATTCTCGGGGAAATCTACAGAACACCCCTATAATACTTAATAATGTAGTAAGTTAAGCAACGTTTGGAAAGATAATGAAAAATAGCATCTCGAGTTTTAGAAACTCGAGATCCATATTAAAACTCGAGTCCCAAAGACTCGCTTTGCGAGTGTTTTAGATCTGAAAATGCCACATAGATCTCGAGTTTTAGAAACTCGAGTTCCATGCAAAAATTTTTTTAGTTTTATCGCCCCTATAGTGGCATTTTTAAGTCCTATAGTGACATTTTAAAGCCCTATAGCGGCGTTTTCTTGCAAAATTTTTTCACAAGTGATCAATACCAGGTTCAGGGAGCCCTATAGTGGCGTTTTTAAGCCCTATAGTGATGTTTTAAAGCCCTATAGCGGCGTTTTTCTGCTAAATTTTTTTATAACTCCATTTTTAAGCCCTATAGTGACGTTTTTAAGCCCTATAGTGGCATTTTCCGAACTCGAGTCTTTAAAACTCGATTTCCACGTGGATTTTTTTTCACATCATGCTAATCCGCTTACAAATCGAGACTTAAAAACTCGATTTTTATCTTGGAATTCGAGTTTTAGACACTCGAGATGCTAGTTTTCCACATTCTTTTCCGCCGAGACAACTAACTAAAATTTTTAATATATATTGTTATTTAGAAAAAAAATTCTAAATTCTCAAATAGTTGGTTTCATACCCTAAACTCAAAAGGGTCCAAAACATAAGAAATAAATTCCAAATGTACTTGTTAATTTTTCATTTTTGATAATTCAAACTGTAGAAGATCTTTCTTTTCCTTTCTTTTCCACATGTTAAAAATATATCACCATACTAAAATCTCCACATTATAAGTCAGAGTTCTATGATGCATTTACGAATAATAACTAAAAATCATGTGCCTCCACATAATACATGAATATATTACAAAACTCCAATTGGATTATACGAAGTCACAATCTTATCAAGAATAAGGACCTTAACATTGAGTCTAGGCCTACCATGCTAAAGGCTAACAAACCTCAAGCAACCAACCTCCAATAGAATTAATTAAGGTCTCGTTGAACATAGCAAGATCGAGTCACCAACCATTTACAACAAAAGTCTCCAAATTTAACATAGCACTCTAATCATCACCAAAGAAGTAAGCTCTATACCCAAGGTATAGCTAATTAATTTGAAAAACTATTAGAGGGTGGGATGAGCTAAAACCTAGTAAGTAGCAAAATTAATAGGGGTGGGAGAAATGCAAGTTTCATGATGATGAATAATTACAAAGCATGTTTTAATTTGGGAAATTTCTAACTGAATACTACAAGATTATTTTCAATAATAATATGACGAATGATAAATAATGAACAAAAAATTTCTCAAAATAATACCATGAAATTATATACTATAATCTGTGAACACTAACAATATAATTTCCAAAGCCATAAAATCTAACATACAGAAATTTATCACAAATATACCACACTACCACATAGATTGGTTAGGGGATCCATCCATTCATAACTGGCATAATATTGTCCTCTCTAGTATGCAGACTCTTGGCTCCATGGAAAGCATGTAACACCCCAGTTATTAAGTGTATTTTGGAGGAAACTTGAGGGGCAAAGGTAATTTTACTCAAGATATTTTTGGGGCAATTTGGTAATTAATCTTTTCAACTTGAGTCACCCCCCCCCCTCTCTTTTCTTCCTCATTTCACGTTGATATCTCTCTCTCCCTCATGACTGGCTGCCCCTTCTCTCTATTTCTCTATCTTTCTATCTCACCCACCCACTGAAGCCCACACACCTACACACTCTAGCTCCCTCTATTTCTCTCACTCCCTCACCAGTAAACTAGCCATCTACCACCACTTTTGGCGGATTTCACCGGAGAACTCCATTAGAAACCCCATACGCTCCATTATCTCAAACTTTAAAGGTAAAACTCTTTAACTATTTTGGTAGCTTTTTAAGTTCTTGTAAGATTTCTTTCTAATCTAAGCTACTTGAGTGATATACATGTGATTGAGTACATGGGTTTTTGATTTGGCAGACTTAATTGTTAAATGGTAAGGGCTTTTACAAATGGTGATCATTTGGGTTTCTCCATGGTTAAAATTTGGGTTCCTTGAGCAATCATGTGGGTTGATTTTGTGGAAGTTTGGGTTGATTTTTGGAAGTGTGTTCTTTGCATTTTAAATTACTTTGGCAAATGTGGGTGTGAGTGGAGTGATAACTACGAATTTATGCAAGTTAAGTCTGAGCATGTGCTTTTGCATACCAAGTGTTTGATAAGTTGTTTATATGAGATTTTTGGGTTTGATTCCTTGTTTTTAATATGCTTTAAATCTGGTGGTTTTAATGTGAGTAAATTCTCAAATAATTTGGGCTAGTCTTACAACTATAGCAATTTTCTAAAGCTATCATGACAGATTTGAGTCAACCGCAATGCATGATTTTTAATAAATTACAGAAAAATTGTTTTGGGCTTAAGGCTGTGTTTGGTTCTCGTAAAATATTTTCTGAAAAATTGCCTATTTTCTGGAAATGCTATTTTTGGAAAAGGAAAATATTTTCAAGTGTTTGGTTGCATTATGAAAATTGTTGTAGAAAATATTTTCATGTATTTGGTTTTATTCTGAAAATGCTATTTTCCTACACATTTTTCATATTTTCTCAGTTATTTTCTCAGCATCCAAACAAATTTTATTACAAAAATTTTAAAATCACGGCCAAATCCCAATCCACAGAACAAATCACAGTCAAATCCCAACACCACACACCACCGAAACTCCAATTCAACACACGGCAGCAAACTTCGGCAATCAAAAGCCACAAAAGAAACAAAACCAAAGAAAAAAAATCATCAAATTCGATCAGATCGTTGCGGTGAGGCGATTGGGTTTGAAGGCGAAGGTGTGTGAGGCGACTGGGTTCGATTGGTGCGACTCGCCGGTGCGACTCACGGTTTGTGGGTTTGCGATGCGACTCGATGGGTCTGGGTCGAAGGCGATGGGTTCGTGGGTTCGTGGCAATGGGTCTGGGTCTAGGTCGAAGGTGATGGGTCTGGAAGTGCAATCGACGATTGGCGCGGCGTGGTGCTGCGATCGACGATCAGGGTTCGTCGGCGAAGTCTCTTCTTCCTCTCTCTTTGCGATTTGGGCTCTCTCTCTCTCTCTCTCTCTCTCTCTCTCCAAAAATGCTTTGAAGTGAAAATAGGAACTGAAAACCATTTCCGTGGTTAAAGGGAAAATAGGAAATGATTTTTCGAAAAATTCTATTTTCCATAACTACCAAACACGCGGGTCAGGTGGAAAATGATTTTCTGAAATTGTTTACCACCAAAACAAATGCAGCCTAATTTTCTGTGGTACATTTTATACATATAGGGGAATGTTACCTTAAAGTGTTGAATTAATCGGATAACTTTTCATTGACTAAACAATTTTTACAAATGGCTGCCCTGTTATGTACTGAATCTAAAAGCAAGACTAAAATGCTGAGAAATCGTGGAATTAATCCCAAACCTCGGTTGATCTTATCTTGGCTTAAATATATTATTTAGTACTCAAAGAGATTCATGAGTATGTTATATTATCTTATGATGCACATTTTTGCGGTTGTGAATTTAAAATGTTTTGGTTGTGTCAGCACTATGAGTTTCTTGGATGTTTATTTGGTTCCTGCTTGGAAATGGTACTTGTCTTAGGATGGGCAAGCTAGACTTTAGGGCCTTTGGTTTGATTTTAGGGTATTGTTACGATTTATGGAGATAAGTGTGATGGTACTTTATGAAAGGCCTTGTTATTGATAGGTTTAATCATTGTGTTTTTAGATTCCGATATTCTTGGTGATGGACCTAGTGACTGGATTAGTTGATTTTGTGGTGCCCGGTTGAGGTAAAATTGGTTGGCCTTCTGAGGTAAGTAGCTTTTTAATGGGATTTTTGAAAAATAACCATGTTGCATAAATGTTGTTTTTGGGTTAGACACGCTTTTGGAAACTACCTATGGAAACTATATTTTCCTAAAAACTATCGTGTCGTAACCTTAATATATATATATATATATATATATGATTATTTATGAAAATGCATCATATTTGGTATTGCATTTGGGGAAATGCATGAATTGTTGATATGGAAAATATGAGCATCTTTGATTTAATCTTTGATAAGGAATTCATTGATTTTATGGTATATTGAAAAATTTAAAGATGCTTATCTTGTATTGTTATTTGGGAAAAAGATAGAAAATCTTTTTGATAAAAATGAAGTTAAAAACCTTACAAACTTTGTGGAAGTTAGATTATTTAAGCTTTTCTGAAACTTGCTAAATATAAACTAAGTGTTTCAAAGTATATGTAACCTGTAAGCTTTACGTGGTTTTAACACCATGCCATCTGTGATTTCTGGTGATCACTTGATTTGATTTTTGTAGTCTTTATGACAACGGAATTAGATCCAGGTCAGTGCCCTTTCGCTTTGGATGACGCGTTTTTCCCTGCTGCCTATGGGGGGAAGAGGTTCCTTGATTGTGTGTGGGTGAGGCTGCTTCCCATGGGGCCAAGAGACCACATTCAAGAGAGGTCTTATTTGATGCGCTCTCTCTACTGCTCATGGAGGGAGAGAAAAACCTTGAGGGTATGGGTGAGGAACTGTCCATGGGGCCAAGAGTCTGCATACCAGAGAGGACAATGTCATGCCAGTTGTGAATGGGTGGATCCCCTGACCGGTCTATGTGGTTGTATGGTATATTTGTGATAAAATTACTGTATGTTAGATTTTATGGTTTTGGAAATTGTATTGTTAGTGCTCACATATTATAATATATAGTTTCATGGTATTATTTTGAGAAACTTTGTGTTTCACCATTTAATCATTCCTGTCACATTATTACAAAAAATTGATCTTGCAGTATTCAGTTAGCAATTTCCCAAACTAAAACATGTTTCGCAAATTGTTGATAATCATGAAACTTGCATTTCCCCCACCTCCATTAATTATGCTACTTACTGGATTTTAGCTCATCCCACTCTCTAATAGTTTTTCAAATAAATTTGCTATACCTTGGGCTTGGAGCTTGTTTTATTGGTGATGGTTGGAGCATTATGCTAAGTGAGATTTATGCTATGATTGGTTGGTGACTCAATCTTGCAAAATTTAACGAGATCATAATTAATTCTATTGGAGATTAGATACTTGAGGTTTGTTAGCCTTAGGCTTTGTAGGCCTAACTTCAATGTTGAGGTTGTATAATCTAAAAGGGATTATGGTTTTGTGTTATCCATTTGGAGCTTTGAAATATATTCATGCATTATTTGGAGGCACATGACTTGAGTTATTGTTTGTAATTGTGTTATAGAGCTCTGACTTGTATTATGAAGATTTTAGTATGGTTTTTTATTCTTATCATGTGTCGAGGAGAGGAATGGAAGCAAAAAAAATCTCCTACATTCTCACTTTTAATGGTTCTTCCCTTATGCTTTGAACCCTTTTGGGTTTGGGGCGTGACATAGCAGTGTCACCCATACCCTCAAGGTTTCTCTCTCCCTCCATGGGCAGAAGAGAGAGCACATCAATAGGACCTCTCTTGCATGTGGTCCCTTGGCTCCATGAGCAGCAGCCTCACCCACACATAATCAAGGAACCTCTTTCTCTCATGGGCAGCAAGGAAGAACGTGCCATCCAAAGTGAAAGGACACTGACCTAGATTTGATTCCTTTGTCAAAAAGATTACGGAAACCAAATCGAGTGATCACCGAGAAATCACACATGGCATGGTGTTAAAACCACATAAAACTCACAGGTTATATTACTTTGAAACACATAGTTTATATCTAGGTAGTTTCAGAAAAATCTTAAATAATCTAACTTCTACAAAGTTTGTAAGGTTTTCAACTTCATTCTTGTCAAGAAATTTTCTATCAATTTCTCACATAAAAAGACAAGATAAACATCTTTAAATTTTCTAATAAACCATAAAATCCAAGATTTCCTTATCAAAGATTAAATAAAAGATGTTCATTTTTCCATATAAACAAATTCATGCACTTCCCCAAATGCAATACCAAATATGATGCATTTTCATATATAATTAATTAATCATACATATATTAAGGTTATGACACAATAGTTTTTAGGAAAATCCAATATCCATAAGTAGTTTCCAAAAGCGTGTCTAACCCAAAAACAATATTTATGCAACATGTTTATTTTTCAAAAATCTCATTAAAAAACTACTTACTTCGCAACCGCAAAAGCCTAATTCTCCAAGTTCCAAGAAAATTAGCTAGAACCTAAACAATATCAAGTAAACTTATCACAATAAGCATAGAGCTTGAAATTGTATTTAACTACAGTTTAGGGATTGCCAAATAAGCACTTAATTAGGCAAGCCTAGCATTTAACCTTACAAATAATATTTTTCACTTCCAAAGTTTATCAACCAATTAATTTACAAGGCATAGACTCCAACTTATTCTCATAAATTATTCAAGGTATTATCTCTAACATCAAAACTCCAACACGTAATAAATAGTCCCCATAAGATTTACACCACATCAACAAGAGACCCATGATATGAAAAATCATAATATTCTCCAAGACAAATAACTTAAATCTTTAACTAGCTTCAAATAATTAATAAAAATTATATTCACCATTTATTTTACATTAAAAAGCAAAAATCCCAAAATCTTCACCACTTAGATAACTACTATTGAAAAAATTATAAACCCAGTCATCAAATAATTTCATTAACACAAAACCCATATACATAAGCACATGAATATCATTTTCAAGACTCATAAATCACATGGGTATCATTATCATAAATAAAAATATAACCTCAAGCAAAATATAAAACCCAACAAAAAAAATTAGAAATTTTTATCTCAAATAAAAGGAATGAAGATGCTTAGAGGTTCCTAAGAATTTTCCAGTGATCTTGCAGAAAAAATAATGGTGAGATGGTGGTTTGGAGTGAAACACGGTGGGAGAGTGTGGGAAATAAGCGTGGGTGGTTAAGTGAAAGAGAAAAGTAAGAAAATGATAGGAAGAAAAGAGATGGCCGGCCAAAAGAGAGAAAAGACATATTTGTGAGATGAGTGGTGGGGGTTAAATGAGGTTGGTGGGCACGTGTGGTCCAAAAATATCTGACCATTACCCCTTACAGTTAGTGACTTCAGGTCCTCTGCGGGCAGCAAAAGCGGCGTCTCCCGTTGCACGCTGACTTGGGTCTGAATTTTCTCAAGATATTTATGAGAACGTTTGGTGTGTAAATAAAATAGGAGACGTATGGTGCGTATTAACCACAAAGGTAAGTCTAAGCTACATTTGTAGCCTTTTGTTGAATTTGATGATGGTCTTCACAAGTCCAGGGTCGTATAGAGAAGAACGGTTAGCCTTTTGAAAACTAATGTGTTAATTGCTGATCAGGACAGCAGGGGTGCAGTGTGAATTTCAGCTTATACCTCATTTGGCTAGGGGAGCTATTTTAGAATTTTCTGGAATATTTTGAACCTTCAGTGCTGGCTAACTTGTGATTTTGGCTTACATGCACATTGAAGATTTAGTGAGTTAATTCTCTTTGGTGGGCCTGTGATTCAGAGTACAACATGCTAAAAGATATGTTGGGAATTAAATAGTGTTTTTACTTTTGCTTTCATTCTTCCTATTTTATTCATCTACTAGTATAGGATGCACGTGTAAGGCACATGCTCATCCGTAAAAATATTGCCATTAAGGTTAGAATTAGAATTTATTTATAATTATTTAATTATTGAATTGCTTAAAAATCATACTATTAATGTTTCAAAATATTCTGATCTATTACCAAATCTATGGTTACCCTCAACATAGCCACCAATTCTTGAGCCCTTTCCCCATCACTTCCTCTCTAAAGCTCTTTATCACTCTAATTAAGTTTCTATCAACACAGAACTACTCCTGGATCAAAATCCACCAAAAAGCTTAAAGATTATTTATCCAAGTTAATTTTTTAGCATAATATTGTACTAAATTTTAGGGTCTTGGGTAAAAAGAATTGAAACTTGTTGTGCTTGGTGTTGAGCTCTTTGGTAATGCTCGTATTCAATATTTTAAATCAACTCAACTTCTTAAGAACAAACTATAAAAAATAATAATAATAATAATAATTTATTCTCACGATTCAATAAAACATCAAGGCATATTTTTTATAAGTAACACAGAAGGCATATTTTTATTCTTGAATCATATACACAAAATTTAAATAACAAAAGCAACAACAAAATTCGACAAATCTAACTCAAAGATACATAAATCACAAAGATTTGGAGAGAGCAAACCCAAGAAAGAAAAACTCAACATTATAAAACAGAGAATGTTATCCCCTAAAAATGAATTCTCAAATATTAGTAAATAAGAGTCTAAGGTTCAATCTCTGCTTGCACCAAAAATTGATTGGTGTTATAACCATATGCTCATTCCTAATTAGTGGCGGCGCCATGTTCAGGTCAGGGTGTTCCTAGGAACACCCTGACCTGGAAAAAAAAATTATATATAATAATTAAAATTTTTTTATTTGTTTACCCTTAAAAAAAAATTAGGAACAACCTCAACCAAAATTAGGAACACCCTCAACCAAAAACGGATTCCAGGCCGAAACAAAAACTCTTGATTTCCCATACAAAATAATGCAAATATAAACCTATAATCCAAACAAAGCAGATATAGATCAGCAATGGAGGTGAGGAGATGTTGTGCTGGGTAGAGGCGGCTTGAGAGAGGAGCATGGAGATGCTATTAGGGATGAATGATGCTTGTTGAAAGAAGCATGGTGGCGGCGTAAAATAATGCTTGAGGAGAACATTGAGAGAGAAGAAAAGCTGTGACTAAGAAATAAGGACGAAGAAAGAAAAGAGGAAAGTAGACCTGAAGAAAAATCTAGAAGAGACCGGATAGAGATAAGAAGAGATAAGATGTAAAGCACGTGTGAAGGAGAGAAAAAAGGTTAAAGCAAAAGTGACACATAAGTTAAAATAAAACCTGACAGAGAAAACAAAGGAAAAAGGAAAAAAAGTTATTAAAAATAAAATTAAATTAAAGGGTGAGCCTTGGTTTATGGTTTGGGTTATGACGAGTATAATTTAAGGCTTGGGTTTATCACTTGATTGACCCACTCAACTTTTAATTATATTATACATATTAATTATACACATAACAAATTATAGAAGACAATTAATAAACAACTAAATTATGTTAGGCTAAACAATAATGAAACAATCAATCAATCAATATATATATAAAAGCAGAGACCTCATGTGAGAGTGCATGAGGTCCTGCCACGTGGCACTCTGATATTACATTTAACATTTTTTACATTTTTTCATTAAGTTTTTTTTACTGTTACCCAATAAATCATAGTAACTTATTTTTACTATTATATAAATTTAGCATTTTTTACCTCTTTTTATTAAGTTTTTTTTTTTTTTTTTACTATTACCCAATAGATCATAGTAACTTATTTTTACTATTATAGTATAAAATATGAGCTGTTTTTGACAATTAGACCAATTAGACCAAAAGTTGTTCACTATAAAATGAATTAACTTTTAAAAGTAGACCAAACCTTATGAAAAACTTAGACCCAGTTCTTACCTTACATATTATGACCCAAGTTTGACCCTAAATCAAAGCAAAAACTCTTACCCTCTTACAAACTCTCTTCTTCCTCCCTCACGTATAGATGATACTTCTAGAAAATCTCATTCTCACAAAATATGTCTTCATTTTTCCACAATTTCAATTCAATATGTTTTTATTTATTAATAATATTCTATGCAATTTATGCAGACAAATTCTCTGTCATCGACTAGTGCAATAAAAATATATATAAATCTTGAGATCTCTAAGGTTGTTGAAATAATTGACAAGTGCATATTTGTAAAATTTATAATAACAAAAAGGTCTAATAAATAGCATAAACTATCTCACAAAATGCAATTAACTTAATATTTTCTTTAAAAAAATTCAATGATAGGAATGGTCAAAAACATGATCCTATACAAGAAATACCAAAAATATATGCAAAACAATTTTCATTGGAGGATTTATCTTTAAATAATATGAAGACAATAGTAAAGATAAAATGCATGGAATGAGATCTTACAAAACAAGTTTATTAATCATTTCAAATTATACTCATCATTTATGTATTAAAAAAAAAAATACATCATAATATTTACATTAAAAAAATAGTACATATTAATTTCAAAGTTCATTACAAGATGGGAACTGCTAGGGTATTGCAATAATAAGTAACATTGATACAACAATGGGTTGGTATTACATTTTGTGTGTACTTTGTGAAAAGAATATCAAACCACAAGCAAGATCATTTTGGTGTGCAAAATGTAAAACAAAAATAAATCTTTCTATCCCAAAGTTAGAGGCACTCACATTAACTACATACTCTCCAAATATTTATAATATATTTATCTCACTATAACTACTATATATATACAATTGCAAACTACTTCAGATATAGGATTCAAATTGAAGTTTTTAATGCAACTAACAAAACAAATTTTGTGATATTTGATCGAGATGCCGAGAAAATCCTAAATAAATCTACAAGATCGAGATCTTGCTGAAAAATAAATTGAGGTACAACTTATTTAAATTATTGTAAAAATATTGATATTGGAGAAGGAATCCTACGTGATTTGAAAAAAAAAATTAGGAAAAAAATGAATTTCTCTATTTCATTTGAATGAATTCAATCTAAAATATGGTTTTGAAAATTACATAGTTGCTAAGATTTTTGATGCACCTTCAAATGATAAAAAGGTATGGAAGGAAAAAAAAAACCACAATTCAACATGCTATATTTATTCTTTTTGCTACACTATTCCAAAATTAACAAAAAAAAAAAAATTACAAAAAACTGTCATATCATTGAAATTTAATACAAAGGCAAATACCTATGAAAAATCTTAGTGACAAAATCCAAACTTTGTAAAATCTAATCAAGAATCTCTCGGTGCCAATTCATTAGTAATTAATACAAATGATGCAACAAAAGGAAAATATGATGAAAGCTCAAAAATTGAACAAATATGGACAGAATAAATTTCAAATGTTGAAGATGGATAAACTAATGATGACAACAAGCGTCACCATACCGCAATAACAAAGCATTGAAGAAACAAAAAAAATAAGGGGAAATTACACTTTACCCACCTGTAGTTTGCTCAAAAAACACTTTACCTACCTATGGTTTAAAAAATGGCACTTTACCTACCTGTGGTCTAATCTGTTAACCAAAAGTTTACCCACCTCTATCCTGCCGTTACTCTAATACTATTTCAAACTTAAAAAAACAATAGCAATTGAATCAAAACACTTTCCTGAGAAAAAAAAAAAAAGCTTCCTTATCTTTTACGGACCCATCATCACCATTTACACAGGCTTCAGCCCAGCTATCTTCGTTGCCAACCACTCTCTCGCACACAAAGCTCTTATTCAAAACAGTGCAGTTTTCGCTGACCGCCCAGCTCCTCCACCTACAGTCGTGATCGTATCTAGTAACAAACACAACATCAACTCTGCTCCTTATGGTCCCACATGGCGACTCTTTCGTTGTAATCTCACTTCAGAGATTCTCCACCCTTCGCACATGAAATCTTACTCTCACGCGCGCAAGTGGGTCTTGGATATTCTCCTCAATCGCCTTCGTTCCAACACTGAATAAGTTGTTAAAGACCATTTCCAATACTCCATGTTTTGTTTGTTGGTTCTTATGTGTTTCAGAGACAAACTCGGTGAAACCCAGATTAAGAAAATCGAAGAGGTTGAACGTCGCTTGCTTTTGAGCTCTGGTCGGTTTGCTAATTGCTATACTCAATTTTTTCCCCAGTATTGGAAGGATTTTATTTCGTAAGCGTTGGGAAGAGTTGTTTAAACTTCGGAGAAACCAAGATGATGTGTTAATTCCTTTGATTAAAGCAAGGAGGAAAGTGAAGCAAGAAAGACAGAGTAAAACGAAAGAAGGCAAAGAAAATGACGATGAGTTTGTTGTGTCGTATGTGGACACGTTGTTGGATTTGGAGTTGCCAGAGGAAAAGAGGAAGCTTGAAGATAAGGAAATGGTTAATTTGTGTTCAGACCAATTACTGAATTGCTTTCTCATAAGGCTCTTGCATTGGTCTATTTGCAGCTGTTGTCATCTTTTGAGCAATCTATCAAGTAAAAGGAAGCTTTTTTTTTTCTCAGGAAAGTGTTTTGATTCAATTGCTATTGTTTTTTTGAGTGGAATAGTGTTAGAGTAACGGCAGGACAGAGGTGGGTAAACGTTTGGTTAACAGATTAGACCACAGGTAGGTAAAGTGTCATTTTTTAAACTACAGGTGGGTAAAGTGTTTTTTGAGCAAATCACAGGTAGGTAAAGTGTAATTTCCCCAAAAAATAAAATAAAATCGTAATGAAGCTGATAGGTTATTTAGACCCCTAAAACAACCAAATTGCGTAGCCTAGATTAATTAGCCAAGTTGTTACTTAGTCAAATTAAGCAATTCTAGGTTAAAGCAATTTAACAATCATATCAAGAATAATAATGCAGTGGAAAATAAATAACACAAGATATGATCACCCAGGAAACCACACGGTAAAAACCTGGGGAGGATTTGACCCACCGATCCTCAAGGCAAACAAGAATTCACTATGAAAGAATTGAAGTTCTTACAGAAGGACTACAAGCTCCCCGCTCGACTTCCTAATGCTACCCACCAGTACGAACTTCCTGACACGACCACGCGCAGGCTCCGAATCCACAGACTACTTCTTTCTTGAATTCTTCAATCAGCTACAAGCTCCCCGCTTGTTTTTTTCTTTTAAGTTCCAATGGTTGCAACTAAGTTGATCTTCAAGATGTTGAAATCATCTCTACCTTGAAAACCCTAAGCTTTGTGTAAAGGAAAGCTCCTCTAAGATCTCACAAGAGATTTACACAAAACAGAAAATATGAGCAACAATAACAATATGGACAACCTCAAAAACGTGGCTAGGGTTTAGTTTATATACCTAGGGTAAAAACACAAAACCCTAAACGTTTAATGAAGTAGGGCTGAGTTGGAAATTCTGCAGAAAATTCAACCTGTGCGATTTTCGATCGATCGAGTCTAATCTTCGATCGATCGAGCCAGGCCAAAAGTCCCAAGTACTTCTGCAGCCACTCGATTCCAACTGTACAATAATAAACCAACTTTGAGCAAGCCTAAACAAGACTAAATACAATGTTTTGATCATGGTTTGCCAACATTACAAATTAGAGTTCTAAATACATAAAATCCTAAGACCTTAGAACCTAACAAACTCCCCCTTTGGCAATCCGTGACAAAACCATAGTTAAAAGCTCAAAGTTTTACAAGTAAAAGCCCTTTACAAAAGTAATGCTCATAAAATCAAATTCAGCCTAACTACTATCCATCAGTTGCAAGTGTAGACAGCAGCTTTAGTTGAATCAACCTGTATATTCCTGAAATACTCAACAAACACATAAACGCATGTGTGACAGAAAAGAGTAAAACAACAGGTATAACATTCTTGTAAGATTCACACAACACAAAATAAAGACATATATGAATGATCAACTCATAAATATAAATCAATAAGCAGTGAATCATAAAGCAACAAGAATCAATGAATATAACATGTATATCAATCAATGTTACTCCCCCTAACATGAATATCCCCAAAAATGATATACAAAGTGAAGCACCTAGATACAATCTAAAAAATAACTCCACAAGCTCCTCAAAACAAAAAGTCTCCCCCTAACTACAAAAACCCCTCTACAAGTCAAAATACCACTCCCCCTTTTTGTGACGGAATGCCAAAGAGCAATCACAAGTCGCCATCAAAAGGAGGTGGTGAGGGTGAATGAAGACGCGCCAAGTCAGCTCGTAGAGCACGAAACTCATCTAGCAAGTCCACCAAAATCTGTCCATGAGCCGCCTGAACGGTCATGATAGTCTCCAAAGTACGACGAACATCGAAGTCGGCCGAAGGAGGTGGAGGAACATCAGCAGCAGCAGCATCATCACCAACTGGATCAGTAACATCCTCACCAGCAAGATCTGCAGAAGAAGAAGGAGGAGGTGCGCTACAAGAGGGCTCAGACCTAGGGTGTTTAGAACCAGCTCGAAGATGAGCAGCCCTTTGTCTAAGAAAAGACGCACCTATAGGAGCAATAACATGAACGGGCTCAGAGTAAGGGAAGCCACCAAGATCAAGATGAAGAAGAATCCTATGAATAAAAATAGGATGTACAAGAGCATGAGCAGATGATGAACTCCTATAAACATCGTTCAAAGAACGAAGAAAAAGATGGGGAAAACTAATAGGAGCATCAGTAACCAGAGCGTACAAAAATACACACCGCTCAAGAGGAATGGTGTGAACATGGGAAATGGGCCAGATAGAATGACACGCTATCCTAAAGAAAAGATAGTATAACCCAGAGAGCTCAGCAGAGGTGATCCGAGGATCAGAACCCCATTGGACAGTAGTCCCAGTGATGTAAGACAAGACATCACTAATCTCGGGAGACACATCATATGGATAGACAGGATGTCGAACCAATGGTACCCCTAGAGCATCAGCCACTACCGTAGGAGTAAGGGTGTACTCTACGCCTCGTATCCAACTCTTGACTAGAGTGTTGGAATCATAGATGCGGATAGAGATGTTCGAATAGAACTCTCTAATCAAGGCAGAAGGTGGAGGAGGATCAGAAACATCCACCAAGGGTAACCAGCCCCTACGCTCAAAGTTTGCCCTAATGGCAGGATCAAGTTCATCTAAGTGAACAGAACGCTCAGCCCAAATTTTTCTCCTAACATTCAGCTTCTCATAAATCTCTTGGTTTTTCTCACTCGAAAACTTCTCACGATCATAGGATGGAGGGGGTGAAGGAGAAGGTGAAGGAACATTCCTACGGGCTCTAGTTTTCCTAGGCATAGTGCTAAGGAAAGGACAGAGACACACAGGAAAAACCAAAAGAACAAGAGAAAACAAAACCAAGGGCAGACTGCAAATTAGCACAATAAAAAATATAGAACAAAAATCTATATGATGCATGAACATTAATAATGTTGTGATGCATGATCTAATGCAGTAAACAAATAAGTTCAATTGAGATTGAATTGACAAAATTGGCTTGAACATGGAATTTTTATCAAAAATCCCAAAAATTGAAAACCACTTGTTGAAATTTTATACCAAAAAGATGAATTGAGCATTATAAAACACATTACATAGATTATAATGCTTAATTACAACTACACAACAAGTCAATTTCATCAAAATCATCTCAATTTAACAAAAGCCCCAAATTCGGATCAAGAACAAGCCCTAGATTTTTCAATTTTTCACCAAACTCAAATTTGATCAAATTAACAGGTAAGAATCATGTTAATGAAGTGTCCCCACAAAAACCCAATGATCAATTTCGTAAATTAAGGCTTGAATCAACAGAAAATCCAAATTTTGCATATTCCGAAAATTACCCTCAAATGCATGAAAATATGCATGTAAACTTGAAAATAAATTCAAAAGGAAGGGTACAAGTGTCTTACCAACTTGAGGAGAGAGAGATTTTGCAAAAAGAACGGAGGAAAACGACAAAAATCTTCTGAATAGAGCTTGCCAACACGGAGAGAGGAAAAGACTTTGAAAAGGTTTTGAAATAGGAACTTTGAAAAAGTCAGAAAAGTGCCTTTTAAAAAGCTTTTTCACGATGTTCGATCGATCGAAAATCAGATTCGATTGATCGAAACACACAGTTATTTTGAGACAAATGAAAGCACTTTTTCGATTGATCGAAAATCAGATTCGATCGATCGAAACACACAGTCATTTTGAGACAAATGAAAGCACTTTTTCGATTGATCGAAAATCAGGCTGGATCGATCAAAATGGGCAGAGGCTCACTAAATTTTGAGAAAAATCACAGATTTGAAAGACAAACCAAATTTTGAAAAACAACTCCTCAAAGCATTAAATTACAGAAATAAAATGCATGAGTATGAGATGGAATGATTTTTCAAAAACCCAAAATTTTAAACCCCAATTTTCTCAAAAACAAGTTTCAATCATTCTTCCTTTGAATATTCTCAAACAACAAATATGTTGTACACAAATCTCAAGATAATTTCAAACTTGGTTGGTCAGACCAAAAACACACACACTAGCATGTACAGTGTTTAACAAAGAGTAACTTGTGTAGTGTGTGATACTAGCAAAAACTTGAGATACATGTGAGGTGATATGTGAATAGCAATCAAACACAAAGTCTACACAATTCATCACATAGAATTTAAAAGAGACTATCACCTAAAGAGTTACATCCTATAACTCCCACATCTCCTAGAACAAAAGCTTGCAATCATATAAGTTTCTTGTATTTTTGCCCCATTATTTAGGTGAAATTTGGCATAAAGCCTAATAGTACACACCAGATTAGATTATGTGAAATGGCATCAAGCCTAATAGTACACACCAGTTTTAAGCATTAAGCATTTAAAGAGGCTACACCTTATGTTCTTTTTGTGCATGTGCTACACTTTCTCGAGCACAAAATCTTATGATATGCACTAAGGTGTTCATGATTGACTAGTGAACAGTGGTGAGATGGTTATTTATGCCTTTCTCAAAAGGATCAAGTCCGACAGTCAAATAACATGTGACTTCAAGATCAAGACAAAGTGATTAATAACCACAAACATCTTTCCCACACAACATGCACTACAAAGCTTTAACTAGACAGGTGCAATATTTAAGCTCATCAAAGTTAAACAAGGTACACAGAACATGACATGTGTCAAAAGATAGACCAACCTTGTTTTTCAAAAATCAAGAAAAGTAGTGTCTAACAAAATTTTTGCTTTCACTTTTCCCCTTTTTTTTTTTTTTTTTTTTTTTTTTTTTTTAAATTTTAAAGGAAAACAAATAAATCCTAGAGTGAAATGCATGAATGTAATGCAATGCAAGTCCTAGAACAAAAACAATAAAAAGACACAAACCAAAGAACAATGGTCACCAAAGAATAGAGCAATTAAGCACAAGGACCATGTCAGAAAGACTCAGTTAGTTCGAGTCTTTTGCATCCAAAACTTTTTAGATGCACCACGAGCATTGGAGTTCTTATTCATATTCGAGTGATTCCCAACTCCAGGATTGGAATAAAGGTTTAACACCTTTACCAATTCACCAATTAATGCCATAGGATCATGTGCTTGAGGCACAGGCACTTTTGGTTTAGTTGCTCTCTTATCAGCTTGAAGCTTGTAACAGTTAGGACGAATGTGTCCAGACTTACCACAATAATGACAAACCCACGCAGGTTTACCATGCATCTTGTCCTTAGATTTGGTAGGCTCCTTAGGTTTAGATTCTCTTAAGTCTACCCTAATCTTCTTAGGTGGTGAAACTTCTACGGGTTTAACTATCTCACTCACAGGTGGTTTGACAGTTTCACTCACAACCTCACTCACATAAGGTTCAGAAGAAGAAGAAGGAACAAAAGTAGTGGAATGTGGTCCAGAATCAAAAATGCTTTCAACATATCCTAACCCAGTTTTATCAGCAGGAGACTTTTGAACATTCAGCATGTGATCAAGTTTAGAACTAGCAGATCTAGCAACAGATAAATCATGTTCCAAAGTTCTAACTTTATCAAGCAAAAGCATGTTCTCAGATTTAACATTATTCAAAAGCTCATTAGCATCAAACAGTTTAACAAGCAAATTTCTCTTTTCAAGCTCAAGAGAATCAATTTTCTTTAGGCCAAGTTCAACTTTCATAGCATCCTTTGCAGCAATTTTGCAAAGTTTGTTATAGGCCTCTTGAAGATCTGCATCTTCAGAGAGTTCCCAATCAGAATGGTTCTCCTCAACAGATATGCTTTCATTGACTATAGCAGTAGCCGTGAAAGCAATGAAGTTTCCATCCTCGTCCCCACCGGACTCATCATCAGAAACCTCATTATCACTAAGGGTTACAGCCATAGCTTTACCCTTATTCCTCAAGAATGTAGGACATTCAGATTTCACATGACCATACCCTTGACAGCCAAAACACTGAGGACCCAAAGAGTTATTAGAAGATTGACCAAAATTTTCTCTAGGTTTTTCAAAATTGTTAACCTTAATGGGATCATTCTTCCTAAAATTTCTAGGTTCAGCAGTGTAAGTCCCTCTTGCCTTTCTATTTGTATTCCTCAGAAAGTTCTTAAAGTTTTTGGCAAGATAGGCAATCTCTGTAGCAGAGAGCTCATCATCAAATCCACCACCCTCAACATCATCAACTGACTTAAGAGCCATTGATTTGGATTTGTTTACTTTAGGTAGGTCAGACTCATAGGATTGAAGAGATCCTACAAGCTCATCAACAGGGATGGAGTCCACATCCTTGCTTTCAGTGATGGCAGTCACTTTGGGTCTAAAATCTTCAGTTAAAGATCTAAGAATCTTCCTAACAATTTTAGGTTGATCGTAGATTTCACCCAAATTAAAAGCAGAATTGACAATATCATTTAATTTAGCATAGAATTCATCAAAAGATTCATCATCAGACATTCTAATGCTTTCGAATCTAGAAGTCAATTGTTGCAATTTATTAATCTTAACAGCCTTTGTGCCTTCATGCACAGTTTGGAGGATTTTCCATGCAACATGAGCAACCTCAACATTAGAGATCCTCTTAAATTCCTCCATAGAAACAGCATTAAAGATAGCATTCATAGCTTTGCTATTGAAGCTTGCTGCTTCTTTTTCAGAAGTTTGCCACTCACTCACAGGAGTAGCGGGTTTCACCCATCCGTATTCAACGGAATTCCAAACCCTTTCATCAATGGATTTCAGGAATGCTTTCATCCTTACTTTCCAATAAGCATAGTTGTTCCCATCAAAATGAGGAGGAACAAACAAAGAGTGTCCATGCTCCATGACAACAGGGGTCAAGGATCAGCTCAGAGATTAAAAATCTCAAACACAAAGAGCTACCCGCTCTGATACCACTTGATAGGTTATTTAGACCCCTAAAACAACCAAATTGCGTAGCCTAGATTAATTAGCCAAGTTGTTACTTAGTCAAATTAAGCAATTCTAGGTTAAAGCAATTCAACAATCATATCAAGAATAATAATGCAGCGGAAAATAAATAACACAAGATATGATCACCCAGGAAACCACACGGTAAAAACCTGGGGAGGATTTGACCCACCGATCCTCAAGGCAAACAAGAATTCACTATGAAAGAATTGAAGTTCTTACAGAAGGACTACAAGCTCCCCGCTCGACTTCCTAATGCTACCCACCAGTACGAACTTCCTGACACGACCACGCGCAGGCTCCGAATCCACGGACTACTTCTTTCTTGAATTCTTCAATCAGCTACAAGCTCCCCGCTTGTTTTTTTCTTTTAAGTTCCAATGGTTGCAACTAAGTTGATCTTCAAGATGTTGAAATCATCTCTACCTTGAAAACCCTAAGCTTTGTGTAAAGGAAAGCTCCTCTAAGATCTCACAAGAGATTTACACAAAACAGAAAATATGAGCAACAATAACAATATGGACAACCTCAAAAACGTGGCTAGGGTTTAGTTTATATACCTAGGGTAAAAACACAAAACCCTAAACGTTTAATGAAGTAGGGCTGAGTTGGAAATTCTGCAGAAAATTCAACCTGTGCGATTTTCGATCGATCGAGTCTAATCTTCGATCGATCGAGCCAAGCCAAAAGTCCCAAGTACTTCTGCAGCCACTCGATTCCAACTGTACAATAATAAACCAACTTTGAGCAAGCCTAAACAAGACTAAATACAATGTTTTGATCATGGTTTGCCAACATTACAAATTAGAGTTCTAAATACATAAAATCCTAAGACCTTAGAACCTAACAGAAGGTTTTTAGTACATCACATAATAAAAGTCAATAATATAGAATGAATTAATACGTATTTATCAACTTTTATTATACAATATTACTCCAAGTTGTTTTCATTATTGTTCATTACTTGAACAAAATAATTATAATAGATATATGTGTGCAATTTATAATTGTTACTTTTTATGATGAACTCATTACTAACAAAATTTTATAATAAATATGCTATAATATATGTATAATATTTTCCAAAAACAAATTTACATAAAACATTACAACCTTACTAGTACATTATAAAAGACAAACAAATTAAATTATGTTAGGCTAAACAATAATTAATAATTTTATAATTAATGAAACAACAATATAACAAATTATAGTTTATAAAAGACAAACAAATTAATGAAACAACTAAACAACAATAATTAATAATTTTATTAATATTTCAAATGAACTTATAGTTTATTGTTTATTCTTTTACTAGAATTATGGACAAATATTTAATAAGAAAACCACGTAAAAGATAATTGTAAACTTTATGTATTTTTGTATTTTTTTTAATTGTTATTGTTGTCAATATACAAATTTTTCTTTTTATTAGATTGTGTAATTTATACTTGTTGAAGAACACCCTAAAAAAAGTTCTTAGAGCCGCCACTTTCCTAATAGCGTTCAAAATCTCTTTTTCTTTGGTTGTTCTTTAACACCTTTATTCATATTATATATTACATATATATTAGTCATCATTATATATATTGTTTAATTTTAAACTATACTATTTTATACGTGCGTAAACTTACTTCTGTTGTGAGCTACCGACTAACATGACCGATGAATCTGCAACAATAGCATTATCATCAATAATGCTTTGCACTTCATCAACTCTTGATACGGCTTTTCTTTTTGGGATAGATTTATAGGAATTTCTCCTAGTTGAACTATCATCTATATCCTTAGGCTCCATATAATCTTATGCTAGTAAGCTAAAAATGAACAGCAAAATTAGAAAAGGGGAAAAATATGTTTTTAAAAGTAACCAAAAATAATGCAGCAATGAGGAAAAACGGAATACACATGAATGATAATAATTTGAGTGCAAAAATTTAGAAATAAATGACAAAATATATAAAACAACATAAGAGTTTATGATAAAAAAAAATGACCAGACAAACAAGATACAATAAAACTGTACTTACCTGTTACTTTGAAGCTTTAACACAAATCAGATACAATCCGAAGATTAACGCATCCAACGTCCTGTTAAGAAAGAGACAAGAATTTTGTTTTGGAATCAAAGGAAAAAAAAAAAAAAGAGAAAAGATGAAAGAGTTTATGACATGCTTTCTTGTTTCTTATCTCTAGCCTTATCTCAATCCCTTGGATCCTGTTTTTGTGTTTATCAACAGAGATAAGAGCCTCAAGTTCTCTAACTATTCAAATTAAGAATTCTCTCTCTCTTGCGTTTGTTTTATTATTTACTCATAGCTACTGTAGTTGGTAAACCAAACTCCTTCTCTCCAGCGTTCTTCTCCCTCAAATGCGTGTCCATTTACAGAGCATGAGACCAAAAAAGTCAACAAAGAGATAAGATAAAATAAAATAGGGGCAAATGACCAAAAGACCCAGGCTCTCTAACGGTTCAAATTGAAATTTTTTTAAGGATAGAAGTGTAAACTTATGCACACAAAAAACAAACAAACCCAGCAAGATGCTCGACAAAAGTACTGTTCACAATAACCAAGCAAGGAGCTCGACAAAGCACGGTTCACAGGCTAATTCGTGCTTTTTATATAGTTAATAGAAATTGAAATAGAAACAATGACGTCGTAGTTCTAAATTTTTGTCCATATTCTAATTCTAGAAACTGCTAAATGATTTTTTTGCATTTCTCTTGGTGTGTTCAGTAGCTCACTCTATACAAATTCCAACTGGTTTGCTTTCGAGGATGACAGAGTTGCCAATGAACGCTCAACTAGCTCACTCGCTTCCCCATTACCCAACACTGAGGTGAACGTTGTAATTAATGGTGGCAGTGATGATAATGCTATTGTTGGTGAAGATGACGACTTGGTTGACACTGCAACACCTTCTCCAGAAGCAGGGACAAAGTCAGAAGGCACTACACATCTTGATAACTCAAGAGAAACGGGACCCGCTGAAACTGATAAACAACCTGAATGGTTTGAATGGAGGGAAACTAAACTACAGATTCTGGTGACCCGTCTGATGTTCTACCCAATGGTGAGATTCAAGTTGGATTAGAACTTAGCGAGGCAGATGCAGCTGATGCTTCCTTATCCACTGGTGGATTGGAAAAAAATGATGAAACAGTTGCTGGACATTTGTCTGAATCAACAGATGAAGACCCGAGTTCTGATCCTTCTGAGAATTTGATTATCGTACCTCATGAAACAATGGCGCTTCCTAACAAAATTCTGTATTGCAGTCCAGTAATAAAATGACTTTTGCGTGATGAGAGCAAATTATTTAAGACCCTCCAGCCCATCTTTGCAGCCTGCGAGCATGGTTCACGAAATGAGGCACCTAGTAGTGACGTTATTCATACAGTGACATTTTTTCCCTTAATTTTTGATGACTTCCCAACAGATCAGTAATCCACTAAAATTGGAATTCTATTTTTTCTTGTTTTTAGCCTGAAAAACTGATTGTCTTTGTTTCTTCTTCTGTTAGAGGAAGTAATTAAAGGTTTAGCAACTAACATCCAATCTTATGGATTCCCGCAGTGGAAGACTGATGTCACCCACTTGCATTATATCCACACGTGAACAAGACCAACTCACACATAAAACAAAGATTTACCCTTGCCCTTTACTGGATTGTTCATTATCTTGCATTACATTCGGACGTGAACAAGACTTGATCACACATGAAACAAAGATTTTACCCTTGCTCTTTACTGATTGATGGATCCATTATTTACTAGCAACAAAGTGAAGTTGGACTACAATGAACAATACAAGCTGAAATACATGAACCAATGATAATACTACTTGTCGAAATAACAATATTACAAGCAGCTGAGTCATTGTTGCACAACCAACTCAAACCAGAGCAAAATCTTCTAAATCAATTGTGGTACCTCAATCAGCTTTCAGGATCCAAGCCTCCATGCAAAATAGATACAGGGATCGACGGATCGTTAGTCTTCAACACAACATCCTTTTTAACATACAGTTCTTGATGTTTCTATAAACTCCCTTTTCTATACCAAATATCCTCCCTTTATCGATTGAGAGGTTTCTACCTCTGTCAAGAGTCTTCTATTGCATGTAGCATGTAGCATGTGATGCCATGTTCTATTTCCCCCCTCTTTTTTACCATTTTATTTCCCCAATACTAACTAGTTCAATATCATTTTTCTTTTATCCATTTATCTTCTTTTATTTTTGCTCTTCTTATTGCCATTTGCTTATTATCAATTTGTCATTTTCTCTTCCATTTTATGCATAGTTTTCCCACAAATAAAATGTTATATTTTTGTGAATTTTTTATTTTTCTTGCATCTCTACTTTAAGTTGATTAATTTTGTATTCTTTAGAACTCTACTTTGAGTTGATGTGATTTTGTTTTGTATTTTTAAGTTACCTTTTTCATTCATTTTTATTTTTATTTTATAGATGTCATCCTATTACATTATAAAATATGGTATATAAGATTATAATTTGGTTTTTATTACTAACTATATCTTTCTTCTCATCTTATTTTCTATAAATTTATTATTCTCTCTCACATTCTCTCATTAAAAAGAGATTATTTTCTCTTTCTCTCTTATTTTTTTATTCTTTTTGCAA
This sequence comes from Quercus aquifolioides, assembly GCA_019022515.1. Lineage (NCBI taxonomy): Eukaryota > Viridiplantae > Streptophyta > Magnoliopsida > Fagales > Fagaceae > Quercus > Quercus aquifolioides. The sequence goes on along the minus strand of CM032328.1, from coordinate 66,202,515 downwards.
CTCTACTTTAAGTTGATGAATCATTATATTTTTTAAAACTCTATTTTGGGTTAATACATTTTAGTATTGTATTTTTGAGTTTCCCATAACAAGTAGTCTCTCTCACTCTCTCTACCATCTCAAAAAAAAAAAAGAAAAAAAAGAAAAAAAGTAATCTCTCTCCCTCTTATAGTCCTGATTTGATTTTTATTTGAGTTAATATGTAATTATTTTGGAAGTGAGAATTTGAATTTATATAACAAATTTTTTTTTGACTATGCATTTTAATGTGCCTATCAATTATTTGAATAATATTAAGTGCAATTTTGTTATGACTTTTTTATCATGATAATCTTCTTTAAGAGAATGAACAATTTGAATGATTTATTTAAAACTTAAAAAGTTTAGCTACATAGAAAAAAATTAGAAAAAAACATAGTGCATTATAACTTAATTTTAAAGAATATGGATCACATCATTAAAGAATAATATTAATCAAATACACCAAAAATAATAGAATTATATATTGGTAAAAATTAAAAAATATAATAATTTTAGAAATTTTTTAAATTTTAGAGAGAACATTCTTTAACAAATTTTAGAGTACAAATGATACACAATTACAAAATAAATATCTATGCATTGGTTTGCGACTAGTGTTTCTAAATACAACTCCCCAACAACCTTTGGTCAAACTCAATAACCATATCTCTTATCTGCTATCCATCAACAGTTTTCGCATTTCTCATCTTAACTAGTTCCCTTTTCTTTTTTTCTTTCTTTTTGTTTCTTTTCTTTTCTTTTGGGATAAAGGGTCTTGACTAGTTTATAAAAACCAATCAAACTCTGGTTTTAAACTTCAGTCACTGATTCTTGAACCTATGTTATGAAAATAGCTTCCATAGCTCTTCTTATAGTTGAGTTAGCGTCATTTTTTTATTCTCCTCCATTACGTATATAATCTATACTCGAAACAGAAATATTTTATTTTTGTGTTGCTTCCAATCCCTCCCTTGCCTATTGAACACCTCAAGAAAGATTACCAAAATTTCCTATGTTAAACTTTTTCAAAGTTAGCTTGAATCTATTCAGGGTTTTATACAATCTGATCATTGCTTGTTCCTTCTATTTGGAGTAATCCTTTTTTCTTTTTTCCACCTCTTTTACTTTCATTCTCAACCATTTGCTTTAAGAAAAGATCTCAAGAAATATTTAAGTACAATTCCTTAGATGTTGTATATTTTCCAAGGAGAATTAAATTCAATGCAACTATGTTTTGACTTTAATGAAAGAACTTAATGTACTACACTTACTAAAGTGTACTCTATACTCAGTTTTACCCTTCTTTATATATATTCAGCCATAGTAGTTAAGAAAGTAGTCCACAAAGACAGCTTGAATCAAGTTTTTATAATGTCTGCAGACGTTTTTATCATATAGACATTAAAAATAAATATACAAGAAAAAAAGAAAGAAAATAAATTAAATTTTCATATTTGGAAAGAGTTGGAATTTGGTATTGCAACTCTACTTTTCCAATTTAATTCAACCATGTTGAAAGCTGTATACACAAGGAAATGCATTCAGTACATAGTTTGTGATTAATCATTGGTGCTATCATACCATTTGCAAATAATGATTAATCATACCATTTGCTTCTGGGAATGCAATTTCGATAATCGTTTGTGATTAATCATTGGTTGTTTGGCATGGTGGTGTTGAAGGACAAGTCGGCAGAAGTGGTGCTATCTGAATCCAAAATTGAATCCTCAGGCTCAGGCGTTGGAGAAGCAGGGCCTGTATTCACCAGAAGGATCCACACCATCCTTGCTCGCAGCATCTGCACTCTCTTGCAGCTGCAGTGCACGTTCAAGCTCTATCTCCACTTCACCCATCGTAGGACGATCCACTCCCTTAGTTCGAATACACGAAGTGGCAATGTCCAAGTATATCTTCAAACACTCTGGAGCTATCTTCCCTATCAGATACGGATCAATCATCTCATTAATGGTTCCTTCCTTCTTGTATGCGCTTTCTGGCCCAATCAACCACATAGTACCGTGAATCAAAGAAGTTGTATCTTCCTCCGTGTATACAAAACGAACTGTTGACAAATTCGGGGGACCCATCTTTGAGGACATGAAATCTGACAACTTGGCCTCCCATTTCTCGTCCAACAGAATGTTGTCTAGCTTCACGTCATGGTGGATGATAGTCTGCTTTACCCCAGTGTGAAGGTAGTGTAGTACACTCGCCACTCCAACACAATCTTTAGTCTTTGTTTCCATGGGAGTGGATCTTTGTCATGGTCCTTGTAGAGGAGTTTTCTGAAGAAGCATCCATTGACTATGAACTCGCAGACTAGGATATTCTCGTCTTCATCAATGCAATATCCAATGAGAGGGACGAGGTTAGGGTGGCAAAGCTGACAAAGCAATAGCACCTCAGTCCTTAATAAGTACTCAAAACCCTGTCCTGACTTGGTAATCAACCGCTTTATTGTAACGGTTCTGGTACAGTCATCAATAAATCCCTTATATACTCTGCAAAACCCCCACTGGTGAATTACTAAATCATTATCGAAGTTATTGGTAGCTATCTTGATCTCAGCCAGTGAAAATCGACGGCATAATTCCTTAGGAAGAGCTGAAGATTGTTTTGGTCTCCTCAATAACTTTGATATAAACTGTGAAACAGATTCCATTGGCTGGCAGCTCATAAATTAGAAATAGAAATCGCTTCAGACAATTGAGAATTTGTCCATAATAAACATCATTCATGAGCATAAGGAGTTACTCTTCTCCATGACTATGAATGATTGAGAAACCATTAGATTTAGATATGCATGCTGGCCCGTAAGTCAAAATGATAATATCACGCAATGCAATGATGCCATCATTTAAAAAAAAAATAATAAATTGATAACAGAAAGACTTACAAAAAGAGTAGTCTTTTCAAGAAGAGTTTTCAAGATTGAATGGCAGTAAAAGATTCAGAGGCAGATCAAACGGATCAGAAAATTCCTGGTCCTCTGCGGGCAGCACCAGCGGTGGCTCCAGTCGCACAATGGTTTGGGTTTTAATTTTCTCAAGATGTTGATTGAATAGAATACTAACAAGAAATTTTATATATTTTTTGATAAACTAGTTCATATTAGCTGGTACAATTACTAAAGAATTGATAATAGATCTAGAGTGATTTAGGAATGTCTAAGAGTTATAAAAAATATAATTAAAAAAATGTAGATTGACAATTCTCACTCTGAATTGACCGCAATTTTATAATTTTAGGATATGTGCCGCCACTACAACAGCTTTGGAAGTTTCTCATCAGTTGACCGAAGCATAAATGGAAAGTGTTATTTTTTACACACTTTTTCATCTACAGGTATTTTCAAAAAATACAAACAACGTTATTAAACGGGCAATGCACTCATGAATGTGTGTTTGAGATTAGGTTATAAGCTAATTTTTCGTTTTTAGCAAACTTTTAACAAAAAGTTAAATTAGTTGTTTTCAAACAAAGTATAGATTGTGTCAAACATTGGAAACAAAATATAAATTGAGTCAAACATTGGAAACTACCTTGTAGGAGTAAAGAACAAAAACATAGCCTAAGAATTTCCACATAACTTAAGAGACAAAATAAAAGCATTTCCCATTCTTTTATGCATAGGATTCCATTTGCCATTTTTTCCTCACACTCACAGCTGGTGAGACCTACCAGTTGTGGGACCCACATAGCTGTGAGTGAGAGAAAATATACACCCGTAACATAGTATACTTTCTTCTAAGAAAGGGTTGCATTGTGAGTTTGACTGGCCGCCAAAGATATCTAATTTCACAGTTCTTAATTTCTTATGGTCCTCGGTGGACAGTCTTGTTTTACACAAACTCCCTTATAAACCTTTTGCTTGTGAAATAAATAAAATAAAAAAGATGGCAACAACTAGATTCTGCCATTTCTTACCATTTAAATTGACATACAAGAGAGTACATCTTGAAGTGCAATGCAGATTCTTGTGCCGTCTGCATACACTTCCTCACAGAAAGGTTTTAGTCACTTGCTGGCTTGGAAAACAGATTGAATGCACTAATGAGATGTTACTGCCAATAACTAACTCTACAAATGTTTTATTTTACAAGGTCAGAAAACTGCTTACCTTGCAACAGAACCAAAAGATCTCCCGAAATGCTTCTAAGACATCAAAGAAAAAACAAAATCTACTGATAGATACATACTTATATGAAGATCTAAAGCCAATAATATTTTAGAATTTCATGTAAAATTAAATATCAACAAAATAGCAGCAGTTTTTTAATTGTTGAGTTATACACACCCAATGAATTTTGAACTCACAACTTCACTATCCATTTCCTTGTTATGGGAGGAGGAAAGTATCAGTTGAGCAACCTCAATCCATTTCCTTGTTATGGGAGGAGGAAAGTATCAGTTGAGCTATACCACATTGGCAACAAATAACTACAGTTTAAGGATACAAAATTTGATATTATATTCCTAAGTATCCTAATAACCACCCATTGATTTCCCAAGCATTGCCAATAGAAGTTCCCTGTGCAAATACTGATAGTCCCATTGGGTCCATATTCCACATGATCTTTAATGTCATTCGATTTTATTTTTTATCCAATTAGATTATCGCAGAATTTGCTACTGATATCATGTCATACATGCTACACCATTTCCTAATATTACAAGGCAATTATATCAATCCAAATGAACCATTCTAACACTAAACTTTGACCATGCGTAATTCAGCTTCCACCAAGTAGTCTGATCCGGATAATTCTCTCCGCTGAGTTCCTCCCCCTGCCAAGCAAAGGGTGAAGGCTTGGGTAGAGTTCAACTGCACCTTCCCCCATCCATAATGCAATTAATGCATCTTTCTCTATTTTATTTCTACACAAGCCTATGCATTACTCTATGTTCTCCTCACTCAATAGCTCAATACCTATTGCAAGGGGAAAAAATTAGTAACATTGGGATTGGCATTATATCACCATTTTTTGTGTGTTCTCTCTATTTCTTACAAGACTGCAAACTGAGAGATTGCATCTCCTTTCACTGTTGATGATTGCTCTGCCATGGACATTACTCTTGTTGAAGTAATTTGTCTTTGACTTTTGACTTGGGGTTTTCATTTCTATCTGTCCTTTCTATAGCAATAACTAGAGTGCAGAGTGCCACGAAATCATAGGAAAATCTAGGCATGTCAAAATTTATTATCAATTTATTTGTCAGCTTGTTCTTGTGCAAGGAAACTAACCCGTCTACTCTTGACAACATTTCCTCACTAACCTGTTTATGAAAACATACACACGTCAATATTCCTTTGACCTAAGAAACACTCATTGTATCAATTTTTGTGAGATTGAGAGGATTTGAACGCAAAATATGTACTTCAACATACCCAAAAATCCAGTATCGTAGATGTGACAATATCTAATTAAGTTTTCATATCTGAAACACCTCTCTCTCATTAGAGAGCCTCCAATTGAAGGTTTAATATATAAGGACACCACTTAATCTAAAAGCTTATGCCTATAAGTTTGGGTCAAACTATGTCAATCACTCTCTCTTATCATTCTTGCTCAATATGGGATTTTACTCACATATATATCCATTAAGAAGTCTGCAACTACATGAAATTCAATGGTAAAATAAATTCATTTACATGTTGCAAATAACAAACTTTTCGAATTTTATTCTAAAGACATTGAACTCAACCAAATTAGAAGGAGTTGTCGCCAATCTCTTGGGATTCTGAAACACTTCTACCATAAATTTACCTAAAGATGAATCTAACATGATTTACTAATTAACAACAATTTAGGGACAACTACAACTCAGATTCTCAAATTAATCTACTACGCATCACATGGGCAAATGAAAAAATATATATTAAATGCCGAACGTGCTTAGCTTATGGGAATGCAATTTCAATAAAAATTCTTCAAGAATATTTAATTGTTTGTGATTAATCATTGGTAGTTTGGTGTAGCGGTGTTCAAAAAATATTACCTCAAGCTATCTGAATCCGAAATAAATTCCTCAAGCTCAGGCAGCGAAGAACTAGAGGCTTCAACGAAACAGAAACATTACCAAATCAAAAACAATATAAATATGATCTTTAATTTATCGTATAAATCTATTAATTATGAAAATAAGATGGGGGAGAAGCATCTCCTGAAGAATCATTACAGCTATATTCATCAATGGGATATATACAGACATCACCAGTAGGATCTGCATCCTTCATTGCAGCATCTGCAATATGTTGTAGTTCAAGTGCATGTTCAAGGATTAACTCCACTTCACCCATGGTGGGACGAGCCTCTCCCTTATTTCGTACACAAGAAATGGCAATGTCGACGTAAATCTTGAAACACTCAGGATCTATCTTCCCCATCAGATACGGATCAATTATCTCATACAAGGTCCCTTCTCGTTTGCATTTTTGGGCCCACTTAACCAGACCCTGTCGTTTTTCCATCAATTTGAAGTCCATTGCTTCTCTCCCACAGAGTACTTCCAACAGTACCACACCAAAAGAGTAGACGTCGGTTTTATCGGTCAGCCTATTCGTAATGAAACATTCGGGATCCAGGTATCTCAGAGTAGTTTCCGAATCCCGTTTGATTTCCACGAATTTGAAACCCGGGCGAAGCATGTTGGACAACCTGAAATCTGACAACTTGGCCTCCCAATTCTTGTCCAACAGAATGTTAGCCGGCTTCACGTCACCGTAGATAATAGTTTGCTTGACCCCAGTGTGAAGGTAGTGCAGTGCACGCGCCACTCCAACGCAAATCTTTAGTCTTTGTTTCCACGAGAGGCGATCGTGGAGTTTGCTCAAGAGGTTTCCATTGACCACGAACTCGTAGACTAGGATATTCACGCCTTCATCAATACAATATCCGATGAGAGAGATGAGGTTAGGGTGGTGTAGCTGGCCAACGAACACCACCTCGTTCCTTAAGTCCTCGAGTTTCAAGCGCTTTATTACAACGATTCTGGTACCGTTACAGTCGTTAAAAAACCCCTTATATACTGTGCCAAAATCCCCCTCACCAACTACTAAATTAGCATCGAAGTTATTGGTAGCAATCTTCATCTCAGCCAGTGAAAATTGACGGCATAATCCCTCAGGAAGAGGTGAAGATGGTAATGGTTTTGCTCCCTTCTTGGAAGTTCTGAATAACTTTGAAACACCTTTCATTGACGCTTCACTCATTCATAAAGTAAAGAAAAGATTAAAGGGAAAATAAATGATAAAGAAAATTTTTCCTTTGAATATGTTTGAAAGTAGGGAGGGGAAGGGAAAACAAAAAAAAAGAAAAAGAAAATGATATCCAAAAGAAAATGATATCCAAATTGTTCATACACAGTAAATTTTGTCCCCCAAAGTCAACAAGTACAGCAAAAAAATAAATAAATAAATAAATTTTGAAAAACGTAACTTTACTTTGAGTAAGAAAAATTGCTATCCAAACGCAAGCTTTGTTTACTTCCTCTCCAGCCAACTAAACAGCACAAATACAATTACTTGCCTCCATTTATGAGCCATCAGCCATTTCCCTTCATTTCTGACCCATTAGTCAAAATTGAGTATGACTGCTGAACCATCAGTCAAAAATTAATGATATCATGCAATGCAACGATTGCAATCATTTAATATAAAAAATAAAATAAAAGACGTTTTAAAGAAAGATATAGCAATATATAAAAGATTCAGAGGCGGATCAAACCAATCAGATAAATTCTCAAATCGTTGGTGACTTACTTCCAGGTCCTCTGCGGGCAGCACAAGCGGCGTCTCCAGTTGCACGCTGACTTGGGTTTGAATTTTCGCAAGATATTTATGAGAACGTATGGTGTGTAATAGGACACGTATGGCATGGGGCGTATTGACTCCTATTTTTTTCAGCCGTCAAGGAGGACTTGAGTAGTTAATTTTTTATTTTAGCAGGTGACAAAAAAGGACAATTGGACCATCTTATTCAAGGGATCAGGAAAAATTATTATTTATACCAGAGGACTGTTGATGTGATCTTCTTAACCAATGAGAAGATATTATCTATGTATATGTATGTGTGAGATTTCTAATCAATACAAGAAATAAAAAATAAAAATTACCTGATGATATTACATTTGTATAAATAATAATATTTTATTGATTAGAAGATCACGGAGAACCACATCAATAGACCTCCTTATCGACCCAATACTTTCTCAGAGATCAGAGACACTTTGAGGTCTTTTAGCAGTTGGCAGATTAAACACTTAGAAAGGGAATGCAACAAGGTCACCCATCAGCTAGCACAACAAGCAAAATGTACTGGTGCCAAACAGGTCTGGAAGGGAGTTTCACCTCCTACGGTGCAACACCTCATCCAGCTAGAAAAAGCCTAATACTTTTGGTTTTTTTCACTCTTGTACTATGACTTTGTTGTCTCCCATTCCAATTTCAGTATTCCAATTTCAGTTGAATGATAACAGATCTTTCAATAAAAATAAAAAAATAAAAAAAGGACTTGAGTATGTCCATTGCATTGTTGCATAAATAATAATAAATATAAATATAAATAAATATCTTTTTAACACTAATGGTAAAATAAAAATCAATATCCTTTTAACTAAAATGTTTATCGACTCCCAAAAAAAAAAATGATCAAATTAAAAATAAGGCGAAAATACACTTTTTACCCCTACATTTTGGGCCAATTTTTAATTTGGTCTCTAAATTTATTTTACTACTAATGTAATCCCTAAAAAAAGAAAATCAAATCTATTTTGGTCCCTGCCATCAACCCACCAACAGAAAAGTCCTACGTGACAAACGGAGTTGATAGGTTGCATACTAGATGCTGACATGGCTAATAAAATAATAATAATAATTTTTTTTATTTTTTTTTTAAAATGCCACATCAGCTCCACATAAGTTTTTAAATTAAAAAAAAATTATTTATCAGTTTTAATCAAATAAAAAAGAGAAAAACATGTGAGAAACCGCGCCCCTGACCCTTTTTTTATTTTTTTTATTTATGTTGGGCCAAACTCACATGTATGGGTGGAGTCATGTTATTGCCTCTCAAAATAGAGGTTCGACTGATTATATTTATCCCTTTAGATTAAGAGTTTTACAATGAAGTCGTCACTTATTTAATTATTAGAAAAAATAAGAAAACCAAAATTAAAAAAATTCCTCATTTTATTAATTTAAAATTGAATTTACATTTATCATAAGAAATTACATGGCTTTAGTCCTAGATACAATCTAAGATAAAGTACATGGCTTTGTTTCCTAGTTATAATCTAGAAATTGAAAATTAAATGGATGAGCATTTGATCTACTGACTCTTAATCTAAGCTCGGAGGTTATGTTATAAGGTGGGAAGATGTTAGGCATCCACCTTGCCCGATGAAACCGGTCTTCTAGACTATGGTGGTCAATATTCATATCATATCATCCAATATGTCAATCAATTTGCATGTTGAATTTAATGTGTGTGCATGTGATAAATCCTAATTCAATTTATTAAGTATTGCATTTGGATTGAAAAATAAATTCTAGTGAATGTGTGGGGATGGTGATATTACTTTCCCGAAAGCCGTCCAATGAATTACTAAATTATCATCGAAGTTATTGGTAGCTGTCTTGATCTCAGCCAGTGAAAATCGACAACATGGAAGGTTTGTTTCATCTAACCTTCTATTACCGAACGTCCTTAATAACTTTGATATAAACTCTGAAATACCTTTCATACCAATGAGCTTGAAATGATGTAGTAGGGAGTAGATTGTGGCTGCTTGCCCCGGCGATCACGGATAAGATCCCCTTCCAAAAAGAGACAAATTAATATATATATATATATATATATATATATATATATATATATATAAAAGCAGAGACCTCATGCGAGAGAGCATGAGGTTCTGCCATGTGGCACACTCTATGAAGAGAATTAAGATACCCTTAAGCCATATTAGAGATAAGAACAAATTTAAAAGTGAAGACTCTTTATTCCCTTTAGTTCAATGTTTTAAGACTAATTTTTGTTACATTTTGTATTCAATGTTTTAAGACTACTATTTATTTCATTTGGTCCAATGTTTTAAGACCTTCCATCTCTCACACACACAAAAAACTCTTTGCATTTCCATTCATCATTTTCACTTTTACTCCTTTATATAAACATGTTCATTGCCTTTCATATCATCCTATCTCAAATACACATAGAAAAAAATGATGTTATTTAGTTTCAACCTTTCAATGACACCTACATAACTCCAACGTTGCAGTATCATTTGATTGTAACCCGTATGAGTAGGTTATGACCAAGAAAGGGGGCTTACGTTTTTTATTCAATGACGGTAGCTTACGGTTTTGATGTTGAAGTTAGAAATTATAGATTTTGTGAAGGTTATGATTCACTTGGAGTTTTTGGGTGTTTGAGATTTTGGTTTGGAAAAGTTATAAATGTATTTTATTTTAGAACTAAATAAAAAGAAAAAGAAACATTCTAATTGATTATTTATGAAGTTAGCTTTTTATTTTATTTTGTGTTAGAATTCATAATTTGTAGGTTTCTTTGTATGCAGCCATAGTGGTAAAAACAAAAATCGATGGTGACTTAAAAGTATTTTTCGCATTTTTTTAAAGGATACAAAAGCCCAACTAAAGTCAATTGAATTTTGATAAATGAATGTGTTTTTCGCAAATTTCTCTTTGTTTAATCACATTCTCTTTATGTTGATACTAACAAATGATTTCCTTAATTCCATTTTAATTAATTGGGTGTTTATGATCAAGATCTCCATATTTGTTTATGAGAATAGAGTGATTAAGAAAGTGTTTGGTAGGTTGCTTAGATTTATGTAATTTTAGGATATAAAAGTATTTTATATTTTGAATTCTTATTTGTAGATTTCAAAATCATTTAATCAGTTTGAAAAATAAAATCTACTTTTAACGGTAAATATTATAATATGTTATAATCTTACACTGTTATACAATTTTTTAAAATAAATTATGAATTAAAAAAAATCAAGTTTCAAAGTATTTAACAATATTGTGGGCAAACATAAATATTATACAACAAAATAAGTATTAAGTATTATATGTAGATTTTAATAAACATAAAAATGATTTCAAATGAAATTGTAAAGTAGTCCGCGTATCGCGCGGGATATCATCTAATTACTAACAAGTGGAGGAGAACAACGAAATTTAGATAACTCTCCATTAATAAATGAGAATAAAAAGCTGTCTTTTACAGTTGAAAAGAAAATAGACAAACTAAAACAAAGAAAGTTTATTGCAGTTGAAAAGTTTAGGGTATTATCTTATATATATATATATATATATATATATATATATATAATGTATTCAAAATTAAATTATTTATTTTATACTAAATTTTTTTAATTATTTTTTTACATATAATAATTATTATTTACTATCTTTTTTTATTTTCAAAATTCATAAGAAAGATAAAAATTAAATGCAAAATAAATTATATCAATATAAATTTAGCTACTGTAATCTTTTTTTTTTAAAATAATGCTCTAGCAAGTCAAGATTTTTTTTCCCTTTTTTCAAGTTGAGAAGGTAAGGGTAAGTAGCTAGGCAGCTCTGCTGTATGCCACTATGCCATAACAAGTTAACGACGAAATATGGAGATTTCTCCAGAAGAGACGATTGGGTGTGGGCTGTTGGCTACTTCAATTTGTAAATTTTCTTTTCACCCATCTAAGAACTATTATCAGAGTACACAATTTAAATTTATAACAAATAATCTATATCTATATATTATTAAAAGCTGAAGTGTAGCATTTAATACTGCTGCTCTCACGTTGCGCCACATTAGTTGCCACATCATTTTTTTTTTTTTAAATATAATTTGTCCTACAATTTTAAAATGGTTTTTATAATTTTCGGCCCTATAAATGCAGTCCACTACTTATTTATTTACTTCCACTATTACCCTATAATAAATATGTATAATTAATCCAGCTCACTTCTTATTTATTTAATTCCACTCTCAGGCCCAACCCAAAGCTTTTTTAGTTCAATTTTAGGGTTTTGTGTAAGCCTTTTCAGATTAAAAATAAAAATTAAAACCGTTGAAGCTTTTCATCTCCCCACTACCCTTTACATTAATATCATTCTTCCTCTTTCCCTTCATCTTCCTTTATTTTTGTCTCTTCTTATTCACATCTTCTTACTATAAATTTGTCACTATCTCTTATATTCCATGCATAGTTTTTCCTCACAAAAAAAAAAAAAAAAAAAAAAAAAAAAAAAAAAAAAAAAAAAAAGGTTTTCTCTCTCTCTATAAATTTTTTGGTGGATTTTTTTTATTTTTCTTGCATCTCTACTTTAGGTTGATAATTTTTTATATTCTTTAAAACTCTATTTTGGGTTAATGCGATTTGGTTTTGTTTTTTAAATAGTTGTTGTAAATTGTTGTTTTTATTTTTTTATTTTTTTTTATTCTCTTTGATTGTTAAATGTTATCCTATTGTGTTCTAAAGAATTAAATATAACATATAAAAATATAATATTATTCTATTACATAGCATGATTTGGATAATTTGGTATTTATTCTGTTACATAGCATGATTTTTTATAGTGCTCAATTTCGATGTTAAGCTATGAGACTTTACTATTTTTTGTTTATTTTCTAATCATTTGTGGTGGACAAAGTACTCTTAATAGTTGTATTAGAAGTACTCTATAATGTCATTCATTTAAAGAAAAGCAAAGGTTAGCCAAACGAAAATAATCAGACAGGTGAAAAATTTTAATTTTTACAATTTTATTTTAATTATTATTATTTTATAACAATGCATGTATAGAAATTTAATTCTTAGATTTTGCTAATAATTTTTTATTTGATAATATGTTTTGGGTGGCCAAAATTATAATTTCTACAAAGAAAATAACCTTAATAGATTATCAAAAACAAAATTTTATCCTAATATTGGTTCAATTAATCATTGTTAAGTTTTATTAATTTTTTTTTAGTTTACGTTTTTTTGGTGTTTTGGATTGTTCCTATATTACATTTATGATTGTTCCTATAATAAATAAAAATATAATTACGAAATACATTACTCATTATTAGATTAGTTTAAATTGTAAAAAAAAAAAAATTAATAAAACCACCATAAAAATAATTATCACGCGCAACGCGCAGATTCGCGGCTAGTAAAAATAATAATAACAACAAAATATATATATATTTGGTATTTGGAATCTATGACACTTTCATTTAATGATATAACATTTTTTTAAATAATTTATTTATTTATTTTTTATTGCTGGTGATCTGATCTATTGCAATTGGAGCTTCAAATCAAGATCAGTGGAAAAGCGTTCTACATGACCCCAATCCGTAGAACACAAGGTCCAACTCGTGAGTTGGCCATCAGAAGATCTTGAATTTCATTTTGAGTGCATCTTGATGGATTGAACAATATATGAAAAGTTAACAAAACATGGTCATAGTTCTTAGTTATCATCTTGATGTGGCACCCATGAAATATAGAAAGTGCCAAATATTAGGAACTACCTAGGAGTTAAGAACATGAACATCACCCAAGAATTTCTATATAACCTAAGCAACAAAATAAAAGATTTTTCCATTCTTTAATTAACTGTTTTATCTATAAGATTCCATTCGCCTTAGAGCATTCACATTAAGAATGACATATGCCATATGTAGGCAAAATTTAGCATAAAGGCCCAAAAAACCCCCCACAACCGGACTTGTAAAAAACAAGTATTGCAAAAAAATTTGCGATAATTCTACCTTTAAAATTGCACTGTAGCACAATTGTAGAAAAAAAAAAAACTAATATTTTATTCTACTTTCCCCAAAATATCTCTCTCCTCTCTCTCATTATTTATGTTCTCTTCTCTCTCTTCCTTCTCTGTTTCTCATCTGCTCTCTCCTTTCTTTAGACCCAAACACCATCTTTCTCCCAACATCAACATCACACATCACAGTGGTTCATTTTTTCTAGTGGGTTGCGATCCGGGTCGTGTTTTGTGATTTTTTTTTTTTCCTGTTGTGACGCTGTGATTCTTGCCGATGATGGGTTGATCAACGATGGAGGAAATGTTGATCTAGCAACGGTGGTGTCTGGGTTTTGATCGGGGTGGATCTGGTCTTTTTTTTTTTTTTTTTTTTTTTTTTGTGATGCTGTGATTCTCGCCGATGATGGGTTGATCTCGGTTGATCAATGATGGAGGAAACATTGATCTAGCGGCAGCAGTGGTGGTGTTGATCTAGCGGCGGTAGTGGCAGTGTTGATCTAGCGGTGGCGGCGTCTGGATTTTGATCAGGGTTGACCTGGTTTTTATTTTTTTTTTATTTTTTTTTAATATGGGTTTTTGTTTTGGTGGGATTTTTGTGGGCAATGTTGGTGTGGTGGATATGGTGGAGGCGCGATGGTGGTCACTAGGCAGTGGAGGCGTGGTGCTAGAGGTTAAGGGAGCTTGGAGGAGTCTGGAAGAAGGTGAAAAGTTAGGAAAAGTCTGGAAGATGTATATGCGTGTGGAGGAGAAAATTGGGAAAAAATAAAAAAGGAAAAAATATATTTTATTGTGTAGAAATATTATTTTAATGAGTAGAATAGGAAAATAAAAGTTGAGATGCTGGATGTATTGTAAAATGGTATTGTGTAATTGATAAAGTATCTTTTTAGGATAGTAAAATAGGATGGGATAGAATTCCCGAATGTGAATGCTCTTACATCTTAGAAAGGACTGCATTGTGACTAACCACCAAAATTCTCATTTGATTTCACAGTTCTTAAGGTCCTTCGTAACAGTCTTGATTTATTCATACTCCCTTAAAAACATTTAGCTTGTCAAATAGATAGAATTAAAAACAGACAACATTTATATGTTTATCGACCAATAGTAGTGGAGAATTTGTAAACATTAACTCAACAACTTTTGTAATACAATGCTGTTAAATTCCTGTACGAGTACATTAGACTACATCAATAGGATAGTCCCCGTATCTGTTCAATCGCCCATAAATATCTGTTCAAGTTGTTTTCCATCTTTGCTTTCGATCTGTTTTCTTGGATTTTTTTTTTCTCTTCATCTGTGTGTACATGAGTCTTGAAAAGTGAGAGAAGGTAAAAGGGGGAGGGGGGAGGGGGAGAATTGACTTGATTGTAGTGAATTAAAGCGTAACAACGAAGTGAGTATTACAAATCAATGGTCTATCTTAACCGGTTGCAGAGTGAATGATTATTTTAATAAACTTCATGTATTAGAGCCTTAAACACAGTTTTACACACCCCATTTTTTAGCTGAAACTGTGATTTCCAAGTTCAAAATCATGATTTCAAGTCACAGTTTCAGCTCAAAATTGGATTGTGTGTAAAATTGTTTTGTGTGTATTAAACACAACTCTGCTTTGCTTAATTGAAATGCGGCTCGCTTTAAAAGGTGCTTTTTCCCTCCACTCTTCTGCTTTGACATGCTTTTAATAACACTTACAGGCTACAACCATACATTTGTAGCCTTTTGTTGAATTTGATGATGGTCTTCACAACTCCAAGTTCGTACAGAGAAGGATAGTTGGCCTTTTGAAAACTAATGTGTTCACTGCTGATCAAGATGGCAGGGTGCAGTGTGAATTTCAGCTTATAATTATACATCAATTGGCCAAGGGAGCTATTTTAGAATTTTCTGGAATATTGCAACCTTAGTGCTGGCTAACTTGTGATTTTGGTTTACATGCACATTGAGGATATAGTGGGCTAATTCTCTTTGGTTGGGCTTGTAATTCAGAAAATAATGCTTTTGTTTTTCAAACTTTCTGTCCATATTCTATTTCTAGAAACTGATAAATGATTTGTTGCATTTCTCTTGGTGTGTTCAGTGGCTCACACTATACAAATTCCAACTGGTTTGCTTTCGAGGATGACAGAGTTACCAATGAACTCTCAACTGGCTCACTTGTTTCCCCATCACCCAACACTGAGGTGACTGGTGTAATTAATGGTGGCAGTGATGACAATGTTATTGATGGTGAAGATGACGACTTGGTTGACACTGCAACATCTTCTCCAGAAGCAGGGACAAAGTTAGAAGACACTACACATCTTGATAACTCAAGAGAAATGGGACACGCTGAAACTGATAAACCACCTGAATGGGTTGAATGGAGGGAAGACTACAGATTCTGGTGACCCGTCTGATGTTCTACCCGATAATGAGATTCAAGTTGAATTAGAACTTAGCGAGGTAGATGCAGCTGAAGCTTCATCATCCACTGGTGGATTAGAAAAGAATGATGAAACTGTTGCTGGACATTTGCCTGAATCAACAGATGAAGACCCAAGTTCTGATCCTTCTGAGAATTTGATTATCTTACCTTACAAAACAATGGCGCTTCCTAACAA
The DNA here is from genome assembly GCA_019022515.1 of Quercus aquifolioides. Taxonomy (NCBI): domain Eukaryota; kingdom Viridiplantae; phylum Streptophyta; class Magnoliopsida; order Fagales; family Fagaceae; genus Quercus; species Quercus aquifolioides. The sequence goes on along the minus strand of CM032328.1, from coordinate 66,186,084 downwards.
AATTCTGGATTTCAGTCCAGTAAAAGGCCAGCTACAGTTTTTGGTATACCCAAAGTTGTAAAAAAATGACTCTAGCGTGATAAGAGCAAATTATTTAAGACCCTCCAGCCCATCTTTGCAGCCTGCAAGCATGGTTCACGAAATGTGACACCTAGAAATGACGTTATTCATATAGTGACATTTTTTTTCCTTAATTTTTGATGACTTCCCGACAGATCAAAAATCCACTAAAATTGGAATTCCTTTTTTTCTTCTTCTTGTTTTTAGCCTGAAAAACGGATTGTCTTTGTTTCTTCTGCTGTTAGGGGAAGTAATTACAGGCTGAGCAACTAACGTCCAATCTTATGGAGTCCCGTTGTGGAAGACTGATGTCACCAACTTGCGTTATATCCACACGTGAACGAGACTAACTCATAAAACAAAGATTTACCCTTGCCCTTTACTGGATTGATCGTTATCTTGCATTACATTCGTACGTGAACAAGACTTGATCACACATGAAACAAAGATTATACCCTTGCCCTTTACTGGTTGATGGACCCATTATTTACTAGCAACTAAGTGAAGTTGGACAACAATCAACAAATACAAGCTGAAATATACACGAACCAAAGGACAATACTACTTGTCGAAATAACAATATTACAAGCAGCTGAGTCATTGTTGCACAACCAACTCAAACCAGAACAAAATCTTCTAAATCAATTGCAGTACCTCAATCAGCTTTCAGGATCCAAGCCTCCATGCAAAATAGATACAGGGATCGCTAGTCTTCCACACAACATCCTATTTAAGATTCAGTTCTTGATATTTCTACAAACTTCCCTTTTCTATACCAAATATCCTCCCTTATCAATTGAGATATATCTTCCTCTGTCAAGAGTCTTCCATTGTGAAAATAATCCTATCAACCACACATGCATGTAGCATGTGATGCCATGTTCTTCGAATAAATGTTTTTGATTCTCAAGTAGATTTCTGCATTAAACTAATAGAACCTCTCCACTATTACCCCATTTTACTAGTCCTTCAAGAGTTGAGAGCCTATACTTCAGGGCCAACCAATAAATAAATGAGTTCTTAGTAATAGCTGTTAAAAACCATATGAGCTTCCACCATTCAATTGTCACAGCCTTTCTCCATATTTCATTCAATGAAAAGTGGAAAAGAAACCTCTGTGATTTGGATGGAATCCCATACACTTTTATCTTCCTGCCCAAATTTAACTTGGTAATATTATATTGGAAGTCCACCAGATCATCAAATGTAGCAGGCATCCAATATCTTTTCCCATCTCGAATGAAAATTGAAATTTTAACTGAGGTAGAACTTGTTGAACCATAGAATTTTATTAGGATTCTGAATCCATTTTTAGGAAGTACAGCACCATTGGGTGCCAGTTATCATGCCAAGGATTCTATGACTCCCCACAGAAAAGTTGATTAGAGGTCTTGCTATTTCTCTTAGCTGTCACATTTCCTTCATCCCCATGAACTGGCTTATGGGATTTTGGCCTCCCAAAAGCTTTTTCCTCTTAATAAATACCTGTATGTCCAAGCAACCCATACAGAGCCATCTGAGAAAATAGGTTTCTTATGGACTTGAGGATGGCAGATTTATTCCATTCTTTGATTCTTTTGATGCCTAAACCTTCCTTCATATTGGATAGACAAATTTCTTCCTAGCCACGTTTGATCCAATAGGAGAACCTTCCTTACCACTTCATAGAAAGCAGTTAAACCTTTGTTGAGTAGCCATTATGATCTTCATTGGTAAGATAAAAATGTTGGTCCAATACACTTAGATTTCATAAAGCACAAATTGCAGCAATTGAAGCTTCCCTGCAAAGGAGAGACTTTTCCTTTCCTATTTAGGGTGTTATCCTAACTGTAACCTTTTCAACTAGCCTACAATCCTAAGCTTTGAATTTACCAGGGATTAGAGGCAATCCAAGGTACTTTACTAACAACCTACCTTCCTTGAAATGCAAGATAGAGTGGATCTAAATGTTTGGTTTCTCGTGACATCCTAGTAAAGAACACTTCATTCTTGCTGGAATTTATTGAGAGGCCAGAAATCTCATGAAACTCCTTTGACATTCTTTAAACTATTCAAATGGATTGCGAGTAAGTAGCAATGAAGATCATTAAGTCATCAACAAAGTTCAAGTGAGTTAGATTTAATCTTTCACACCTGGTATGAAACTTAAAGCTCTTTGCTTTTAACAGCAACTTGCTTCAACATTCTTGTAAATACTTTCATGAATTCAACAAACAAGTAAGATATAAAGGAAAAAAAAAAGAAGGCATCACTAATTCAATTCAATCAGTAACTGTAACATGATTATATACTAAGAACAATTTAGGGATTCAACAACTACCCACCTCACTATATTCCCAAATTAATATACTACCCAACACATGGTCTAATGAAAATAAAATAAATGCAGAACCTACTTAGCTTACGGGAGTGCAATTTTGATATTTGTGGTGAATCACTGGTCATTTGGCGTGAAAGTGTTCAAATGTATTCCCTCAAGCTATCTGAATCCGAAAGGAATTCCTCAAGTTCAGGCAGAGAAGAACTAGAGGTATATTCAACAATGGCTGGAGAAGCGAATCCCGAAAAATCATTACAGATATATTCATCAATGGGATAGTAATATTCACCATCCTTGCTCGCAGCATCTGCGCTCTCCTGCAGTTCCAGTGCATGCTCAAGGCCTACCTCCACTTCATTCATTGTGGGACGATCCTTTCCCTCATTTGTCACACAAGAAGTTGCAATGTCCATGTATATGTTGAAACACTCTGGAGCTATCTTCCCCATCAGGTACGGATCAATTATCTGATTGATGGTCACTTTTTTGGCCCAGCTAAGCATATCCAGATGCCACGGATTCCTTTTTCTGGCACAGAGTACATCAAACAGTAGCACACCAAAAGAGTAGACATCGGATTTATCTAGATTTTCAGGATCCAGGTATCTCACTGTGATGCCCCAATTTGATTAATTGATTATGTGATGAATCCCACATTGGGTATTTACTAGGTTGAATTGGGCTTTATTAATAATTACAAGGAGTCTCAATTGTGACTAGTCATTTTGAGGTATAGCGCAGATGTGGTTAGCGCTTTTCCTTGGGTTGTTACACTCACAGTACCGAGAATCATTGTATCCAGATTTTCCCAATCTTCTCGCCTTCATCAATACAATATCTGATGAGAGGGACGAGGTTGGGGTGGCGTGGCTGGCAAAGCAACACTACCTCGGTCCTTAAGTCCTCGAAACAAGCCCCTGTCCCGGCTTGAGTTCCAACCGCTTTATTGCAACGGTTCTGTTTCAGTCATCAATAAACCCCTTATATACTCTGCCAAAACCCCCCTCACCAACTAGTAATTTATCATCGAAGCCAGTGAAAATTGACGGCATAATTCCTCAGGAAGAGCTGAAGATGGTTTTGGTTTTGATCTCTTCCCGGAAGTTCTGAATAACTTTGAAACACCTTCCATTGATGCTTCAGTCAACTGAGAAAAAAAGCTGTTGAAGTCGCTGCATACTTTTTTGGGTTTCAATTTTCAAAGTTGACTTAAGACTGTTAAGAGTCAGTCAATGGAAGGACTTGAGTGTGTTTGTTGCATAACAACATTTCGGATTTTTTTGCTCTTTCACATAATTTTGGCTAGTTTGTTAAGTAACATATCGAGTCTTTAAGATTTTTTTAATAATAAAATTAGAAGATCCGGAGTTTCAGCGTATTGCCTTTTTGGTACATGAACTTAAACAATAGTTTTCAGTTTATAAACAATATTACACGTATTTTCACAAATTTTTTCACCTACAAGTATTTCTAAAAAATATAAACAACGTTATTAAACTGACAATACACTCATGAATGTGTGTTTGAGATTAGCTTATAAGCTAATTTTTCGTTTTTAGCAAACTTTTAACAAAAAGTTAAATAAGCTGTTTCTAAATAAAATATAAATCGTGTCAAACATTGGAAACAAAATATAAATTGAGTATTGGAAATTACCTTGTAGGAGTAAAGAACAAAAGCATAGCCTAAGAATTTCTACATAACTTAAGAGACAAAATAAAAGAATTTCCCATTCTTTTATGCATAAGATTCCATTTGCCCTTATTTCCTCACACTCACAACTGGTGGGACCTACCAGTTGTGAGACCCACATAGCTGCAAGTGGGAGGAAGTATACACCCGTAACAGGGCATGCTTCCTCCTAAGAAAGGGCTGCATTGTGAGCTTGACTGACCGCCAAAGATGTCTAATTTCACAGTACTTAATTTCTTATGGTCGTCGGTGGACAGTCTTGTTTTACACAAACTCCCTTCTAAACCTTTTGCTTGTGAAATAAATAAAATAAAAAAGATGGCAACAACTAGATTCTGCCATTTCTTACCATTTAAATTGACATACAAGAGAGTACATCTTGAAGTGCAATGCAGCTTCTTGTGCCATCTGCATCCACTTCCTCACAGAAAGGTTTTAGTCACTTGCTGGCTTGGAAAACAGATTGAATGCACTAATGAGATCTTACTGCCAATAACTAACTCTACAAATGTTTTATTTTACAAGGTCAGCAAACTGCTTACCTTGCAACAGAACCAATAGATCTCCCGAAATGCTTCTAAGACATCAAAGAAAAAACAAAATCTACTGATAGATACTATACTTATATGAAGATCTAAAGACAATAATATTTTAGAATTTCATGTAAAATTAAATATCAACAAAATAGCAGTAGTTTTTTAATTGTTAAGTTACACACACCCAATGAATTTTGAACTCACAACCTCACCATCCATTTCATTGTTACGGGAGGAGGAAAGTATCAGTTGAGCTATACCTCATTGGCAACAAATAACAACAGTTTAAGGATACAAAATTTGATATTATATTCCTAAGTATCCTAATAACCACTCATTGATTCCCAAGCATTGCCAATAGAAGTTCCCTGTGCAAATACTGATAGTCCCATTGGGTCCATATTCCACATGATCTTTAATGTCATTCGATTTTCTTTTTTATCCACTTAGATTATCGCAGAATTTGCTACTGATATCATGTCATACATGCTATACCATTTCCTAATATTACAAGGCAATTATATCAATCCAAATGAACCATTCTAACACTAACCTTTGACTATGCGTAATTCAGCTTCCACCAAGTAGTCTGATCCGGATAATTCTCTCCGCTGAGTTCCTCCCCCTGCCAAGCAAAGGGTGGAGGCTTGGGTAGAGTTCAACTGCACCTTCCCCCGTCCATAATGCAATTAATGCATCATTCTCTATTTTATTTCTACACAAGCCTATGCATTACTCTATGTTCTCCTCACTCAATAGCTCAATGCCTATTGCAAGGGGAACAAATTAGTAACATTGGGATTGGCATTATATCACCATTTTTTGTGTGTTCTCTCTATTTCTTACAAGACTGCAAACTGAGAGATTGCATCTTCTTTCACTGTTGATGATTGCTCTGCCGTGGACATTACTCTTGTTGAAGTAATTTGTCTTTGACTTTTGACTTGGGGTTTTCATTTCTATCTGTCCTTTCTATAGCAATAACTAGAGTGCAAAGTGCCACCAAATCATAGGAAAATCTAGGCATGTCAAAATTTATTATCAATTTATTTGTCACCTTGTTCTTGTGCAAGGAAACTAACCCGTCTACTCTTGACAACATTTCCTCACTAACCTGTTTATGAAAACATACACACGTCAATATTCCTTTGACCTAAGAAACACTCATTGTATCAATTTTTGGGAGATTGAGAGGATTTGAACGCAAAATATGTACTTCAACATTCCAAAAAATCCAGTATCGTAGATGTGACAATATCTAAGTTTTCATATCTGAAATACCTCTCTCTCATTGGAGAGCCTCCAATTGAAGGTTTAATATAAAAGGACACCACTTAATCTAAAAGCTTATGCCTATAAGTTTGGGTCAAACTATGTCAATCACTCTCTCTTATCGTTCTTGCTCAATATGGGATTTTACTCACATATATATCCATTAAGAAGTCTGCAACTACATGAAATTCAATGGTAAAATAAATTCATTTACATGTTGCAAATAACAAACTTTTCAAATTTTATTCTAATGACATTGAACTCAACCAAATTAGAAGGAGTTGTCGCCAATCTCTTGGGATTCTGAATCACTTCTACTATTAATTTTACCTAAAGATGAATCTAACATGATTTACTAATTAACAACAATTTAGGGACAACAACAACTCATCTCACAATATTCTCAAATTAATCTACTACCCATCACATGGGCAAATGAAAAAATATATATTAATTGCCGGACCTGCTTAGCTTATGGGAATGCAATTTCGATAAACATTCTTCAAGAATATTTAATTGTTTGTGATTAATCATTGGTAGTTTGGTGTGGCGGTGTTCAAAAAATATTACCTCAAGCTATCTGAATCCGAAATAAATTCTTCAAGCTCAGGCAGCGAAGAACTAGAGGCTTCAACGAAATAGAAACATTACCAAATCAAAAACAATATAAATATGATCTTTAATTTATCATATAAATCTATTAATTATGAAAATAATTAAGATGGGGGAGAAGCGTCTCCTGAAGAATCATTACAGGTATAAACAGACATCACCAGTAGGATCTACATCCTTCATTGCAGCATCTGCACTCTGTTGTAGTTCAAGTGCATGTTCAAGGATTAACTCCACTTCACCCATGGTGGGACGAGCCTCTCCCTTATTTTGCACACAAGAAATGGCAATGTCGACGTAAATCTTGAAACACTCTGGAGCTATCTTCCCCATCAAATACGGATCAATTATTTCATTGATGGTCCCTTCTCGCTTGCATTTTTGGGCCCACTTAACCAGACCCTGCCGTTTTTCCATCAGTTTGAAGTCATTGCTTCTCTCCCACAGAGTACTTCCAACAGTACCACACCAAAAGAGTAGACGTCGGTTTTATCGGTCAGCCTATTCGTAATGAAACATTCGGGATCCAGGTATCTCAGAGTAGTTTCCGAATCCCGTTTGATTTCCACGAATTTGAAACCCGGGCGAAGCATGTTGGACAACCTGAAATCTGACAACTTGGCCTCCCAATTCTTGTCCAACAGAATGTTAGCCGGCTTCACGTCACCGTAGATAATAGTTTGCTTGACCCCAGTGTGAAGGTAGTGCAGTGCACGCGCCACTCCAACGCAAATCTTTAGTCTTTGTTTCCACGAGAGGCGATCGTGGAGTTTGCTCAAGAGGTTTCCATTGACCACGAACTCGTAGACTAGGATATTCACGCCTTCATCAATACAATATCCGATGAGAGAGATGAGGTTAGGGTGGTGTAGCTGGCCAACGAACACCACCTTGTTCCTTAAGTCCTTGAGTTTCAAGCGCTTTATTGCAACGATTCTGGCACCGTTACAGTCGTTAAAAAACCCCTTGTATGTTGTGCCCCAATCCCCCTCACCAATTACTAAATTAGCATCGAAGTTATTGGTAGCAATCTTCATCTCAGCCAGTGAAAATTGACGGCATAATCCCTCAGGAAGAGGTGAAGATGGTAATGGTTTTGCTCCCTTCTTGGAAGTTCTGAATAACTTTGAAACACCTTTCATTGACGCTTCACTCAATCATAAAGAAAAGAAAAGATTAAAGGGAAAATAAATGATAAAGAAAATTTTTCCTTTGAATATGTTTGAAAGTAGGGAGGGGAAGGGAAAACCCAAAAAAAAAAAAAAAAGATAAAAATGGCGGCTGCTCTCCCCATTCCACTTTTCTCTCCATTTCTGCTCAATTTGAAGAATAGGAAAAGGTGGGCCCGGAAAAATCTGTGAGTACCTTTGGGTTGTGTTCCTAATGCTTTGGACTTTTTTGAGTTTGGAGTGTGACACATCAGTCACTTCTCTTCATTTCTAACCCATCAGTCAAAATTGAGTATGACTGCTAAACCATCAGTCAAAAATGATATCATGCAATGCAACGATTGCAATCATTTAAGGGTCCGGTTAATGTGTGCCCTTAGGGCACACATTAAGTTTTCTATTTGTGGAAATATTTTCTCGGGAATTGTAAAAGCTGTCATTACTTTTTCAATTCTCGAGAAAATTTTTTCTAAAAATGAAAATTAATGTGTGCCCTAAGGGCACACATTAGTAAAATCCATCATTTAATATAAAAAATAAAATAAAAGACGTTTTAAAGAAAAATGTAGAACACCATTTTCAAATAACAATAATTATCAAAAAATTTAGTTAGTTGTCACGTTTCAAAACAATACTAAAAATTAGCATCTCGAGTGTCTAAAACTCGAGTTCCAAGAAAAAACTCGAGTTTTTAAGTTTCGATTTGTAAGCGGATGGGTTTGATGTGGAAAAAAAATCTACGTTGAACTCGAATTTTAAAGACTCGAGTTCCATAAATTGCAAGAAAACGCCGCTATAGGGCTTTAAAACGTCACTATAGGGCTTAAAAACGCCACTATAGGGCTCCTTGAACCTAGTATGGGGTGATTACATTTATAAAATTTTTTGCAAGAAAACGCAGCTATAGGGCTTTAAAACGTCACTATAGGGATTAAAAACGCTAATATAGGGCTTCCTGAACCTGGTATGGGTGATCACAATTATAAAAAAATTTGCAGAAAAACGCCGCTATAGGGCATTAAAACATCACTATAGGACTTAAAAACGCCACTATAGGGGCGATCACACTAAAATTTTTTTTGCATGGAACTCAAGTTTCTAAAACTTGAGATCTATGTGGCATTTTCAGTTCAAGTTATCCAGCAAAACACTCGCAAAGCAAGTCTTTGGAACTCGAATTTTAATATGGATCTCAAGTTTCTAAAACTTGAGATGCTATTTTTCTTAAAACTTTGAAACGTTGCCTAACTTACTACATAGTTGCCCCTCACACTGCTAGTCTGCCCATTCCCCCAAAGATATAGCAATATATAAAAGATTCAGAGGCGGATCAAACCAATCAGATAAATTCTCAAGTCGTTGGTGACTTACTTCCAGGTCCTCTGCGGGCAGCACAAGTGGCGTCTCCAGTTGCACACTGACTTGGGTTTGAATTTCACAAGATATTTATGAGAACGTATGGTGTGTAATAGGAGACGTATGGTATGGTGCGTATTAACTCCTATTTTTTTCAGCCAAGGAGGACTTGAGTAGTTAAGGAGCAGTTTAGTACACATGTTTTCAGTTTTTAAACAACATTACATGTATTTTCACACACTTTTTTACTCACACGTATTTCAAAAAAATACAAATAACGTTTTTTAGAACAATGTTACCAAATGACCCCTAATTTTTTATGTTAGCAGGTGACAAAAAAGGACAATTGGCCATCTTACTCAACGGATCAGGAGAAATTATTATTTACACATAGGACTACTGATGTGGTCTTCCCTGACCAATGAGATGATGTTATTTATGTAAATGTATGTGTGAGATTCCTAATCAACACAAGGAATAAAAAATAAAAATCACCCGATGATGTCACATTTGCATAAATAACAACATTTTATTGATTGGGAGGTCAGGAAGGACCACGTCAGCAGGCCTCCTAGTGGGCCTAATAATTTCTCAGGGATCAGAGACACTTTGAGCTCTTTTAGCAGTTGGCAGATTATACACTTGAAAAGGGAATGCAACAAGGTGGCCCACGAGCTAGCACAACAAGCAAAATGTACAGGTACCAAACAGGTGAAAGGGAGTTTCACCTCCTATGGTGCAACACCTCATCCAGCTAGAAAAAGCCTAATACTTTTGGCTTTTTTCACTCTTGTACTATGACCTTGTTGTCTTCCATTCCAATTTTAGTCGAATGATAACAGATTTTTCAATAATAATTTTTTTTTTTTAAAAAAAAAAAAAAAAGGTGGACTTGAATATGTCCATTGCATTGTTGCATAGATAATTTGCATTTGAAAAAAAGAAAATAAATAATAATAATTATAAATGTAAATAAATATATTTTTAACACTAATGGTAAAATAAAAATCAATATCTTTTTAACTAAAATGTTTATCAACTCCACAAAAAAAAAAAAAAAATGATCGAATTAAAAATAAGTCGAAAATACACTTTTTGTCCCTCCATTTTGGGCTGATTTTTATTTTGGTCTCTAAATTGATTTGCTACTAATGTAGTCCCTAAAAAACGAAAATCAATTTTATTTTGGTCCCTGCTGTCAACCCACTAACAGAAAAGTCCTACGCGACAGACGGAGTGCATAGGTTGCATTGACGTGGCTAATAAAATAATAATAATAAATTTTATTTGATTTTTTTAATATTCCACATCAGCTGCACATAAGTTTTTAAATTAAAAAAAATTATTTATCAATTTTAATCAAATAAAAAAGATAAAAACAAAATAAAAATTAAAAAAACACATCAATTGAGATTTGTGTTCATCTTGATCATGAACACATAAGAACAACAACCCAGAATATTCAAACACAAGAACAAAAGAATAGAAACCCATAATATTCCAAAATTTGTAACCAAATTTGTTTGTTTTTAGACCCCTTAAAACACAACCAAATTAATCTAGTTAATTAGCCAAGTGATTACTTAGTCAAATTATCAAATCTAGGTTAACACAAATATATCATATCAATGTAAAGTGTGGAAAATAAAGAATACAAAGATATGATGACCTAGGAAAACCAAACCAATAAAACACCTAGGGAGGATTTAACCTAGCTATCTTTAAGGTAAACTAAATCCACTATGAAAGAATTGAAGTTTACACAATAGCGACTTAGACCACTAACATCCTATTGCTATCTCGAGTAGGAAACTTACTACCACGACCACGACAGTTCCGAGTCCACGGACTACTTCTTTCTTGGATTCCCAACAACTATAAGCACCTCCGCTTATGTATCTTTAAGCTCTTAAATCTGCAACTAAATTGATCATCAAGTTCTTGACATAGTCTTGATTCTTGATAACCCTAAGTATGTGTGAAGGCAAACACCTCTAGATCTCACAAAAGATTCACACACACAGCATAAAGAGCAACCTCAAAACGTGGCTAGGGTTTTCCCTTTTATACTTAAGACAAAACATAAAACCCTACACATCAGACGGGCTTGGGTTGAGTTAGAAATTCTGCAAAAAAAACAATTTGCACGACTTTCAATCAATCGAGTCTAATTCTCGATCGATCGAGCCAGGCAAATTTACACAGTAAATCCTGCAGTAACTCGATTCCAACTTTTCATAGAAACCTATACTTTGAGCAAGTCTAAACAAGACTAAAACGTTTTGATCATGGTTTGCCAACATTACAAATTGAAGTTCTAATACATTAGTTCCTAATTCCTTAGAACCTAACAAACTCCCCCTTTGGCAATCCGTGACAAGACACAAACTAACAAAATGCTCAAAGTTTACATAAAAACAGCCCATTACAAAAACATGGCCCAATATAACAAATCCAACCTAACTACTATCTATCAGTTGCAAATGTAGACGGCAACACGACTGAATCAACCTGTATATTTCCTAAAACACTCAACAAACGCATAAGCGCATGTATGGAAAATACAAGTAAAACAAAATAACTTCTTGATTTCACAGAACACAAAATAAAGACATATATCATGAATAACCTCATAAATATAAATCAATAAGCAATGTGAAAAAAAAAAAACATATACAATCAATGTATCTTCCCCTATCATTGACAACCCAAACAAAAATACATCATGAGCCAAAAAATGATAGATACAAAATGAAGCACCTAGATACAATCTAAAAGCTCCACAGCTCCAAAACACAAAAATCTCCTCCTAACAACAAAATCTCCTATACAAATGTACTCCCCCTTTTTGTGACGAATTGTCAAAGGGCAATCAAAACTTATCATCAAAAGGAGATGGCAGAGGCGACCGTCTATGATGCTCCAAATCTGCTCACAAGGCACAAAGCTCATTAAGCATGTCCACCAAAAGCTGACCATGAGCCGCCTAAACGATCATGACAGTCTCCAATATACGTCGAATGTCTGAATCATCCAAGGTAGAAGGTGGAGGAACAACAGTAGTAGCAACAGCAACAGCAGGATCAACAGACTCCTCAACTGTAGTATCACCTATAGAAGAGGGAGGAAGAGGTGTGACACCAGACAACTCAGCCCTAAGGCGTTTAGAGCTTGCTTTCATTTGAGCAACCCTTTGCCTAAGAAAGGTGGCACCTATGGGAGCGATAATATGAACAGACTCAAACGCCGGAAACTCATCTAAACCGAGAAGTAACAAAATCTGGTGAATAAAAACAGGGAAGAAAAGAGCATGTGTAGTAAAACTACTCCTATGAACCTCAGTCAAAGAACGTATGAAAAGATGAGGAAAACTCATAGGAGCATCAGTAACAGGGGCATACAAAAATGCACAACGCTTCAAAGGAATGGTGTGCAAGTGAGAGATAAGCCACAAGGAATGACAAGTAATCCTAAAGAAAAGATAGTGAATCTCAGTGAGCTCAGCAGTAGTGATCCGAGAATCAGCTACTGGATAGAAGACCCAATGATGTAAGACATGATGTCGTTTAAGGGAGGAGACTGATCATAAGGGTAGACAAGATGCTGGACCACAGGCACCCCAAGAGCATCAGCCACTACTGAAGTAGTAATGGTGTACTCTACACCCCGTATCCAACTCTTAACTTGAGTGTTGGAATCATAGGTGTGGATAGACAGGTTCGAGTAGAACTCTCTAATCAAGTTAGCCGGAGGTGGATGAGAAATATCCAACAATGGCAACCAGCCCCTACGCTCAAAGTTACATCTAATCTCAGGATTAAGCTTATCTAACAGAACCTTTCTCTCAGCCCAAATGTTCCTCTTAAGGTTAAGCTTCTCATACGTCTCTTTGTTTTTCTCACTCGGAAACCTCTCACTCGCAAAAGAAGAGACAGAAGAGGAGGAGACATTCCTATTGGCTCTAGTCTTCCTAGGCATAGTGCTAAGGAGAGGACAAGACACACAAAAAAGAACTAAAATGAAACAAAAGAAAAACCAAGGGCAGACTGCAAGTTAGCACAAAAAAATAGAAATAACAATTCTATATGATGCATGAACAGTATAAGCAAATGATGCATGCTCTAATGCAGTTAGAATAAGTTCAATTTAACTTTAAAATCACAAAATTGGCTTGAGCATAGAGTTTATATCAAAAACCCCAAAATTTTGAAAAACCACTTGTGCAATTTTCAAGAAATTGACCAATTGATCATTAAACAAGATAGGTAATACAATATAATGATCATAGAAGTCAATCCAACAAGCCAACTTCATCAAATTAAACCTAATTGAACAAAATCCCCAATTCGGGTAGTTTCAAGCCCAAGAAATTGCAATTTTTCACAAATCAACAAATTGATCAAATTAATTCACATAAATCAGTTGTATAACATCCCACAACAAAAACCCATTGATCAATTGTGATAGAAAATGCTTGAATCAACAAAAATCCCAATTTCCCTTAGGTTCGAAATTTTCCTTCAATACATGGCAAAATGCATGAAAACATGAAAATAAATGAAAAATGAGGAGTATAAAGGTTTTACGAGCCTTAAATGACAAAAAACCTTGCAAAAAGTTTGAGGGAAAACAACAAAAAATTGATTTGAAGCCTTGACCAATCGAAGAGAGAGAGAAAAGAGTTTTTGAAAAAGTTTGAAAGTGATAGAACACGTGAAAAACAAAGGTTTTTAAAAAAACTCTCTATACGACTTTCGATTGATCGAAAAATAGGTTCGATCAATCAAAAATGCTTCGATTGATCCAACATCAATCGAGCATCGATTGAAACAGACAAAGGTTGACAAAAATTTTAATCGCAATTTCGATCGGTCGAGAAACAGGTTCGATCGATCAAAATTCTGGAAAAATCAATTTTTTGAAAAACAAAGCACTTTTATGCAGAAACTCCTCAAAGCATAGTATTTTGTGAATAAAATGCATGAGTATGAGATGAAATGTTTTTCAAAAAACATTTGTTTTGAACCCAGTTTTCCTAAAATTAAGATTTTCAATCAATTCACCTTAAATTCTCAAACAACAAACATGTTTTGCATAAAACTTAAGGAATTTTCAAACTTGGTTGGCCAAACTAAAATCACACACAATAACATGTATAAAGTTTAGCAAAGAGTAACTTGTGTAGTGTGTGCAACTAGCAAAAGCTTGAGATACAAGTGAGGTGATATGTGAACAGTAATCAATCACAATCTCTACAAAATTCATCACATAGAATTTGAATAAGACTATCATCTAAAGAGTTACATCATATAACTTCCCCATCTCCTAGAATAAAAGCTTGCAATCATGTAAGTTTCTTGATTTGCCTCATAATGTACACACCAATTTTATTTAATCAGAAACTTATTAAAAATAGTCGGGATAATGTACACACCAATTTTATTTCATTTAAAGTTATTATGGCCCAATAATGTACACACCAATTTTAGCATTTAAACTGAGGCTACACCTTATGTGCTACACTTTTTCAAGCACAAAACCTTACAATATGCACTAAGGTGTTCATGATTGGCTAGTAAATAGCGGTGAGATGGTTATTTATGCCTTTCTCAAAAAGTTCAAGTCCGACAATCAAAGGCATGTGACTTCAAGATCAAGATCATGTGATCAAAAACTATAAACATCTTCCCACACAACATGCACTACAAAGCTTGAACTAGTAAAGTGCAATAAATAAACTCATCCAAGCTAAACAAAGTACATAAACATATTATATAAAAATAAATTGGCCAACCTTGATTTCAAAACCAAGAAAAATAATGCAAAACACATTTAGCTTCCCTTTTCCTCTTTTTTTTTTTTTTAAATAAAAATAAAAATAAAAACAAAAACAATCCTAGAATGAAATGCGTGAATGTTATGCAATGCAAATCCTAGAAAAACAAGGAAAACAAAACAACAAAAAACAATTGTCACAAAGAGTAGGGTAATGAAGCACAAGAACTATATCAGAAAGACTCAATTAGATCGAGCCTTTTGCATCCAAAACTTTTTAGATGCAACTCGAGCATTGGAGTTCTTATTCACATTAGAATTCTGAGCAACTCCAATATTGGAATAAAGGTTTAGAGCCTTTACCAATTCACTAATAAGTACCATAGGATCTTGTGCTTGAGGCACAAGTACTTTTGATTTGTTTGCTCGCTTAGCAGCTTGCAGCTTGAAACAGTTAGGATGAATGTTCCCAGACTTTCCACAAAAATGACAAACTCATGCAGGCTTATTTTGCAACTTGCCCTTAGGAGGATTAGGAGCCTTAGGTTTAAACTTTTGAAGATCAACCCTAATCTTCCTAGGAGGTGTAACTTCTACAAATTTAGCAGCCTCACTCACAGAGGGTTTGACAACCTCACTCACAGGGGGTTTAGTACAAGGAACAAAATTTGTGGAATGGGGTTCAGGCACAGAGATGCTTTCTACGAAACCTAAGCCAGTTTTGTCAGAGGGAGACTTTTGAACACTCAGCATGTGATCAAGTTTGGAGCTTGCAGACCTATTAGATTGTTCTCTAACAACAGATAATTCAAGTTCTAAATTCTTAACTTTATCAAGTAAAAGCATGTTCTCAGTATTCACATTATTCAACAATTCATTAGTATCAAACAGTTTCACAAGCAAAATTTTCTTTTCAAGTTCAAGAGATGCAATTTTCTTTAAGCCTAAATCAACACTCATAGCATCCTTTGTAGCAACTTTGCAAAGTTTATTATAGGCTTCTTGTAAATCTGCATCCTCAGAGAGTTCCCCATCAGAAAGGTTCTCCTTAACAACAATACTTTCATCAACTACAACAGTAGCAATGAAGTTTCCATCCTCATCACTACCAGACTCATTATCAAAAACTTCATCATCATTAAGGGTTACAGCCATAGCCTTACTCTTAAACTTCAAGAATGTAGTACATTCAGATTTTACATGACCATACCCTTGACACCCAAAACATTGTTAACCCATAGAATTATTTGAAGGTTGACCTACTTTTTCTTTAGGTTTTTCAGTGGTATTAACCTTAGTGGGATCATTCCTCCTAAAATTTCTAGGTTCAGCAGTGTTCTTACCTCTTGCCCTTTTGTTATTGTTCCTAAGAAAATTTTTAAAGTTCTTGGTAAGATAAGCAATCTCTGTAGCAAAGAGCTCATCATCAAATCCACTCACATCAACATTATCAACAGACTTAAGAGCTATTGATTTAGATTTTCTAGTCTTAGGTAGGTACAACTTATAGGACTGAAGAGATCCTACAAGTTCATCAATAGGGATGGAGTCCACATCCTTGCTTTCAGTGATGGCAGTCACTTTGGGTCTAAGATCTCCAGTCAAAGATCTAAGAATCTTCCTAACAATTTTAAGTTAATCATATATTTCACCCAGATTATAAGCAGAATTAACAATATCATTAAGCTTAGCATAGAATTCATCAAAAGATTCATCATCAGACATCCTAATGCTTTCAAATCTAGTTGTTAATTGTTGTAGCTTATTAAATTTAACTGCCTTTGTGCCATCATGCACAGTTTTGAGGATATTCCAAGTAGTATGAGCAACCTCAACATTAAAGATTCTCTTAAATTCCTCTATAGAAACAGCATTAAAGATAGCATTCATAGCTTTGCTATTGAAAGCGGCTGCTTCTTTCTGAGAAGCTTGCCACTCACTCACAGGAGTAGTGGGCTTCTCCCATCCATATTCAACGGAGTTCAAGACTCTCTCATCAATAGATTTTAAGAATGCTTTCATCCTTACTTTCCAATAAGTATAATTATTCTCATCAAAGTGAGGTGGAATAACAAGAAAGTGTCAGTATTCCATGACAACCGGGGTCAAGGATCAGCTCTTAGATCAAAGGATCCACAACAAGAGAATTACCTGCTCTGATACTACTTGTACGTTTTTAAACCCCTTAAAACATAACCAGATTAACATAGTTAATTAGTCAAGTGATTACTTAGTCAAATTATCAGATCTAGGTTAACACAAATATATCATATCAATGTAAAGAGCGGAAAATAAAGAACACAAAGATATGATGACCTAGGAAAACCAAATCGGTAAAAAACCTGGGAAGGATTTAACCTAGCTATCCTTAAGGTAAGCTGAATCCGCTATGAAAGAATTGAAGTTTACACAATAGCGACTTAGACCACTAACATCCTATTGCTACCTTAAGTAGGAAACTTACTACCACGACCATGTGACAGCTCCGAGTCCACGGACTACTTCTTTCTAGGATTCCCAGCAAATACAAGCACTCACGCTTGTGTATCTTTAAGCTCTTGAATCTGCAACTGAATTGATCATCAAGTTCTTGACATAGTCTTGATTCTTGATAACCCTAAGTATGTATGAAGGCAAACACCTCTAGATCTAACAAAAGATTCACACACAACATAAAGAGCAACCTCAAAATGTGGCTAGGGCTTTCCCTTTTATACTTAAGACAAAACATAAAACCCTACGCATCAAATGAGCTTGGGCTAAGTTGGAAATTCTACAAAAAAAACAATGTGTACGACTTTCGATCGATCGAGTCTAATTCTCGATTGTCGAGCCAGGCAGATTTACATAGTAAATCCTGCAGTAACTCGATTCCAACTTTTCATAGAAACCTATACTTTAAGCAAGTCTAAACAAGACTAAAACGTTTTGATCATGGTTTGCCAACATTACAAATTGAAGTTCTAATACATTAGTTCCTAATTCCTTAGAACCTAACAAAATTCTTCCACAAAAATCAATTATACATTCAACCAAAATTATTATCCTAATACAATATTTCTCATAACATAGATTTCCAACCAAATACACAGAATTTCAATCAAACAAATTCCTTCATCAATTTCCCAGCAACTAGCAAAACCTTTTCATCAAATCCACAAAAATCATAAGCTAAAAACTTCTAAATCAACCTTAGACACACCAATAGACAACAAGATTTAAACGAACCTAGATCAAAGTGAGTGAAAGCAAATCCAAAACCATCTCTTTCCCAAATACCCATCAAAATTCTCGAGATAGCAGAATGGAGGAGAGGTAGAGATATGGCTTCGTCATGGTGGCGGTGTAGCGATGGAGCTGATGGCAAACCCACAACCCAAATCACCCAAACAACCGCCTATCAAAGCTACCATTGGTATGAGAAAGGAATAGGTCTAGGGCAAGGGTGAGGTAAAGAGAGTCACTATCGAGGCTTTGCCATGGGGATTGAACACCATCACCACTAATTTGGGTTTCACAAAAACATAGCCAACACAGCCACTAATTTGGGCTTCACAACACCCACAAATCCATAACCCACTACCCCAAACAGATCCTTCGCAACCACCACCACCACCGGTTTGGGGTTTCATAGCAACACAACACACCCACAAATCCAAACCACCACCACCCCAAACCGATCCTTCATAACCACCACCACCACCACCAGTCTGGGGTTTCATAGCAGCACAACACACCCACAAATCCATAACCCACGAATCCAAACCAACCCACCACCCCAAACCAATCCTCCACCTCCACTAATCCATAAAACTCCATGGTTGAGCTTGAGAAATTGATTTAGGCCAAGCCCCATTTTAGAGCATTCAATTGGCTGGGAGAGTTTTAAAATAAAAAAATATAAAAAAAACGTCTAGGAGAGAAAGATCAAAGAGAGGAAGAATGAGAATCAGCAGAGAGAGAAAGAGAGAAGAGAGTGAGAAGAATGAAAATACATTTTTTTAATTTAATAAATTTATTTTATTAGATTGTAGGTTTATTTTTTATTTTTCTTACGTGGCTTTTTTATTTATTAATATGCTTATGTGGAATTTTTTAAATGGCAAATAAGTTTTTTAAAATATTATTTTAATAACCACGTCAGCTTAATGTTTGCTACCTACGCACTCCATCTGCCACGTAGAACTTTTCTATTAGTGGACTGACGGCAATGACCAAAATAGAATTGATTTTCTTTTTTTAGGAACTACATTAGTAGTAAACTCAATTTAGAGACCAAAATAGGAATCGCCCAAAATGTAGGGACCAAAAGTGTATTTTCGCCTAAAAATAATAAGCAAATCAACAAACCCTTAACTATAACTACCACACTTCACCACTCCTTAACCAAAGCCTTTGTAAAGATTTTTCACACAATGTAAATTTTTTTTTCCCTTATGAACAAACAAGAATAATTAATTCTTGTGCAATTGTACCAAATAAATATAGATAATTGTCAATGGCGTGCACTTGGCGACATTAGTAAGAATGGTGGGTTACTTGTGAGTAAATATTCAATGTGCATGTAAGCCAAAATCACAAGTTAGCCAAATTTAGTGAGTAAATCTTCATTGTGCATGTGAATAATTAATTCTTGTGCAATTGTACCAAATAAATATAGATAATTGTCAATGGCGTGCACTTGGTGACATTAGTAAGAATGGTGGGTTACTTGTGAGTAAACCTTCAATGTGCATGTAAGCCAAAATCACAAGTTGGCCAAATTTAGTGGGTAAATCTTCATTCTGCATGTGAATAATTAATTCTTGTGCAATTGTACCAATAAATATAGATAATTGTCAATGGTGTGCACTTGGCGACATTAGTAAGAATGGTGGGTTACTTGTGAGCTATGAAGCACGGACGCGGCTGGGAGGGTGCCGCACTGGAGTCCGATGCGGGACGCAGCTGCCTGTGCGTCGGTGCCGTGTCTGAGCTTTTTTTTCTTTTTTTTTTCACGGATTTGCGCCGACTCGACTCGATTCGCGCTAACTCGACTTCGATTTGCGCCAAACCGGGCAGATTTGGCCAGAATCAAGCCGTATCAGCCGAATGGGGTCGTATTAGCCAGCGACCGATACGGCCAAAACGGACCGAAATGGCCGAAACAAACCGAAATCAGCCTTAATCATGCCGGAACAGCCGAAATCAACTTTGAATGAGGCCTAAACATCCTAAATCTGTCATTCCTTAATTTTATTTTGAATATTTGTTGCTTCTTTTGTGTTTTCTTTTTTGTTTTGTGTTTTATTTTGTGTTTCTTGCCTTTTTCTTTCTTTGTTTTGTGAATCAAGGCATAGTAATGTGTTTTTTAAGAATATTTTAATAGTAGAAATATATAGAAAATATGAATAAAAATATTTTTAATAATTTTTTAATCACCGCACCCGCACCCAACTTTTTCAAAAATTGCCGAGTCCTACACCCGCACCCGCACCTGAATCCAAAAACGCACCCGTGCTTCATAGCTTGTGAGTAAATCTTCAACCTGGGTAAGTCTAAGCCAAATTTGGTGAGATGGGCTAAAGTGTTGGCCCATATATCTAAGCCAAATTTGGTACAATATTCAATGTGCTGGCTAACTTATGATTTTGGCTTACATGCACATTGAAGATTTAGTGGGTTAATTCTCTTTGGTGGGGCCTGTAATTCGGAGTATAACCTGCTAAATGATATGTTGGGAATTGAATAGTGTTTTTACTATGCTTTCGTACTTCTTATTTTATTCATCTAAACAATACTGTCGTAGTTCAAACTATATGTCCATATTCTATTTCTACAAACTGCTAAATGATTTGTTGCATTTCTCTTGGTGTGTTCAGTGGCTCTCTCTATACAAATTCCAACTGGTTTGCTTTCGAGGATGACAGAGTTGCCAATGAACGCTCAACTAGCTCACTCGCTTCCCCATCCCCCAAAACTGAGGTGACTAGTGTAATTAATGATGGCAGTGATGATAACATTATTATTGGTGAAGATGACGACTTGGTTGACACTGCACATCTTCTCCAGAAGCAAGGACAATATCAAAAGACACAACACTTCTCGACAACTCAAGAGAAACTGGACATGCTGAAACTGATAAACCACCTGAATGAGTTGAATGGAGGGAGACTATAGATTTTGGTGACCCATCCGATGTCCTTCCCAATGGTGAGATTCAAGTTGGATAAGAACTTAGCGAAGGCAGATGTAGCAGAAGCTTAATCGTCCACCGATGAATTGGAAAAGAATGATGAAACCGTTGCTGGACATTTGCCTGAATCAATAGATGAAGACCCAAGTTCTAATCCTTCTGATGTTAGAAATACTGAATAATTGTATTGTATATCTCAGTGAAAGAATATACATGAGTGCCTTTATGTAGGAGACATATATGAGTGCAGTATCAGTAAGAGTGTAGTACAATAATGTGTACTATACAAGTAATCTAGTTGGGCCTAAAGCCCACAACACTATACATGTTAACAGCCCCCCTCAAACTCAAGGTGGATGTGAGACCAACTTAAGATTGTCAACCAAAGTACGAAGGCGTCCTTTAAGATGTGACTTGGTGAAGATATCTTCAAGTTTATCTTTAGAGGAGACTGAGATCAGCTTGAGAGCACCATGGACAAGATGATAACGGATAAAATGACAATCGATCTCGATGTGTTTAGTCCGTTCATGGAAGACATCATTGTGAGCAATATGAATGGCACTCTAGTTGTCATAGTAAAGAGGATTAACAGAGGATTTAGACACACCTAAATCTTTGAGAAGCCATCGTAACCAAAGGAGCTCAGATATGGTATCAGCAAGGGCACGATATTCTACTTTAGTACTAGAGTGGGCCACATGAGTTTGTTTCTTGCTTCGCCAAGAAATTAGAGAATAACCAAGAAGGAAGCAATAACTAGTGGTGGACCTGGGATCAATGGGATCTCCTGCCCAATTAGCATAAAAAAAATGCACGAAGAATAAGAGAAGACTGAGCAGAGTAGAAAAGATCATGGAAGAGAGTGCCCTTTAGGTATCGAAGAATGTGCAAAACAACAGCATAGTGAGTTGATCGTGGAGTAGACAGATACTAACTCACTTGGTGAACAGCATAGGAAATGTCTAGATGAGTGATAGTGAGATAAACTAGGCTGCCAACCAAGCGTCTGTAAAGAGAGGGATTAGACAATGGTTTCCCCCCTGAGGGAGTCAAATGCGCATTAAGCTCAACTGGAGTGTCAACAGTCTTGCTATCAGTAAGTCCAGCTCGAGACAAGAGTTCAGAGGCATACTTGGCTTGAGTAATATAAAGTCCATCTGTAGAATAAGTGATTTCAAGACCCAAGAAGTAGCTGAGATGTCCAAGATTTTTCATCTCAAACTGCTGACTGAGAAAATCCTTGAGTTCTTGAATGCCACTGAGGTCATCACTAGTTATGATCATATTATCCATATACAGGAGAAGTAAAATAGTGCCTTTGTCAATGCGATGAAGAAATAAGGCAGAATCATAATGACTGGTCATGTAACCCAAGCGAGAGATGGTAGAGCTGAATTTGACAAATCAAGCTCGTGGAACTTATTTGAGGTCATAAAGTGCACGTCGAAGGTGACAAACCTTGTTTGAGTCAACAGAGAGACCAGGAGGAGGTTGCATATAAACTTCTTCACTTAAATCTCCATTAAAAAATGCATTTTTGACATCCATCTGAAAAAGGTCTCATTTACTAGCAACAACAACAGCTAAAAGGGCACGGACAAATGAGATACGAGCAACCAGAGCAAAGGTCTCTTCATAATCAATCTCATACTCCTGTGTAAAACCTTTTGCAACAAGACGAGTTTTGTAGCGCTCAATGGATCCATCAGAGCGAGTCTTAATCTTATAGATCCACTTACAACCAACCACAGATTTCTCAGGGGGGGAGTGTCACCAAATCCCAAGTATGGTTTTTTAGATAATGTATCAAGTTCCTCTTTCATTGCAATTTGCCATAAAGGGTCAATGAAAGCCTCACGATAGGTGTGAGGCTTGTGTAGTGTAGCAAGGGTAGTGTAACAATGATAATCAAGTAAATGTGCAGGAATGGATCTTACTCAAGTTGAGTGACGAGGTGGAATGTCTTGTGTAAGATCTTTAGGCGGAGCAGGAGTAGAGGACCCAAGCTCAAGGTTGGGGTTGGGTAGCTCGTCTTCGACTTGTTCATCTTCCACCTGTTCATTAAAGGGTGAACTAGAAAAGGGATCAATGATATCTAGTGGTTTGACAGAGAAGTCTACAAAAGAATCAGGAGCAACTACAGGAGGATCATGAGCAACTACAGAAG
Organism: Quercus aquifolioides; assembly: GCA_019022515.1. Classification (NCBI taxonomy): domain Eukaryota; kingdom Viridiplantae; phylum Streptophyta; class Magnoliopsida; order Fagales; family Fagaceae; genus Quercus; species Quercus aquifolioides. The sequence goes on along the minus strand of CM032328.1, from coordinate 66,162,947 downwards.
GAATATGTGCCTCATCTGGAAAAAGATCTAAGACAAAGGAGGAAGATAGGGAGGCACAAAAGTGAGAAAGCTCGACAAAGAGGCGATGTTCCCAAAAGACAACATTGTGGGAGATACGAAGACGATGAAAGACAGGATCATAACACCAATACCTCTTTTGAGTTTCACCATAGCCAAGAAAACAACAAAGCCTTGACCAAGGCTCAAGTTTGTTATGCTCATATGGCTGAAGAAGAACGAAACAAGCAGAACTGAAGGAGCGAAGGTGGTGATAGTCTGGAGGTGACCCAAAAAGGCGCTCATATGGAGTTTGATTTTGGATAACAGGACTTGGAATGCGATTAATAGCATGAACAACATGAAGAACAGTTTCGTCTAAAAAATGAGCAGGAACTTTGGCAGAGAGAAAGAGAGCACAAATAATGTCAAGAATATGATGAAGTTTTCGTTTGGCTCTACCATTTTGCTGAGAGGTACCTGGACAAGTTAGTTAATGAACAGTGCCATAGGAATGTAAAACAGCTTGGAAAGCGTATTAAGTGTACTCAAGAGCATTGTCAGATCGAAAAATTTTGATACGTTTGGAAAATTGAGTTTCAACCATTTTTGCAAAATTAGAATATACTTGCAATAATTCAGAATGATGTTTCATATTAAAAATCCAGCTATAGCGAGAGTAATCATCAACAAAGACAACAAAATATTGAAACCCACCAATACTAGAGACAGAGGAAGGCCCCCAAACATCAGAATGAATAAGGTCAAAGATATTAGTGGATATTGATTCACTAGTATTGAAAGGCAAAGCTGGTTGTTTTCGTAACTGACATGAAACACAATCAAAATTTTCTATAGACACTGAACCTAACAAACCTCTAGAAGCCAATTGTTGTACCTAAGAGAAAGATGCATGACCAAGTTGAGCATGCCAAAGTGCAAGGGAAGAAGTAGAAGAAACTGCAGCAGCTGCAGCAATAGAAATAGGAGTAACAAGTGGAAGACAAAGGTTGTCCACAGGAAACATACGCCCAACTATGGGACCAGTCCCAAGCTCTTATCCCTTCCTTGGATCCTACACAATACACCCAGAATAATCAAAGATAATGTGATAATCTAACTTAGCTAATTGTCCCATAGAAAATAAATTGTAAGAAAGGTCAGGAACATTAAAGACACCAGGAACCGAGTGGTTGGAGGTCGAAACGGAACCTATATTATGACCAGATATTGTGGAACCATTTGCTATGTGAATATTAAGAAGGTGTGGTGCAGGTTTAAGTTCAGAAAATAAGGACGAGTAAGGAGTCATGTGATTGCAACAAGCAGAATCCATAAGCCAAGAGGAAGGAGACATACCAGATAAAGCTAAGAGAGAAGAGGAATAAGATGCATTTCCAACCATACGAATGACATTGGCGATGATGTTTTTAAGGTCATTTGTGGACGTGGTGAAACTGCGTCCTGAAGACTTAGATTGTGCAGAGACAGGAGCCATTGGTTGGACATTCTCAGTGTTAGCAACAATAGCAGTAGAAATTGAAACAATTGATTTGTTGCGATGATAGCAAGTCTCAATATTATGGCCAAAACGTTTGCAAAAATTGCAAAAACGTTTGCTGGATTGTCGGTGACGATTATTAAAACAAGAAGAAGACCTATCCTTATTCTTCATTTAGAAGCAAAATATGCAAAAATAGACTGCAAAAATGAAATCTATGCAAAAAACTGGGTAAAAAGCACCTAGATTGCAAAAAGTCAACTTTGGCCAAAAGTCAACGGTCAAACTTGGTCAAAGTCAATCGTAAACAAAGAAAGGTCAACGGATGACGTCAGCAAGCTGACTAGCAATGATGTCAGCAAAAGGGAAGATGACATCAGCAAATGATGTGGCACTAACGTGGCAGTGATGACATCAGAAATGACATCAGTAGGTATCTTAGCGGCACGTGGGGCGTGTAAGGCGCATGGATAAGCTTCGCTGAAGCTTTGGGCGACGCGTGAGGGTGCGTGGACTATCTGATGAAGCTGATTCTTAGCCGAAGATGCAAATCAAAGAAGGACGATTCTGATGGTGTCGGCGGAAACAAGATTGGAGCAACCCTCGTGGCGCGTGAGGAGCGTGGAAGTATTGGCCAAAACTTTGACCGGGGCGTGGTGACGCGTGGATGGTCAGATGTGGATGTTTCTTGCGGCGATGTGTAGAGCGATTGAATAGCTACACGCTGATATATCTTATGTCCTAATCGGAGGTCAGAGGTGACAGATCCAATGTTGGCAGTGGTTTTGGCGGCGGAGGAGGAGCTTCTAACGGTGGAGATTCAACCCTGAGGACCTCTGACGTCGATGGAACAGTTAGGAGAGGGCACTGAAAGGGTTTACTGACCATAGATGATGAGGCAGCGGAAAATACCAACAAAACAAGACTGCAAGATACAAGAAAATTAGAGTAGTGGCTCTGATACCATGTTAGAAATACTGAATAATTGTATTGTATTTCTCAGTGAAAGAATATACATGAGTGCCTTTATATAGGAGGCATATGAGTGCAGTACAAGTAAGAGTGTAGTACAAGAATATGTGTTATACAAGTAATCTAGTTGGGCCTAAAGCCCACAACACTATACACGTTAACATCTAAAAATTTGATTATCCTACCTTACGGAACAATGGCGTTTCCTAATAAATTCTGGATTTCAGTCCAGTAAAAGGCCGGATATAGTTTTTGATATCCCCAAAGTTGTAATAAAATGAATTTTGCATGATGAGAGCAAATTATTTAAGACCCTCCAGCCCATCTTTGTGGCCTGCGAGCATGGTTCACGAAGTGTGGCACCTAGTAATGATGTTATTCATATAGTGACATATTTTTTCCTTAATTTTTTATGGAGTCCCGCAGTGGAAGACTGATGTCATCAACTTGCATTATATCCACACATGAACAAGACTAATTCACACATGAAACAAAGATTTACCCTTGCCCTTTACTGGATTGATCATTATCTTGCATTACATGTGAACAAGACTTGATCACACATGAAACAAAGATTTTACCCTTGCCCTTTACTGGTTGGTGGATCCATTATTTACTAGCAAATAAGTGAAGTTGGACAACAATCAACTAACACAAGCTGAAATATACACGAACCAAAGGACAGTACTACTTTGTCGAAATAACAATATTACAAGCAGCTGAGTCATTGTTGCACAACCAACTCAAACCAGAACAAAATCTTCTAAATCAATTGCAGTACCTCAATCCGCTTTCAGGATCCAAGCCTCCATGCAAAATAGATACAGGGATCATTAGTCTTCCACACAACATCCTATTTAACATTCAGTTCTTGATGTTTCTATAAACTCCCTTTTCTATACCAAATATCCCTTTATCGATTGAGAGTCTAACTCTGTCAAGAGTCTTCTATTGCATGTAGCATGTAGCATGTGATGCCATGTTCTATTTCTCCCTCTCTTGTACCTTTCATCTCTCCACTACTAACTACCTCAATATCATTAATTTTTCTTCAATCCATTTATCTTCCTTTATTTTTGTACTTCTTATTCCAATTTGCTTATTATCAATTTGTCATTCTCCCCTCCATTTTATGCATAGTTTTTCCACAAATAAAAGGTTATATTTTTGTGGATTTTTTTTTTCTTGCATCTCTTCTTTAAAGTTGATTAATTTTGTATTTTTAAGTTTCCATTTTCATTCTTTTTTTATTTTATAGATGTCATCCTATTGCATTATAAATATGATATATAATAATATAATTTGGTATTTATTATTGTATCTTTTATTTTTTCTTTTTTTCTTCACATCTTATTTTCTATAAATTTGTTATTCTCTCTTACATTCTCTCATTAAAAAGTGATTATTCTCTCTCTCTCTTATTTTTTTATTCTTTTTGCAACTCTACTTTAAGTTGATGAATCATTATATTTTTTTAAACTCTATTTTGGGTTAATACATTTTAGTGTTGTGTTTTTGAGTTTCCAATAACAAGTAGTCGCTCTCTCTACCTTCTAAAAAAAAAAAAAAAAGTAGTCTCTCTCCTTCTTATAATTTTGATTTGATTTGATTTTGAGTTAATACATAATTATTTTGGAAGTGAGAATTTGAATTTATATAATAATAAAAAATCTTGACTATGCATTTAAATGTGCTTATCAATTATTTGAATAATATTAAGTGCAATTTTGTTATGATTTTTTATTATTATGATAATCTCCTTTAAGAGAGTGAACAATTTGAATGATTTATTTGAAACTTAAAAAACATAGTGCATAAAAAAATTAGAAAAATATAGTGCACTGTAACTTAATTTTAAAGAATATGGACAACCTCATAAAAGAATAATATCAATCAAATATACCAAAAATAATAGAATGATATATTGGTAGAAGTTAAAAGATGAAATAATTTTAGAAATTGTTTAAATTTTAGGGAGAACAATCTTCAACAAATTTTAGAGTACAAATTATACATTATACTACAATTACAAAATAAATATCTATGCATGGATCTGTGACTAGTGTTTCTTTAAAATATGTTAGAGATATATTAGACATATTAGCCCAATGTAATAGGCCCAAGCTCACTCCTACTTGTACTAGTAGTCTAGGGTTTAGTCATCTATATATACTCATGTTATGGTTCATTATAATACAGGTTATTGTACTACACTCTTATACAATAAATATGTAGCCCTTAAGGGTTCTTCTATGGACGTAACCATGTAACCCTCGTGTTCTTAATATTCCTATTCTATGCTTCCTCTTTCATATCCACTCTATCATATACAATATGATATAACACATCGCATTGCTAATATATTTAACAAAACAAAAAATTTCCATCCCCCCCCCCCCCCCCCACACACACACACACACACACACACACACACACACACACACACACACACACACACACACACACACACACACACCACTTTCCTACTTACAGCTAGTTACTCTTTTTATATCCTTCTCCTCCCAAATTAGAAAATTTCATAAAGAAGACCTTCTTATTTAAACTTGCAATTGCTTCCTGTACATTTATTTGCACTTTCCATTCTTTCAGTCACTCATCTCTTTTGAATAATTAACAATGGTCCACTTTCCTACTTACAGCTAGTTACTCTTTTTATATCCTTCTCCTCCCAAATTAGAAAATTTCATAAAGAAGACCTTCTTATTTAAACTTGCAATTGCTTCCTGTACATTTATTTGCACTTTCCATTCTTTCAGTCACTCATCTCTTTTGAATAATTAACAATGGTCAGATCATTTCTTCAAGCTTTTTTTCATCCTAAGTCTAAACTCAATAAATGTTATGACAATTCAATGCAATTTTTTAATCACTCGCAATAGAGATTTAGGGAGCAACGGCTTTTGGATTCTGATGAGAGAGTCGTGAGGATTTTCGAAGGAAGACAGAAAACAAACTTGAAAACAAAAGATATGTCCATGAACTGCAAATTTTTAGAGTCAATTTCAATATAAATTTTACAAATCTTTTTGCTACCACAGATTGAAGCCAAGTTGTTTCAGCGTGGCTGATAATTTGTACTAGAGTATGAAGAACTACGTTGAACTATTTTGACATGTGTCCTTTATGGGAGTGGCTGCCAGTATTGATTTAATTTCATGACTTTAGTTAATTTTCCTGGCTTAATATCTCTCAATCTGGACGTCCACCGTTAGTTCCAAGATGTTGAGGAATACTTCTAGTCCAAGAAAACATGCACTTTTTTGGGTCCAATTTCCTTGAGCAATTAACAAACTACGTTCAAATTTAGTAATAAAATTGATTTTTTTTTTTTTTAATTATGGATTTGCAAGACTTAGGCCTATTTTTCCATCAAAACTTTTTGGACTTCCTGACCTCCGTTTTGAACAAACGTGGTGTCATTGGAGAGTTTCTAAAGATTCTTGCTTTTATCCCGAATTTTTAAATTGAGCAAGCTTAATGCTTTGTAAAAAGGGCTGAAAAACAAGTTTTAAAAAATAATAATAATAATAATAATAGTTTCTAAAAAAATAAAGTAACTTTTTTGGTTTTTTTTTTTTAATTCATTTTATTTGAAGGAATTTTAGCAAATCAAGCTTACCAAATTAAAATTCATTACAAGACCTCTCATTTAGGCCAATCTAAGGTTGCTTGATTATAATTTGATAAAACCAAGCTATAATTAAAATTTAAAGACACGTCACAAAAATTGATCGGCAAACTCTTTTTTTGTTTTTTCGCGATATCTTGGTCATAAGCTAGAATTATCCTGATTAGACGGTCAAATATGGGTTTACTATAGTCAAACTTTGTGTGGGTTCTTTTTTTTAGGACACAGGCCCAAGGTAGGAACAAGGATCCTGGGCCCAATACTTGTTATTTTAAGGGACTGGCTTGGTTCACCACAGCTAAATGGGGCTAATTACAAACTAGGTGGTGCACAGAGCACGAATCCTACAACACATACATGCTAACAAACAAGAAATATGTGTATTGAATAACAAGAAACAGCAAAGGAACGAAGTGGTAAAGAAGGACACAAAATGAAGCGTTAGGGATACTTAAAACAATATAGAATATTCCATTACTTTCTTAATCATGTAATACACTATGCTCACTAGGACGTGTTATAAGGTCCAAATAAGTTCAAAAATCACAGACTTAGATGGCTCTTTAGGCCTCTAAAACTTGCGAGGTTTGAATTCCTTTGAATCCAAATGTATTCTCTAGTGGCTGTTTGAGGATACCGGGGCAATATTTCCCTCTCTTTTCTCCTTTTTTTTTTTTTTTTTTTTGAATTCTGACATAGCTTTCTCAATGATTTTATTCTAATTCACTGTTGTTGAATGTCTTTCACTTGTTCGTTGTTTCCCTTTTTATAGTGCCATTCTAGGGTTTTCGGGGTACCATTGATTCCCTCCATTTGCTCCCCTGGGTACTAAAACCAATGTCGTGCCAGCAACATTGGTGGCTGGTCCCTTCCTCATTCCTCATTATTTTCTTCTTTTCGGGTTTCTTCCTCAAAAGCCTCCTATTGTCTTTCCATTCTGGGTGTCCTAAAGAGCTGACCTTGGGTCTTTCTTCTTTCAAGGCTTCTAGATTCCACATTTTCAAACTCAACTTTCGGTTGCCTTTCCCTTTGTCATTTTTCCCAAGTGAGCTGATTCCTTCCTGCCAAGTTGAAAGTTTCCCAGCCACCTTCCTTCAGGGTTCTTCTTTCTGGGTTCCCCGAGGTTCCAGCCCCTTGTTTATGAATTATTGGTTCCCAAGCCTTCTTATTCTTTTCTGCATCATTGGGTGACTAATAGGGACATATCTTTTCTCGTTCCTTGTGTTTCTTGGCACCCCCCCTCCCCCTGAGCTGTCTTAATCCAAACCTGGCCTGCTGCACTTCCCGAGGATCCCAGGCTCCTGGGAGTTCCTAGGTGTCCTGGCCCAATTATTTTTCCAGGCTCCCCAATGATTTTCCTAACCTTTGATGACTAGGTTGGGCTTTTTTCTCCCCTTTATTTCATGAGGCCCAAAACTTAACCATCCATGGACCCGGGTCTCTCCTTATGGACCCTTAACGGGTTTAGGCCTCTCCCTTTTCCTTTATTGGATGCCTAAATGCTTTATGACTTCAATACTTTGTGTTGTTTTTGGGCTTTAGGACAACATTGTGATTTTTTGGACCTCAACATTTAGCCCCCCGAGCTTATGGGTTGCCTGCAACCCACACGTGAGTAGACTAGAATCTTAATTTCTATAGGAATTCCTTCCTCGTTGTTATAATTTGCTTCAGGGTCCCTCTTCTTCTTCCCTCAGGGTCCTGCCTTTCCCCGCCACCCTCAGGTATCCTGGGTTTTTACGTGTTATGCTTTTTTTTGCAACTTCCCCCTTTTGCATGAAACGTGGCAGTTAAGTGTTTATGACCCTTCCACTTTTTACGTTTCCAGTAACTCCCATTAATAATTGTCGATGACTTTTCCTCATAAAATTAAATATTGGCAACTAGCGCGTCTTTCCATACGTCATCTTCTCCAACTGCTCTTTGTGCCATTATTGTAGTCATTTCAAACTTTCTTTTCACTTTCAAGAGATTTTATTTCCAAACTTGTCTTCTTCCTTCCAATTTTATGTTTCTCTATTTCCTTTTCTCTGTCCTTTACTCCTTTAACTTCCCTGTTTCCTATTGCATTTGTCGTTCCATGGCTTCTTCTTCCTCATGAAAAGTAAGGAAGCGTACTCCCAGCCCTTTTGAGAGTGAAAGCTCTTCTAGGTCTGCACAGGACAAGATGCAGGAAGTTGCGAAGCGCCCAGCCTTCCCTTTATGGGATCCTTGGTACACCCCCAGCCTTTTTTTTCCTCAAGTGTCTCACGGTGAAACCCCTCCTTCTCCTCATGCCTGGGTATTCTCTAGCCAATCTGGGTTTGCTAGTTCTACTCAGGTTCCAGATCCGAGGGAGATTTTAGATCTGCAGATTAGGCAAGGATCTCGTGAGGCGATTCCCATTTTCTCTGACTTTGTTCCTGGTAAGATTACCGCTTCGCCCATTTGGGTGGACAGGGAGCTTTCTGATGGCGAATTCATCAGTTGTTTGGAGCGTGCTGGGATCTTGAAATCAGTAGCGATTTCCAGGGATCTTGAAGGTTTTAGGGACGCTAAGGGCCTTAGACACTTGGGGCGCCGCTGGTGTCCTTCTCTCCACACATTCTTCTTCTCCGTTGGTGAGCTCACTATCACTTTGGAGGATGTGGTCAATAATCTTCCCCTCCCAGTGTTTGGCAATGAGAATCCCTTTGATATCAGCCTTTCTGGCGAGGATCTCGTGGTCGAAGACAAGCTTTTTAGTCACTTCGGCGGGCGTACTACTTCTTCTGGTGGGAAACTGGCCAGAATGGGCAAGTGGGTCATGAACCTTTCTTGAGAGAAGGACAAGACAGTTAGGCAAGCCAGGTTCCTGGCACTTTGGCTCAGTAAGTTCTTGTTTAGTGAGTTCCCCAGATACGAGGTTAAGTCTGTTTCCTTTCCTCTAGAAATTAGATTGGCCCGGGGTACTTAGTATCCTTTAGCCCTCATATTCTTAGGCCATGTTTACTCCTAATTAGACTTGCTTCATGGAGATGAAGTTGAAAGCAATTCTTGCTACACTATTACTTCATCCCTTCACTATGCCATTCTCTAGGTGTTCATGTGGGACCGTTCTTCTGTTACTTTGGCGAAGTGCAGGAGTTTGAAGTTTGTGAAGGATAAGTTCCAAGGATCCCTAGATGTGATTAAGGGTCTCTGTGGCAGTTCTACTAATAGCCACCCCTTATTTTACGCTGGTCTAATTTAAAGGGCGGCAGTCTCAATTTGGTGGAGCTGTTTGATCAGGCAGGGCACCTAAGTTGGCATTCTCCTCGAGAGTTCAGTCCCGGGTTTGCCTGCAATTCTGTGTTGGCTTCTTTCCTCAACTCCCTAGGGAATACTTTTGATCTGCGTAGGGGAGACGAAGGCAGTTTGGCATATTTAGCTTGTATCAGTCCCTCGTGGCTTCCAGTACCCTAGTCGAGTGGTCCCAAGTACACTCACTACTTAGCACATCGAGTCCTTAGGAAGTTTGGTTTCGACCAGGACATCTTGCCAGTGTTCAAGGAGGTAGTGCCTTCTCTTCCTTCCCTGGATCCATTTCTAAGGTCCCATGCTTTTTCTTATTAGTCACGATGGAGCCCTCAATTTGTGGTGCCAAACTCCCAGCAGGGAGTCTTTGCTTCCAGTGGCTTTGCTGGTTACTAGAGAAGAGTTCAGAAATCATTCTCAGACTTTGTTGGTTTTGGTAAAATTTCAAGGGTTCCTGATTCCGACCTTTTCTCTACTCCTACCTTTAACAACCATCTAGCCCTCCCTACTATTGGCATTGTGTCTGCTGCGATAAGCAGCAAGATAGGATTTGTGGAGTGGCATGCTGCTAGGGGCGGTTAGGTATGCTATGCGAATGATTTCCTTGAGGCTTGGTCAGGATGTCACCTTATTGTGGGTGCCTCTTCTGGTGTGCCTATTAAGAGAGGGGTGATAGAGGCAATTGGTGCTGCAACTCCTGTAGGTAAAGGTAAGGAGAAGAAAATCAAATAGGAAGCTGTCAAGAGAGCTGAGCTTGAAGAAAGTGTTGAGGGTACTAAGGTTGGCCCTAAGACTAAGAAGAGGAAGACTGCTAAATCCCGCAAACAATTAGTCATTTCTGAGGAACTCGAGAGAGTGGACCCCTCTACAGTTGGAAAGGAAGTTGGCCATCACTTAATCTTAAAGATCAGAGTGAAGACTAAGGTAGAGTTTTCTGTCTTTCAGGTTCCTGTGAGTTCGTCAGCCCATGGTTCTTCGGGGTCCTTTGACACCACACCCTAGTCTCCCTTAGGACCTTTTGGGCATACTCGTAGTAGAAAAAAGACCATTGAAGAACCTGTAGAGAGAGAGAGAGAGAGAAGGGCAAGGCCTCTTACCTTCTCTCTCCTTTTTTTTTTTTTTTTGACATCTACCTGTCCTGGTTCATTGTTCTTGTTATGTCTCTCCTTTCTTTTTTAATTGATGGATGGTCACTCCTCTTTTGCAATCCAAGCGCAAGTCAGACCCCAAGGGAGGTAAAAGTTAATCCTCTGGTGATGATGTGGTATAGCCTTCTTCCACTTGTGCCTTTTACTGTTTGCTTTCTTTCCTTTTCCAGTTCTATGTACATATGCATTCTTTGTGATATTCTACCACTTAATTTTCTTTTGCAGGTCGAGGTGCCTCCTCCTGTGACTGGTGGGGCCTTTGTGAAAGAAGTGATGACAACTCAATCTGCTGCTACCTTAGGTGTGGAAAAGGAGCCCCCTAGTGATGGCGTGGCCGAGGAAGTCGGGCAAGCAATGAAGGATGCCCAGCCCATTCTGCCTTCTGCTTCTTTAGCTGTTCAAAAACCTAAAGCTTTTTAGTCTCCTGTTCCCTAGGATCCCAATCCCGTGCAGACTCTCAGTCCTACTAAAACTGTGACACTTGAGCCCACAACTGAGCCTGCATTGGGCAAAGAGTCCTTGGGGGGTGCGTCTTCATCTACACAAATAGGTAAGCCTCATCCATTCTTTATTAACACCCATTCTTATCTAACTTATCCTTTCTCCCTGACAGTTCTTGTTTCTTTTCATCTTTTAGGTCAAATCAGTGCCCAATCTACCCCTAAGGCCTCCCCTTCCTTGGAGTTAGAAGGTTCTGAACGTGTGTATTGCTCACCATCACTATACTTCCCCCCCCCCCCCCACCCTTTTTTTTAGTTCACATCTTTCCTCTCTCTCTCTTCCATATTTCTCCTTTCCCTTTTCCTTTTATGGCGAAGCCCTCGGTATCCTTCCCTTCCTTTAGCAATTTTGTCAAAATTTCTTCACCTTTTCTCCAACGCGCCTTGTGCTCTTTCGTAGAGTCCTCTGGGAAGTCAGAGGGACAAGAGGAGGAACCTCCCATAATAGCTGACGTAGCTGCCCCACATCAAGAGGAGGCTCTACCACAATAAGCTAATACTGGTTCTTTAGCTCGCTCTTACTTTTCCCATCTTTACTCTTTTTTTTCTCTTTCCTCCTCTCCCCCTTTTCTTGACCTTGTTTGCTTTTGCAGGTGCTGACATAGGTACTAAGGATCCTGAGCTCGTAGTTACTGAAGTAGTTGTGGAACCTGCTCCCAACGTCTAGGTTGTTGAAGCTTAGGCAGAGATCTCCCAGACCGTTCAAAGGGTTAACAGTTCTCCAATTCCCGAGAGTGGATATGCGGCAATGGAGGAAGTTCCAGGGGTGACTGTCTCAGATCCTAGCTCAGGGCTCCTTGCTTTTTTGGCCTGCTTTGATTCTCTGGAGTTTAACAGCCTTCCTGCGAGCCACTTTCATCACTTTGGGCCTCCCTTTGGTAGCTTCCTGCACTTCTCTGTGCCTGTGGAGGGTCTGCCACTCTTGGAGGGGCTATTCAAAGCCCATGGGGACTTCACTAGTGGGTTCAGGGGAGGTGTAATCTTGGGCAACATTTTGAATGAGCCCCTGTGCGCCGTGTTGATTTTTCTATGGGACTTCTCTCTTGATTCCCTATCCAAGGAGAGGCTTTTAGAGTGGAGCAGGATCTTGTGGAAACAAAGTTCAATCTGTCTTTCTTGTTGGAGTACCTGCATTCCTTAGCCCACATGTTGTTCCAGAGAAAGGAGTCCCTCAGGAGGCCTTGATGCCAAGATTGCTGCTGCTGAGGAGGCCTTGGCTCGTGCTCATAAGGCACTGCAAGATTTGAAAGTTAAGAAGCAGCAAATTCTTTCTTCATCAACTGTTCCTGTGATTCCCTTAGGAGGCTCTTTGCTGACTGGCCTTATACCTTAGCTCTTTTCTTCTTCTTTTTCTTTTTAGTAGTTCAAATATATAAGTTTATTTTCTTTTTCTTTCAGACAATTGAGGCTATATAAGTTTATCTTTATTTCTCTCTTCTAAACACTACTTCTGACTTCTTCTTTTTTATGGTAATGTGGATCTGTTTTTTTTTTTTTAAGACTACTTCTGACTATAATAGTATGTGGATTCTATTCACAATGTGTATTCTACTTCCTTTTTTTTTTTTTTTTTTGAACTGAGTCCTAGGCCATGGTCCCTACAAATTTTACAGTAGGTCCTGAACTAAGCACCCTAGTGGTTATGTTCTTGTGCAGGTACTGAACTAGGTACGTTGGACTTTTTTTTTTTTTTTTTTTCAAGTCCTAGGTCATGAACCAAGCAGACCCTTTTTTGGACAAGTACTGGGCCGAGTACCCCAGGCGCTTATTTCTTGCTCATGGTCCCAGGTCATGTACTTGAACTAATTGTGGTATGAGTCCTGGGTCATGCGCCAAGGTTTTTTCCTTTTTTCTTTTTTTTTTTTCTTTTGCGCTGGCCCAGGTATTCTTCCCAAATTTGCCCACATTCGGGTTATATAATACTATGCAATTATACATTGTAGCTCGATATATATATATATTAACAAAGAAAATTTCATTAAAACACAGTATAGTTGCCATACTAAGGAACATAGGAGGATTGACAAAGATAGTAAGGATCATAGAATGTCCTTCTACCATGGGCTCCTAAACAAAAATAGAAACTAAATGAAGCTCATGACAAAAAGAAAAAGCAAAGAATGATGGAACACTTAGCGGATTGGAGAGCTGGCAAAAAGGGTCTTGGTGTATTAAAATCTCCCTCTTTCACGCATAGTACTGCTTAAGCCACTTCCCATTTATAGGGTCTGTCAGGATAGTCCCATCTTCCTTTGTGAGATAGTAATATCCGCTATCATGGGCTTCCTTGATGATGTAGGGCCCTTCCCATTTCAGAGTAAATTTGGAGGGTCCTGGGACATTTTTCCTCACATGTTCCACTACTCTTAACACCAGCTGCCCTTCCGTGAAGGCTCTTAGGTGTACTGTCTGTCCATACGCCTTAGCCATCCTCTGCTAGTACCTTTAACTCCTCCTTCTAGCCACTTCTTGTTTTTCCTCTAGCCCTTCCAGATCTGCCAACCTTCTCTCACTATTTGTGCCTTCTATACCTTCTTGGATTTCTTCGAGTACTACCCTTAGTGTAGGAATGACTAGTTCCACAGGGCTGATGGCCTCTGTCCCATAAACTAGGGAAAATAGTGAAAATCATGTGGTTGTCTTCAAGGAGCTCCTATACGCCTAGAGTACATCTATCAGGTGGTCGCTCCATTTTCCCCTATACTCATGTTTTATTTTTTTGAGCATCTTCAGTATCACCTTGTTAGTAGCCTCTACCTGGCCATTTCCTTGTAGATAATACAGTGTGGACCTCCCATGCTAGATGTAATATGCCTCAGTCAGGTTCTTCATGTCTTTGTTTAAGAACGGGGTTCCATTGTCACTGATCAGCCTCCTAGGGATCCCGAACCGTGTGATGATGTGTTCTTGAATGAAGTTTTCCACAACTGCTCTACTGGCCTTTTTCAAAGGGACAGCCTCTATCCATTTTGTAAAATACTCGGTGGCTGCCAAGATCCATATATGGCCATTGGAAGGAAGGTTTATGGGTCCTATAAGATCAAGCCCCCAAGTGTGAAAAGGCCATGGTGTCGGCATATCTTGCAGCACATTTGGATGAGTATGAATTGCATCTGCAAGTACTTAGCATGTATTACACGTTTTAACCATCTCCTCTAAGTCCTTTTTCATTGTAGGCCAATAGTACCCCAACTGCAACAGCTGCTTGTAGAGTCTTTTTTTTTTCTAGGTGACTTCCACAGTCACCGAAGTGGACCTCTCTGACCACTTCTTTGGCCTACCTAGGCCCCAAGCATCTTAGGGGATCCCCACTGTACCCTCTTTTGAACAAGATTCCATTCTGCAAGAAGTACCTGACGGCGAGTTTCCTGAGCTAGTGGGCCAATGTCCTGTCTGTTGACAGGATCCCTTGTGCCAAGTATTCCATGAATGGGGTCCTCCAATCTTCTATCACAAACACAGCATAACTTTCTTCTTTGTCCATCGAAAGCTAACACCTTTGACATTCCTCTTGTACTGTTGCAGCGTCTTTGGCCATATTCAGCCAGTAGTGCCCCATGCGCTGCATCCTTCTGTATAGGCTGATTTTCTCTGCAATCCTGCAAACCTAGCTATGTAATTCTTCTAATCTCAGCTTTCCTTCTTTCTCGTTGATACATCTGGACAGGATTCCTTCGAGCAGCCTCCTATATAGCTCTTCTTCTATCAAAGTGTAATCTTTTAGTTCTTTAATGCTTCCTTCTTGCCCTAATTTTTCTATTTTCCCTTTTATCTCATTTTTCCAATCTCTTTGTTTTGGTTCTTCAGGGAACATCTTTTTGAGGATACCTGTGATGGAATGTTCTTGCTTACTTACCCTTATCACAGTACCTTTTCCCTTAAATGGTATTTTGGATCCCAGGGTGGCTAGTGCATTAGCGAATCTATTTTCACTCCTTTGGGCATACTCCACGCTGAAGGTCTGGAACTTCTACTCCACCTTTTGCGTCCAAGTTTTATAGGCTACCAAACTTTGCTCTCTTAGTGTGAAATCACCCTTTACTTGGGAGACCACGAGGTTGGAGTCTCCCAAAACCCTTATATGCGTTACTCCTATACTGAGCACTATGGCCAGCCTAATCAGGTATGCCTCGTACTTTGTAACATTATTTGAGCAGGAAAAACCAAGCTTGAAAGATAATGGCATGGTATCCCCATCTTGGCAACTTAGCACGATTCCCAGGCCATTTGAAGTTGTCTTTCCTGACCCATCAAACCTCATTGTCCACTTCTTTCTTGGGAGCTCTGCCACTGCCACCTCTACGGGGATCTCCTTGCTTAGTGAACACTCTTCCTCCCTTGGGAACTGGGCTAGCAGATCTGCTATGGCTTAACTTTTGATAGCTTTGGGTGTTTTGAGGCCGATGTCATATTGAGAAAGCAAGACCAGCCACTGTGCTATTCTTCCCGTTAGGTGAGGCTAATGAAGGAGTGCTTTTATAGGATGTGACTTGGTCACCAAGAGGATCTGGTGGGCTAAGAAGTATCGTTTTAGCCTTTAGGACGCTTAAATAACCACTAGACACGCTCTTTCTATCCTGGGGTACCTAGTTTCCTTATCTTTTAGCGTCATGCTCACATAATAAATGGGTTGCTTATTCCCATCATCATCTTCCTATGTTAGCAGGGCTTCTATAGCTTGGGAGTTTGACACTAAATATAGCAACAGGGGTCGCTCACGTACTGGTGCTTGTAGGGTAGTCAGATGATTCATGATCTGATGGATCCTCTGAAAGGCCTCTTGTTGTTCAGCTCCCTAGGTGAACTCAGCCCCCTTTTTCAATAGCTTGGATAAATCACTTGTAACTGAAGCTAATCCAGGCACAAACCTTCTGATGTAGGAGACCCTCCCTAGGAAACTTTTGAGCTCTTTAATCGTTGTAGGCCTTTTCATTGTTGTAATAGCTATGGCCTTAGCTAGATCCACACTTATGCCTCTATGATGTACTAGGAACCTAAGAAATTTTCCAGCAGATACTCCAAAGGCACACTTCATGGGGTTCATGTGTAGTTTGTACATCTTGCACCTTTCAAAAACTTGTTCAAGTACCTGGAAATGTCTTGCCCTGTTTTTTACTTTACCACATGTCATCCATATAATCCTCCATTTCCCTATGCATCATATCATGAAAGATAGCTATCATGGTTCACTGGTATGTTGCCCTGCATTTTTAAGGCCAAAGGGCATCACAGTGTAATAAAAATTTTCAATCGGAGTCCTAAAAGCAGTCTTCTCTGCATATTTGGCAGTCATGCAGATTTGGTTATACCCACTATATCCATCCATAAATGAAAACATAGAGTTTTCTGCAGTTGAATCTACAAGGAGATCAAAGTTAGGCAGGGAGAACTCATCTTTTGGACATGCCTTGTTCAAATTGTGAAAATCCACACAACAACGGATTTGGCCATTCTTTTTCTTTATGGATACTATGTTGGAGAGCCATTTAGGATGCTGGATTGGCTTGATGAACCCAGCTGCAACAACTTCTTAACTTCCTGAGTTATTTAAGCCTCTATATCAGTATGAAAAACCTTGGCTGGTTGGACCACTGGCTTGACTCCTGAGTCCACATTGAGGGAATGGACTACCAGTCTTGGATTTAGGCCAACCATCTCATCGTATGTCCATGCAAACACATCCATATATCTTCTGAGCAATGCTACTAACTATTCTTTTTCTTGTGTTGTCAGCTGACTGCTAACGAAAACAGGCTTCTGGGATCCTAGACAAGCCCCCAAGTTTACCTCTTCCAATTCTTCCTCGAGCTGGATTTGTGCTTTTTTGACTGGGTCCTCTAGGATTTCTTCTTGAGCCATCATACAATCTGGTGGTCCGGGACCCTCCTGCACAATACATTCAGGCCATGCGTACCTTTATAAATGATATATTAGCCTCCCTCCAGGCTCCCGTACTACTACGCATTCTTGGGATCCTAAGGAGCTGGTTTCATTTTTTTGCCTTTTTCTGTCTAGGAGGTTCCTTAGGGCATGGGTACCCAATCCTTCTTCTTCTTCCAAGACAGGTACTCCTGGGGTCCCCGACGCGAGGCTCTTATCATCTAGTTCTAGCTCATCATAAAACATTGTTTCTACAAAGTTCACTTCTCCTTGGCTGAAAGGGTTCGGGTTGGCAGGAATTCTTATGGGCCTCCCGTTCAATCTCCTTTTAACACACTGATGGTACGTTGAAGGAATAAGGTGATGCTTGTAGAGACAGGGGCGACCTAACACAACATGGTAAGACACTTCTGAGTTAATCACATGAAATCTGGTTAGGGCTACTATTGGGCCCACCCTTAAAGCCAGCTACACATATCCCTCAGTTGATTCTGTTGCTCCTCCAAATCCTATTATCTCTATAGGAGCCCCTAGGATCCTCTTGCTAGTCAGACCTACAGCTTCCAAGGTACTTAGTGCTATGAGGTTAAGTGACGCCCCTGTGTCTACTAGTGCCCTTCTGATCTGGACATCGTTTATGGTGGCCATTAAATAAAGCGGTCTGCAATGGTATAGATGCTCAACTTCCATGTCTTCATCTGTGAAGGTTATTGCATTGGTTGTCTCCAAGTAAGCTCGGCTGGCATGAGATTCTTCTGTGAAACATTCCACTCCTAAATCTGCTACTATACTCATGAGAGATTCTGTGGCCATCCTTCTTACTTCTAGCCCAAACCCAATTGGTTGCATAGTGATCTGAACTTGGGGCTCTTCTATAGGGTCCTGACTGTGCTTGGATGGAAGGATCCTTCAGATTCTTCTGCTTCTATCGGGTTCCCATGGATCACCACAGCCACCACTCCCTTCCCCTTGTGATTAGGTAAAGGGTTCCTTTGCACCTCTGATTCCTTTTGAGTGAGCTCCAAGGTCCCCTCCCTAAGCTTTTTGTGAAAGAGCCTACGGAGGGTCCAATAATCCTTAGTAGAATGCTTGACATAGTTATGGATTCTGCAAAACAACGGATTCTTTCTTTCTTCCTCAGTAGGTGGCCTAGATACAGCGAATGGCCTAACAATTCCGTCTCCAATCCACTTATCCAAGACATGATTCAATTCTTCTGCTATACATGGGATCACAGGTGGTTCCTCGGCCATTTTTCCTTCAGGTCTCTTCCTCTTTTCACCTACTGAAGTTGTCATGGCCTGGGATACTGGTACCCATTTCATTTTTATGGTTAACGCTGTCCTCCTAATTTTTTGTAGCAAGTCAGCAAACTAGGTTATGCACAGGTTTTCGAGATTAAGCCTGTAATCAAAGAGCATGTTGGATATGCAGGTTTCCACAAGCTTCTTTTCTTTGTGATCTCCATAACCGTCCAAAGAAACGTCCTCAAATCTTTTAATGAACTGGA
This sequence comes from Quercus aquifolioides, assembly GCA_019022515.1. Lineage (NCBI taxonomy): Eukaryota > Viridiplantae > Streptophyta > Magnoliopsida > Fagales > Fagaceae > Quercus > Quercus aquifolioides. The sequence continues at coordinate 66,144,535 of CM032328.1, read as the reverse complement.
CAGGATCCACTCTGGGCCTTTGCTTTACCATCTGAAGGCTTTGGAAAGTAACTTCATCTTCGCCTAGATAATACTTTGCACAGAATCTCTCCATCATCTCATCCCAGGTCTTGATGGACCCAGGTCTTAGGGTGGTGTACCATATGTATGCTCTGTCCACTAGGGGCTTAGCAAACTCTCTTAGATATAGTTCCTTGTCTCCTGCGTAAGGGCCCATGGTGTGAATGAATCTACTCACGTGTTCCACAGTGCTTCCGTTCCTTCCATCAAAAGGGTGGAGCTTTGGAGGCTCATATCCCTTGGGATAGGGCTTGCCAAGGAGTTCTAGTGGAAATGGGAGATCCCGAGAGAATTGCTTGGGGATCCCCGAGTGTTTCTCCCTTTCTTGTTCAAGAAGGGCGTCAGCATTTAACAATGTGAGGTATTGGGGGTTAGCTCCCCCTCCTACTGCTGACCCTCTCTCTGGTTGGTCCCTCTCTTGGTTGACCACAGGAGGGGCGTTATCCCTGATTTCTTGGGTTCGTCCCTCTTTGAGAAGAAGGATCTCCCGTCAAATCTTTCATCATTTCTACCATCCGAGCCATGGGGTCTAGTTCCTGTACCTCACATCTCTGTCCTGAGATGACCTCCTGCTCCATCAAAGGTACTTCATTCAATTGCCTGAAAGCTACCTCATTTTCTCCTACGGGCTTAGATACCGCAGGTGGCATGTTGGTACCTTTACTGTTCCTTGGTCTTGGAGCCATGCTTTGCGAAGGGACTGCTTCTTCCCTCTCCTTTACCCAGTCCCCCGCGGAGTTGCCTTAATGTGTGGATTCTTTTTTTTTAAGGACACAGGCCCAAGGTAGGAACAAGGATATTGGGCCCAATACTTGTTATTTTAAGGGACTGGGCTTGGTTCACCATAGCTAAATGGGGTTGATTATGAACCAGGTGGTGCACAGAGCACGAATCCTTCAACACATACATGCTAACAAACAAAAAATATATGCATTGAACAGCAAGAAACAGCAAAGGAACGATGTGGTAAAGAAGGACACAAAATAAAGCGTTAGGGATCCTTAAAACAATATAGAATATTCCATTACTTTCTTAATCATGTAATACACTATGCTTACTAGGACGTGTTACAAGGTCCAAATAAGTTCAAAAATCACAGACTTAGATGATGGCTCTTCAGGCCTCTAAGACTTACAAGGTTTGAATCCCTTTGAATCCAAGTGTGTTTTCTAGTGGCTATTTGAGGATACCGGACGGTATTTTCCTCTCTTTTCTCTTTTTCTTTTTTTTTTGAATTCTGACAGAGCTTTCTTAATGATTTTATTCTAATTCACTGTTGCTGAATGCCTTTCACTTGTTGGCTACTTCCCCTTTTATAGTGCCATTTTAGGATTTCCGGGGTACCACTAATTCCCTCTATTTGCTCCCCTGGGTACTAGAACCAATGTTGTGCCAGCAACATTGGTAGCTGGTCCCTTCCTCATTCCTCATTATTTTCTTCTTTTGGGGTTTCTTCCTCAAAAGCCTCCTGCTGTTTTTCCGTTTTGGGGTGTCCTAAAGAGCTGACCTTGGGTCTTTCTTCTTTCTTTTTTCAAGGCTTCTAGATTCCACATTTTCATACTCAACTTTCGGCTGCCTTTCCCTTTGTCATTTTTCCCAAGTGAGCTAATTCCTTCCTGCCAAGTTGAAACTTTCCCAACCACCTTCCTTCATGGTTCTTCTTTCTGGGTTACCCGAGCTACCAGCCCCTTGTTCATGAATTGTTGGTTCACAAGCCTTCTGATTCTTTTCTGCATCATTGGGTGATTGATAGGGACATATCTTCTCTCGTTCCTTGTGTTTCTTGGCACCCCCCTGAGCTGTCTTAATCCAAACCTAGCCTTGCTGCACTTCCCAAGGATCCCAGGCTCCTGGGAGTTCCTAGGTGTCCTAGCCCAGTTATTTGTCCGGGCTCCCCAGCGATTTTCCTGACCTTTGATGGCTGGGTTGGGCTTTTTTCTCTCCTTTATTTCATGAGGCCCGAAACTTGCCAATCCATGGACCTAGGTCTCTCCTTATGGACCTTTAATGGGTTTGGGCCTCTCCTTTTTCCTTTATTGGATGCCCAAACGCTTTATAACTTCAATACTTTGTGTTGTTTTTGGGCTTTGGTACAACATTGTGATTTTTTGGACCTCAACAAACTTCTACAAATTTGTAAGCAATGCTTAAAAATATTAATTTTGAAATAAAAATGTGAAATTTAGTATTTGGGTGAATTTTTTACTTAATTTGACTATTGGTCAACAAGGGCATTTTGGTATTTTAACCTTAAAAATGGAAAATTGGGTAATCTAATGCCCAATCAAGATAAATTCCAATATTTTAAACTTTCCCTTAATCCCATAATCAAAATGGTGAATTTTTGCAATTTTTGGAAAATGTTGAATTATGGTATTTATCTCCAAAACATTAATGGTTAATGTTTCCGTAGTTTTATTGCTAAATTTTTAAATATATGTGTATTATAGTTTGACGAATTTTTAAAACATACTTTTCTTAAAATGTGCTAAATTATAACCTTTCATATACTTCCCATATTATATGCATACTGTATATTACTATTTGTCTTCATTAAAATCTTGCAAATATTATTTTCTTTAAATGATACTCCTTTTGTCTCAAATTGTTTGTCTTCTATTCTATTTTATGATGTTCCAAAATGTAGTCCTCCTTCCAAAATTAATAAATAGAATTCTTATTTTACCCTTTACTTTATTTAAAAGTAAATGACGTTCTTTCTCTATAATTTAAATTAATGAGGGCCGTTTTAGAAATTTGTACATTTTTACCTGACATACAATACACTAAATGATGTTCCCTTAAAAAAAAATTAGTTTTTTTATACATGAACAACAATTTGAGATGAAAGGAGTACAATAGATAGTTTTACCTTTATATACAACCATATTTGTAATAAATATATATCAATAATAACCATAATTATATAAATAGTGCAATAATATAGGTTTTAAAAAAAATAGTTCTATATAAAGTAAAAGTATAATAAATTCATATTAATTTTTTTAATAAGTTAATAAATACCTATTAATAACTGTCATAATTATATATTTAATATTTCTATTTTTTTATACAATATATAAATTCTACTCTAGCCTAATCTAAATGTATATGAGTGTGAAATTCCCTCTTGAAAACTTAAACCCCGGCCCTTGCCCCCCACACTCTATAAACACTTATACTTATGGAGTGACCATCACACCAAGGGTGTGTGATGGTAATATTTCTATATAAAAATACAACATACATACTTATTAATAAGTATCATAATTATATCACCGCGCACCCTTGACACGATAGTCACTCCATATGTATAAGTGTTTGTGGGGTGTGAGGTGGGGGGGAAAAGGTCGGGGTTCAAGTTTCTAGTGGGGAGTTTCACACACATATACACTTAGGTTAGGTTATAGTAGAATTTTTATCTTGTATCAAAAAAATAAGTATCATAATTATTAAATATGACTTCCATATAAAAGAAAATATAAACAATCATAATAGATACCTATTAATAAGTATCATAATACCACCGCACACCGTTGGTGTAATGGTCACTCCACAAGTATAAATGTTTATGGGATGTGGGGGGGGGGGGGTAAGGGTTGGGGTTCAAGTCTCCGTAAGGAAGCTTTTACATACATATGCACTTAGATTATACTAGAGTAGAATTTATATCTTGTATATAAAAAAAAAAAAAAAGTATCATAATTATTAATTTCATATTTAATATTCTATATACAAAAAGCAAAAAAAATCTAAAAAAATGTCTATTAATAATTATCATAAATGTCAAAAAAAAAAATTGTGTACAAAATAAAAAGAAAGATTTTTTTTTTTTTTTTTTTTGAGAAAATGATATTAAACTTTGTTGTACGTTGTGCATGTTATTGACTAGTTTTTTTTTTGGGTAAAATATCATTTTCATCCCTAAACTATCATAAAAGTTCGTTTTTCGTCCCTAAACTTTCAAAAGTTCTATTTTCGTCCCTAAACTATCACAAAAGTTCGTTTTTCGTCCTTAAACTTTCAAAAGTTCTATTTTCGTCCCTAAACTTTCAAAAGTTCTGACGGAGTGCTGACATGGCTTGACAGAGTGCTGACATGGCTTGACAGAGTGCTGATGTGGGAGGGACGAAAATCAATACGTTTGGAAAAGTTTAGGGACGAAAATAGAACTTTTGAAAGTTTAAGGACGAAAAATGAACTTTTGTGATAGTTTAGAGACGAAAATAGAACTTTTGAAAGTTTAGGGACGAAAAACGAACTTTTGTGATAGTTTAGGGACGAAAATGATATTTTACCTTCTTTTTTTTTTTTTTTTTTTTGTAAACCGTGTATTTATTTAAACTATCTATAAACAAATTCCCCACTTTGATCTAGAATTTCTTGAAGGTTAAAAATACCCCATCCAATAACAAATGATTTCTCCTACAAGTATTTTAGGAATAGGGTCAATAATGTCACAGGATTTCCATAAAATTTCCTTTATTGGACAAGACATTTATGTGGTTCATAAATACCATTATCAATAAACAGTGACTTCTATCAAAAATAGGGTCAACAATGTTAAATAGCAATTTCAAAACACACATTTCTAGGTGTACACGTACAATAATTTGAATTAAAAAAGAAAACTCCTAATATTTATATTTTTTTTTCCTTTTTCATCCAAATAAAACATCTAATAAAAACTGCCTCTTACCCTCCATATCTCTAACCTTTATCCCTTTTATTTTTTTGAATAAAGAAAAAAAAAAAAAAAAAAAAAAACCTTACGATCAACTTTTTTTTCTTTACCCTTTTCATTCGAATAAGACACCTCCAGTTCAAAAAAAACCTTTGAAATATAGGCTTTTTTTAACCTTTTTCATTCGAATAAAATACCTTCAGTTCAATAAAAAAAACCTTTGAAATTTAGGCTTTTTTTAACCTTTTCATTCGAATAAAATACCTTCAGTTCAATAGAAGAAAAAACCTACTCTTACCCTCCTATCTCTAACTAGGTAGGGACGGAGGCATATTTGACTTGGGGGTATTCCCCCCCCCCCCCCCAAAAAAAAAAATTTTGAAAAAAACATTATTATATACATAGTTACTAATTTTAGCAATTTTGTTCTATAAAATTAGACTTTGCCCCTCTTAACAATAACATTGATTCCTTTAAGAGTAATGCTATAGCCACAAATTTTTTTACAACATTTTTACAAACAGTTGAGGTAACAAATTCTTATTGGTTCACATTTAGGTCTATCACTTACTGTGAGCACACCGTCTCGTGCCTAATTCATGTGCATGGTTCGTCCCCCTTTGGGAAGTACTCCTCAGCCAAATGGACCATAGGCGGAGGATTTGGGAATCGCCACCTGGTTTAGGTCCAAGAACTAAATTGGGCTTTTTGGGCCACTTACTTACATGCATAGGTCTACATACCAGATTATGAGTTTGGAGTTTGGGTATGGTTTAGAAATGTGTTAAGCACCTAAGACCACCCAACTTGTGGGCTGGCCTCCATTAAGTGTTGCTAGGTCATATTTAATTAAAGAGTTAATTAAAATCCTAAACATACATCATGCACTTAAGAAAATAACACACACACCACCGCACATCCTTGGTGCGATGGTCACTCCATAAGTATAAGTGCTTGTAGAGTGTGGGGGGCAAGGGCCGGGGTTTAAGTCTCCAAGACGGAGCTTCACACACATATACACTTAGATTAGGTTAGAGTAGAATTTCTATCTTGTATAAAAAAAATAAAAAAAATAAAAATGAAAATAACACACACAACATGTTAAAGATTGCATCACAACATTAAAGGAAACAAAAAAAAAAAAGGAAAGGAAACATGTTAGAACAAAATTAAACAAATATTATTAAAAAAGAAAAGATAACAATTAAATCACACACATAAGGAAAGGCTATCAATTAAACCAAACATGGAAAAAATACTAAAATAAACATGAAAAACAAATAAACATAAATAATTAACCTAAACAGAGTCAAACAGAATCAAATAACATGTGAAAAATAACTAAGAACATGTTTGGTAGGCCATATTTAATAACCCTAACAATAAATATGATCAACTACATCATGGTTAGATTAACATATATCATATAAACACAATAATAATCAAACAAAGCACGTGTGAAAGATAACATCAAATAAATAAACATGTTAATATGATATAAGGATGAAATAAAGACACAATAACCAACAAAACCAGATTATAATCAACTCATAGTCAGATTAGTAAACATAAAACGAGTTAAAATCAACAAACAAATTAAATATAACAACTAGAGAAACTATATCAAGAACTCATGTGAATCATATTAATCAAATGAGGAGTTCATGGAAAAAACACTCACCTTGCTTAGAATCACAAGTTTGAGGTTTTTAACCGACTCCTCAACAGTCAGCACCTACAACACAAAGATTAGATTGAGAGAACAAAGATAATTAAAAGAAAACAATAGAACTTAGTAATCACAACTCAATAACTAAGGTCATGTTTGGTAGGGTCCATCCCTATCACTAACCTTTATCCTTTATATTTGTTTGAAGAAAAAAAAAATACACATGTTAATCCTTTTTTCTTTTTTTTTTAACTTTTTAATCCTAATAAAACACCTCCATTTCGAAAAAGAAAAAGCCAACAAAACCACCTCTCACCTTAACCCCCTTATCTCTTATGTTTATGACATGACAAAAAATCGATAAAATAAAATAAAATAAAAAAGTCCCTGCGCACACGCAAAAGACGTGCTATGAGGCTAGTATATATATAAACCACTTCATGTAAACAGGATATTTGTGATTTCAAAATTCATAAAATTGGTATCATGAAGGAAACCGATACAAACAAATGTAATCAAAATCTTAAAGACCAACAGTCTTTTGTAACTTAACTAACACGTTCTAATATTTCTAATGAAAATATCTATGATTCAAATCTCCCCACCCTAACTATAGAATTATTAAAAAGAATTATTATACTATAAAGAATTATTAAAGAATCTTCTCAAAAAAAATTATTAAAAAGAAAAAAAAAAAATCTCAACGTACACTATAAAATGTATATTTGCTGCAAAGAGAAAGTGTTTATTTGCTCAGTACAATGCCGGCTTCAAGCACGGAGTGCACAACTGCACATACAACTGCCACGGAAACCTAAATTTGTCACTATAAACATGCAAAATGAACTCCCTAATAACTTTCCCTAAATTCCAAAGTGACTATACAAATGCACAAACTGTTATGTGTTGCATTCAAATAGTTAAAATTCGTGGCATTCTTTATGTTACTACATGAATACAAAAGAAAAGAAAAAATGTGATGAGTTTCAATGAATTTTAGGCATTTCCATCAGTATTCTTCAATGAATCTATATATATATATATATATAGCTAAAGCTGAGGGAAAATTCAATTAGATTCTTAATTTTGTACCACGTATTTTATCTAATTTTTAATTTTTATAACAAGGGGTCCTAGGCCCCCTTGGCCCAATATTTTTTTTTTTTTTTTACTTATTATATTTATCTTTCTTGTTTTGACCTCAACAGCTTCCAAAACCTAAATTTGTCACTAGAAAAGTTTCATATGGTTGACTGTTTGAGTAGAAGGATTCCCTATAATTTTCTTAGGCCACTTTCCCAGAAAGATTGTCCTAAAAATGAGCAAGACAAACTAAACCCAAAGTTACACCCGTATGCATCTGCTGTAGGAAGTCTTATGTATCTCATGAACTGTACTCGACCAGATATTGTTTTTGCAGTCAGTATGGTTAGTCATTTTCAAAGTAATCTGGGAAAGCTTCATTGGATGGCTATTCAATGGATTTTCAGATATTTGAAGTGAACTAAAGGTAGGAAATTGACATATCATGGCTCTAATGATTTAAAATTATCTAGATTTTCAGATTCTAATTATCAAGGGTGTCCAGATTGTCAAAAAGTCTACCTCGGGTTTTGTATTTATGTTATGTGGTGGAGCTATTGCATGGAAAGGTAAGAAACAAGAATGTGTTGCTCAATCTACGATGAAAGCTGAATATATAGCTTTGAATGTTGCGGCAAAAGAAGCTGTTTATTTAAAACAATTTTTAATAGAGAGTGCGTTCATAGACCCATTCCCATTTTGTGTGATAACAATTCTGCCATTGCTATCACCAAAGATTCAAAATGCCACTCTCGTGCAAAACATATAGATGGTCGTTACCATTACATACGAGATATGATTAAGAAGACGAAAGTGGTTGTTCAGAAAGTTTCATCAAAGCAAAATTCGGCTGACCCTTTTACCAAGGGCTTGTCCTCTAGGTTATTTGAAACACATGTATTGGAAATGGGGTTATGTTAGGCCAAGTGGGAGACTGTTAGAATAATGTGGCCCAACATAATATTTTATGATGCCTCTATTATCAACAAATAAATATTCAAAGTCTCTTGTGAAATTATGCAATATTTTTATGATGTAAGATATTGATATGTTGAAGTAGGTCTACTTGATTTAGTAGACTAAGATTATGAATGCATTCATTATAGTCCTTGACTTGACCATATCCATCATGATGTAGCCTATTTTGATAAGTACATTGTTGGACCATAATGGAAAGGAGGTGCAAGTTAAGATTGCTCAGACTATGGAAGACAATAAGGGCTAGTCTTTCGATGGTTAGTGCAAATAATCTTGGCAGTCACTCCATGATGAGATTCATGCACGTTGAATGTTGGCTTTAATAAATCTACCTTGTCATTACCAGTAACTTGAACTCCTATTAAAGGTGTTGTCATTATATAGTGATTCTGGATATGAACAATAGATGAATCCATGCATTAGTATGGAGTTACGAAAGTAATGACACATTAATGAACTTCTTTATTAATGAATCTAATTAATAAAGTTGTTTATTAACAAATGTAACATATCTGTTACGTGAAGCATTATTACAATAGGATTGATTTTATGGCTAGTCATGTCCTTTCTAAATATTATAAATATTGTCAAGGCCACACTTGCAAGAGAGTGTGAAAGAGAAAATACAGTTCTTTTTAATCCTGACCAACTGGGAAGAGCATCCTTATTGCTTGTGAGGTCCTTGAACAACGTAATCTAGTAAGAAACTTCTCACATCTTATAATTTATATATGTTATATGCTTATATAGTAATTGTTAACTTCTAGATGTATTAAATTTGTTTCTCCTAAATTACTCCCTAAGTAAAATTCCAACACTAGCAACTATCCAACTCAAAAATTTAACCAAGGCAATAAAAGTATTCACAACGGTGATTGTATTTTAGCAAAAAAAGCTATTTTACCGCCAAAGATCCAAAAAAAACCATGTACTATTAGAGAAGTTAAAGCTAAATTTTTTTGCAATTACACTAAACTGGTATAAATATCAATTGACTGTAGAAGTTATTAAAAATAAAATACAATATTTTATTATGATTATCTTTCTTCCTTCAATTAAAAAACTCAAATTCTCTTTTCCTTTATTATTTTAATGAGTTGTTTATATTATATTAAATGAAGTGGTAAAAAAATAGAATATTTGACATTGAGTATATTGTAAAGTGAAGTGGTAAAATAGATTTTGATATGTTAAAAGCTAAATATTTTAGCATCACTATTGTGAATGCTCTAACTTCAAAATAAAAATAAAAATCCTAGCCAACCTAGTATTAAAAAACATCATCATTATTATTATTATTATTATTATTATTTGTCTTTTTTGGTAGATGATTGCATCTTAAAGTATTAAGAAATAATAATTTTGTATATTTATAATTTGTTAATACTATATGGATGGCTATTTGGAGTTTTTTTTTTTTTTTTTTTTTTTTTTTTTTTTTTTTTTGCTTATACTCCGGCCCCCTTTAACTTGAAATCATGGGTCCATCCCAAACTAATGCAATGTATAATTTGAACATCTTCTCAAAAAAAGATATAATTTGAACTGTGCAATTGTAATTGTTTTTAATTGCACCCGTGCATATGCACAAAGTTACATACTAATTTGATATTAATACAAAAATAAAATACTTTTTTGATTTTTTAATAAATTCATTTTTTTAAATGAAATTTAGCAAATCAAACTCACCAAATTGAAATTCATTAAAAGACCTTACCAACAACTGCTCATTCAGGCCAATCTAAGATTGTTTTATTATAATTTGATAAAATCAAGTGTCATTTAACTTTAATGACATGTCACAAAAATTGATCGACAAGCACTTTTTTTTTTTTTTTTTCTTTGCAACATCTTACTCGTTTTAATTTTGATCTGGGCATGCAAACTTTCAAACTGAAAAGAATTAAATTATCTACGATATGGACCAAAAATTATCATAATTAAACTATCTATGAGACTATGACATGGGGTCAAATCTGGGTTGGCCGCAGTCAAACTTAATCAAACTTTTAAACAGTGCCTAAAAAAATGTGAAATTCATTTAGGTGAATTCCTGACTTAGTTTAATTACTGGTCAACTTGATTTAAAATGGTCAAAAGGGCATTTGTCATTTTAACCTTAAAAATAACGTAGTAGGGTAATTAAATACCCAATCGATCGGGATAAATTCCAATATTTTTAAGCTTTTCCTTAATCTCATTGTCAAAACGGTGATTTTTGCAATTTTGGAAAAAGACAGGATTTTGACATGCAAAACGAACCAAACAAAATACAGTATCAAGAGAATGAATAGTAAAATTTTTATAAAAATCAGAATTAATAAATTCCAGAGCAAATTGTAAGTTGGCTTAACTAAAGTAGACAGACCCTTTTGAATATACATCACTGTTAGTTTTTTTAAAATCTTCTCACTTCTCCCCATTTGTGTATGTGTTAAAATACTTAGTATTCACCAAAAAAAAACAAACAAACAAACAAATAGCACAAGTGAACAAGTTTACTATATTATTTTCATTTAGGAAAGAATTTATTTTGAATTTATGAATAATTTGAACATTATTTGATATGTAATTCAATTATTATTTTCTCGACAAAAATTAGTGTTATTGTTGATTTATTCATGATTATTGAAATAATTTTTTTTATTAAGTAGTCTATTTCAAATTAAATTATTGGAAATTTATATAAGACTGTAATATGTTGAATTATGGCATTTATCTCCAAAATATTGCATGGCCAATGTTTCCATATATTTTTTGGTAAATATTAGAATATAAACGTATTACACTTTGCCAAATTTTTGAAACCTACTTATCTTAAAAGATGCTAAATTATATTCATCCGTATACTTACCGTTTTGTACACGTACTGTATATTGCTATCTGCTTCAAGTAAAATCTTGTCAACATTATTTTCTTTAAATGATATAAAAAATAATTTTACTTTTACATATATAAATATTCATAATAAATATATATATCATTTTTTTTAGAAACACACACACACACATATATATCATTAATTAATAATCATAATTATATAAATGGTTCAATATAGTTTTTTTTTTTTTTTTTAAAGATTAAGCTCTATAAGGATGTGGTGTAAAATCCAAGTTTTATAGCCTCTAATTCAAATATGTCATATCATCATATTCAAGGGCGGAGCTACACTTAGCAATGGGGGGCCATGCCCACCCCCCCCACCCCCCCCCCCCCCCCCCCCCAATTTTTTTTTAAAAAAAAAACTTCATAATTTGCAATTTTTTGAAAATATAGACCTTAAAATTAATAGTTGGCCCCTCCAAAAAATAAGAGCTGGCCCCTACAAAAAAGAATTGAACACCTAATTGTTGGTTTCCTAAATGTATGTATACTTTTTAGTTATCTTGTTTTATTTGGGACTAAATCTTTTTGTTTTTTTCTTAAGTTTCATATTGTTTGTCAATACTTGATTTAGTCACAAAATATTAAATGAAAAAAAAAAACCACACTGAGAATATGTAATTTAGACAATGACAATACTTAAAAAGCAATTTTGTCTTGGACGTGCACACACACACACACACACACATTTTTATTTATTCAATTTAGAACTAAGTCTATTATTGTTATTGTTGTTGTTTAGTTTCCAATTTTTTTCCAATGCTTTATTTATACTAACAATGTTGAATGAAAAAAAAAAAAAAAAAAAAAAAAGAAGAAGAAGAAGAGAGAGGATATTTAAAGTTAGGGGCTGATATTACTCCAAAAATGAGAGATTTAAAAAAATTACAATCAAATAACGGTAATACATTTTTGTGCATATTGATGGCAAAGTAGACAATTTGTGTATACTCATTAAAGTTTATAAAAATGATATACACACATATATAGTTGTGTAAATGTATGTATATATGAATATGTAATTCGCGCCCCCCCAAAAAACTATGGTAGACCCAACTAATTTCTTCAAAAATGAACGAAGTATTCCACCTCTTCCGAATTACAAGTAGAAAAAGGAAGGGATCAAAACTTAATAATGCCCCACCATTTGTTGGTGATTATTGTTAGTTTGCTCATGAATTCTAATTGGTTCCAAAACCTTGGGGTCAGCTCAATTAAAATATTCTCTTGATTAAACAATTATTAATATACCACACAATCATGAATTCTAATTAGAACAAATTTTATACCTCCTTAGCAACCTAGGCATTTTCCCTTCCAAGGTATTCATGTCTCTCTTTTTAGGGGAGGAAAATTGTGTTCACATGTCATGTTCGTATCCTGTTAACTCATGAGCATTCAATTATATAAATCAATACAAACATGACACATTTATTAATTATGTCGGGATCCCTCAACCCTAACTCAACATGTTCATCAAGCAAGTATAACGATATGACTTGCATAACACGTTTAATAAACAGGTCATGTTAAGGCCAACACAACCCATTCGAACTTCGTCAATGTTTTGAGTGCATCTTGATGTTAGAATTTTCAAAATCAAAATCTATTTTGCTTTTCCCTGGACTAAAATCGTTAATATTACTCCTCATGTATCAATCTTAGAGTATGCACATCATTGACCACATGTGATATGCCCCCAATACCAGCCAATTATCTTTTTCTTTTTTCTTTTTTTTATTTCATTGCACAACATTAGAAAGTGATAATCAAAATTAGGTATCAACTATATTGGTCAGGCGTCAGGAGTGCCTAACACCTTCCCATGCATAACTAGACCACTAAATCTGTGTTTCCGGTTCATGACATGAGTTGACATAATCTAAGTTAGATGATTCTAGGACCTTTAGAACTGGAATTTACATTAAATCACATAAACTTAGGTGACCAATCACATTTTAAAAAATCCCAATAATTGGTTGCAACTCCACACATTACCCCTTCTCCTACACACACATGGTCACAATCCCACTAGTACAAGTATTACACGTAGTGCAATCAATCTAACTTGGAAATTTTTTTTCATATCTTTCAATGAAAAGGTTTTCAATTAGTTTTGACAATTTTCACCGTGACTATTAACCTTAATCAGTGTGGCCAATCAACTTTTCTGGGTTTTTTTTTTTTTTTCTTTCTTTTTTTAAGTCTAGTCGAAGAATAATTCTTGAGGTAAAAGTGGGGTAGATGTATTATCATTATTTATTCAAAAAAGAAAATATTATTTTCATAAACTATGAGTCCATTTGATATCATGTAGTTTTAGGTAAATTCTAATATTTTTAAGCTTTTCCTTAATCTCATTATCAAATCAGTGATTTTTGCAATTTTGGAAAAAGATAGGATTTTGACATGCAAAACGAACCAAACAAAATACAGTATCAAGAGAATGAATAGTAAAATTTTTATAAAAATCAGAATTAATATATTCCAGAGCAAATTGTAAGCTGGCTATTAACTAAAGTAGACAGACCCTTTTGAATGTAAAACACTGTTAATTTCTTTAAGACCTTCTCACATCTCCCCATGTGTGTATGTGTTAAAATATTTAGTATTCTCAAAAAAAAAAAAAAAAAAAAAAACTAAAGTAAACAAATAGCACAGGTGAACAAGTTTACTATATTATTTTCATTTAGGAAATAATTTATTTTGAATTTATGAATAATTTGAACATTATTTGATATGTAATTCAATTATTATTTTCTCGACAAAAATTAGTGTTATTGTTGATTTATTCATGATTATTGAAATAATTTTTTTTATTAAGTAGTCTATTTCAAATTAAATTATTGGAATTTTATATAAGACTGTAATATGTTGAATTATGGCATTTATCTCCAAAATATTGCATGGCCAATGTTTCCATATATTTATTGGTAAATATTAGAATATAAACGTATTACACTTTGCCAAATTTTTGAAACCTACTTATCTTAAAAGATGCTAAATTATAATCATCCGTATACTTACCGTTTTGTACACGTACTGTATATTGCTATCTGCTTCAAGTAAAATCTTGTCAACATTATTTTCTTTAAATGATATCAAATTTCTATTAATAACTATCGTTAAAAGATATATTTTTTAGAGAAAATGATATTTTATTGAACTTTGCTATATATTTGATTGAACTGATAAAATTTGTGCCGGAATAGAGTGTGCGCCAAAAATTAATTTCAAGTGCTTGATTTCCCTATAAATACACAGAATCATTTACAAGTGAGCGGTCTAGAGAAGAAAAACAGTCCACAAAAGATGAAGCTTTCAAGCTCTACACTACTCTCAATTTTCTCTGTCCTTGTGCTTTTAGATTCATGCGCAACCTCAAGTCCAGCTATTGACAATTTCGTCCAGTGTCTTTCAAACTATTCACAGCCTTCCAACCCAATCTTTGAAGCCATTTACACTCCCAAAAATTCCTCTTTTCAATCTGTTTTGCTGTCATATATAAGAACCAAAAGATTTACAACACCTACAACCCCAAAACCTTTGGCAATTGTAACAGCCATGCATGAATCCCATGTCCAAGGAACTGTTCTATGTGCAAAGAATCAAGGCTTGCAGATTAGAATACGAAGTGGTGGCCATGACTTTGAGGGCCTGTCATACGTCTCATATGTGCCCTTTGTTATTCTTGACATGTTCAATCTAAGATCCATCAATATAAGTTTGGCAGATGAGACCGCTTGGGTTCAGGCTGGTGCAACGGTTGGTGAAGTTTATTACAGAATCGCAGAGAAAAGCAAGGAACGTGGATTCCCTGCTGCGGTTGGTCTTAGCGTTGGCACGGGTGGACACTTTTCCGGAGGTGGGTATGGAAATATGATGAGAAAATATGGTCTTTCAGTGGATAATATCATTGATGCACAAATTGTCAATGTCAACGGTATAATCCTTGATAGAAAGTCTATGGGTGAAGATCTGTTTTGGGCCATTAGAGGAGGCGGCGGAGCAAGCTTTGGGGTTATTCTTTCATGGAAAATCAAGTTGGTTCGTGTTCCGGCTATCGTGACAGTGTTCCGTGTTAATAGAACCCTGGAACAAGGTGCAGCGGATATTGCTTATCAGTGGCAACATATTGGTCACAAACTACCTGAAGACTTATTCATAAGAGTGATGACCCAGGTGTTCAATGCAAGCAACGACTCCCAAGAGGGCAAGAAGACAGTAGTAATTGCATTTATTGGCCTCTTCCTAGGGAAAACACACGGACTACTTTCGTTGTTGAATGAGAGCTTTCCACAACTAGGCCTACAAAAAAATGAGTGCAAAGAAATGAGTTGGGTTGAATCTACAGTATTCTGGGCTGACCATCCTATTGGAACATCCATAAATGTTTTACTACAAAGGCCAAAGCAGCCTGTGGGATATTACAAGAGTAGGTCTGACTATGTAAAAGAAGTCATTCCAAAAAAAGCGTTGGAATCCATATGGAAGCTAATGATCAAAGGAGGGCTTGGATTTATGCAATGGAATCCTTATGGGGGAAGAATGAATGAGATTTCTGAATCAGAGACTCCATTCCCACATCGAGCTGGAAACTTATTTTTGATTCAGTACGGTTTCTCCTGGCTGGAGGACGGAATTGACGTCACCAACAAAAATTTAAATTTATCAAAAGCCTTACATGATGCGATGACTCCATATGTCTCCAAGTCTCCAAGGGAGGCATTCTTCTGCTACAGGGACCTTGACATTGGTGCCAATTCAGATAATTATACAAGCTTTGATAAAGCTAAAGTTTATGGAGCTAAGTATTTCAAGGGTAATTTCGAGAGATTGGTTCGTGTGAAAACTATGGTAGACCCAACTAATTTCTTCAAAAATGAACAAAGTATTCCACCTCTTCCGAATTACAAGTAGAAAAAGGAAGGGATCAAAACTTCATAATGCCCCACCATTTGTTGGTGATTATTGTTAGTTTGCACATGAATTCTAATTGGTTCCAAAACCTTGGGGTCAGCTCAATTAAAATATTCTCTTGATTAAACAATTATTAATATACCACACAATCATGAATTCTAATTAGAACAAATTTTGTACCTCCTTAGCAACCTATGCATGTTCCCTTCCAAGGTATTCATGTCTCTCTTTTTAGGGGAGGAAAATTGTGTTCTCATGTCATGTTCGTATCTTGTTAACTCATGAGCATTTAACTATATAGATCAATACAAACATGATACATTTATTAATTATGCCAAGATCCCTCAACCCTACCTCAACATGTTCATCAAGCAGGTATAACGATATGACTTGCATAACACGTTTAATAAACAGGTCATGTTAAGGCCGACACAACCCATTCGAACTTCATCAATATTTTGAGTGCATCTTGATGTTAGAATTTTCAAAATCAAAATCTATTTTGCTTTTCCCTAGACTAAAACCATTAATATCACTCCTCATGTATCAATCTTAGAGTATGCACATCATTGACCACATGTGATATGCCCCCAATACCAGCCAATTATCTTTTTCTTTTTTTATTGCATTGCACAACATTAGAAAGTGATAATCAAAATTAGGTATCAACTATATTGGTCAGGCGTCAGGAGTGCCTAACACCTTCCCATGCATAACTAGACTGCTAAATCTGTGTTTCCGATTCATGACACGAGTTGACATAATCTAAGTTAGATGATTCTAGGACCTTTAGAACTGGAATTTACATTAAATCACGTAAACTTAGGTGACCAATCACATTTTAAAAATCCCAATAATTGGTTGCAACTCCACACATTACCCCTTCTCCTACACACACATGGTCACAATCCCACTAGTACAAGTATTACACGTAGTGCAATCAATCTAACTTGGAAATTTTTTTTCAAATCTTTCAATGAAAAGGTTTTCAATTAGTTTTGACAATTTTTACCGTGACTATTAACCTTAATCAGTGTGGCCAATCAACTTTTCTAGGTTTTTTCCTTCTTTGTTTTTTTAAGTCTAGTCGAAGAATAATTCTTGAGGTAAAAGTGGGGTAGATGTATTATCATTATTTATTCAAAAAAGAAAATATTATTTTCATAAACTATGAGTACATTTGATATCATGTAGTTTTCGGTTGCTTATTTGTAAATATGAAACAAAAGATATAGTTTTTGGTAACTTATGCACAATACGTGTCAAAAAGATAAAAGCCAGCTTATTTTCAAAAAATGTTAGTTTTTTTACTCATTTTATAAATAAATAAATCTACAATAAAAAAGGGGAAAAAATTTCACCAAACGGACACCATGTTGGATGAAAGAAAGATATATGTATAAATATAAATTATTCTATTTTTTCCCATGAAGAATGACTTGTTTGTTTTTTGTATAACCTTAACAACTAATGTAGCCTTTGAATTTCTTTTATGCATATTACATATCTCACTAGTTGTTTGAATCCACATTTTGTCTTTTATGTGTATAGCTTAGTACAAAATAATGTGCACATAGAATGAAAAAAATAATTGTTGTTAGAAGTTTATGTTTTAACATGTTTATATCTAACATATGTTTATAAATGGAGAGTTCATCACATGTACAGCCAAGAACAATCCATTCAAGAAATCTAAAACTTAACAAAATGTCCTTACTTAACTAAAACCGATCTAAAAACAATTAAAAAATAAATAAGACTTAATTTAACCTAGACTAATTAAGAAAAGTCCCAAGAGCTCTCCCTCATCTAAAACATCCTAAATTAATGGTTGAGCATTAGAACCAGCCTTCCCTCTCCTCTTTTAAGTCTTAAAACCGGGCTATCTACAGGTCATTACACTTCTGACCAGTATCTTATATTCCTTGGGAAGATCTTAGTATAAACTTTCTCCTAAGACTTCCAACTACTTTTAGGGGGTCACTATATATATGATGGGTCACTATATATATGATGGTTGATAGATTTTCATCAATGTCACATTTTATTCTATATTTAACAAGATCAAGTGGTTTCCACATCACATATATTTCAGGGAATGGGATAGCGCTGGATGCTTTTATATATATATATATATATATATTGATGATTATTCTTTTATAACTCCTAATTACTAATTAGCATGAGTCTCAAAAAACTTTGTGATAGGACTTTATCATACGTACAAAATAAGCATATATTTTTTTATCTTTTTTTATTTTTTTTAAAGGATATATTGCTGTTGTGTTCATCCTTATATGAATTTAAGCACAAATTAAATTTTCATTATTTTTGACAATTTTTCTTTGATTCCTTCATTATTTATATATTGTGTTGGTTTAAATGAATTTTTTCTCAAGCTTTCAAATGATGGACTTTAGATAAGATATTCAACTTTTATACACAAAGCATTGACTAAGTCTTGTACATGGAACAAATGGAGATAAGAAATTAAGAATATGGTCCATTTTGGTTGGCCTTAGCTTAATTTGTCTAGACATCAATTTTCTCTCTTGCCAAAAGTCCAACTAATTTTAGGCGGAAGTTTCCTTTTTTATTACTTGTATACAAAATTCCAAGATCATTAAATTGGAATAGGTCCCTCACTGACCTAACCAATTGGAATAGAATGAAATTTCTTCCCATCCACACCAAACGTTGTGTACACTCCAATTTTTTTTTTGCATCTCATAAAGATACGTTGTGGAAAGTTGTCATCCAAGTCCAACATGATTGAGAGAAAGGTGTGATGTAAGCTTAGGAAATTAATGAGAGATTAATGAGATAATAGTAAAATAAGTTAATGTAAAGAGTAACAGTAAAAAAAAACTTAATGAAAGAGGTAAAAAAAATGTTAAATGTAAAATTAAAGTGTCACTTGGCAAGACCTCATACACTCCTGCATGAGATCTCCGCTTATATATATATATATATATATTATTGAGGATTCCTTTATAACTCCTAATCACTAATTAGCATGAGTCTCAAAAAACTTTGTGATGGGACTTTATCATACGTACAAAATAAGCATAGATTTTTTTTTTATCTTTATTTTTTTTTAAAAAGGATATTGCTATTGTTCATCCTTATAAGAATTTAAGCACAAATTAAATATTCATTATTTTTGACAAATTTTCTTTGATTCCTTTATAATTTATATATTGTGTTAGTTTAAACGAATTTTTTCTCAAGCTTTCAAAGGATGGACTTTAGATAAGATATTCAACTTTTATACGCAAATCATTGACTAAGTCTTGTACATGGAACAAATGGAGATACGAAATTAAGAATATGGTCCATTTTGGTTGGCCTTAGCTTGATTTGTCTAGACATCAATTTTCTCTCTTGCCAAAAGTCTGACTTATTTTAGGTGGAAGTTTCCTTGATCATTACTTGTATACAAAATTTCAGGATCATTAAATTGGAATAGGTCCCTTACTGACCTAACCAATTGGAATAGAATGAAATTTCTTCCCATCCACATTAAACGTTGTGTTCTCTCCAAATTTTTTTTGCATCTCATAAAGATACGTTGTGGAAAGGTGTCATTCAAGTCCAATATGATTGAGAGAAAGGTGTGATGTAAGCTTAGGCAATTAATGCGAGATTAATGAGATAATAGTAAAATAAGTTAATGTAAATGTTTGAGTAATAGTATAAAATAAAAAATAAAAAAAACTTAATGAAAGAAGTAAAAAAAGCTAAATGCAAAATTAAAGCGTAACTTGGCAAGACCTCATGCACTCCCGCATGAGATTGCTGCTTATATATATATATATATATATTGATGATTATTCCTTTATAACTCCTAATCACTAATTAGCATGAGTCTCAAAAAATTTTGTGATAGGACTTTATCATACATACAAAATAAGCATAGATTTTTTTTATCCTTTTTTTTTTAAAAAAAGGATATTGCTATTGCATCCATCCTTATAAGAATTTAATCACAAATTAAATTTTTCATTATTTTTGACAATTTTTCTTTGATTCCTTTATAATTTATATATTGTGTTGGTTTAAATGAATATTTTCTCAAGCTTTCAAAGGATGGACTTTAGATAAGATATTTAACTTTTATAGGCCAAGCATTGACAGTATGTCTTGTACATGGAACAAATCGAGATAAGAAATTAAGAATATGGTCCATTTTGGTCGGCCTTAGCTTGATTTGTCTAAACATCAATTTTCTCTCTTGGCAAAAGTCCGACTTATTTTAGGCGGAAGTTTCTTTGATTATTACTTGTATACAAAATTCTAGGATCATTAAATTGGAATAGGTCCCTTACTGACCTAACCAATTGGAATAGAATGAAATTTCTTCTCATCCACACTAAACGTTGTGTACACTCCAAATTTTTTCTGCATCTCATAATGATACGTTGTGGAAAGGTGTCATCCAAGTCCAACATGATTGAGAGAAAGGTGTGATGTAAGCTTAGGCAATTAATGAGAGATTAATGAGATAATTGTAAAATAAGTTAATGTTAACTTTTGACTAACAGTAAAAAAAAAAAAAAACTTAATGAAAGAGAAAAAAAAAATGCTAAATGCAAAATTAAAGCGTCACTTGGTAAGACTTCATGCACTCCCGCATGAGATCTCTGCTTATATATATATATATATATATATATATTAATGATGATTATTCCTTTATAACTCCTAATCACTAATCAGCATGAGTCTTAAATCAGCTGTGTCAAATTTATTTTCCGTTGCATTTAACTTAGTTGGTGATTTGTTTGTGCTACCACGCTTATTGCATGTAATTGAATCTAATTAATTTCACTTGGCTAATTAATTTATTAAGTTATCAAAGGGATCAATACATTCTTGGCCTATAAATATATATTGATGTGGAGACAAATAATATTTGCCCAATTCATTGAATTCGACTCTTACAATTTTGCATTGAAGTTAGTCTTATGCAGAAAATTGAAAAGTTTTTTTGATTCCTACATTTCCCACGACTTTTTAGATCCATCCATTTCAATTCAAAGCATGTAAAGTTATAAATGTATACAAATTCTTTGAATTTTATTAATACATTAAAATAAATGCATTTGCCATTAATTAATAGTTTGACATAAATGCTAAATTTAGATGAGGTGAAAGCCAAAATGAGAAGAATGTCACACAATGAGCCACTTGGCAGAACCTCACGCTTTCCCACATAAGGACTCTACTTTTAAATATATATTGATGCGGAACAAATAATATTTGTCCAATTCATTGAATTCAACTCTTGCAATTCTGCATAAGTCTTATGCAGAAAATTGAAAGTTTTTTTGATTCCTACCTTTCCCATGACTTTTTAGATCCACCTGTATCAATTCAAAGCATGTAAAGTTATAAATGTATACAAATTTTTTGAATTTTATTCTTACATTTCCCATGACTTTTTAAATCCATCCATATCAATTCAAACATGTAAAGTTATAAATGAATACAAATTTTTTGAATTTTATTAATACATTGAAATAAATGCATTTGTCATTACTTAATAGTTTGACATAAATGCTAAATTTAGATGAGGTAGAAGCCTAAATGGGAAGGATGTCATACAATGTGCCACTTGGCAGAACCTTGTACTTTCCCACATGAGGTCTCTGCTTTTATATAAATATATATATATATATATATATATATATATAATTTGTCCAATTCATTGAATTCGACTCTTGCAATTTTGCATTGAAGTTATTCTTATGCAGAAAATTGAGAAGTTTTTTTTAATTCTGTCTTTCCCATGACTTTTTAGATCCATCCGTATCAATTCAAAGCATGTAAAGTTATAAATATATACAAATTCTTTGAATTTTATTCCTACATTTCCCGTGACTTTTTTATTCCATCCGTATCAATTCAAAGCACATAAAGTTATAAATGTATACAAATTCTTTGAATTTTATTCCTACATTTCCCATGACTTTTTAAATCCATCCATATCAATTCAAAACATGTAAAGTTATAAATGTATGCAAATTCTTTGAATTTTATTAATATATACATTGAAATAAATGCATTTGCCATTACTTAATAGTTTGACATAAATGCTAAATTTAGATGAGGTAGAAGCCTAAATGAGAAAGATGTCATACAATGTGCCACTTGGCAAAACCTCATGCTTTCCCACATGAGGTCTCTATTATATATATATATATATATTGATATTGATGTGGAACAAATAATATTTGTCCAATTCCTTGGATTCAACTCTTACATTTTTGCATTGGAGTTAGTCTTAAGTAGAAAATTGAAATTTTTTTTGATTCCTACATTTCCCATGACTTTTTAGATCCATCCATATCGATTCAAAGCATGTAAAGTTATAAATGTATACAAATTCATTGAATTTTATTCCTACATTTCCCTTGACTTTTTAACTCCATCTGTATCAATTTAAAGTGTACGGCATGGGACTTCCAAACCCATCTGGGCCTCAGGCCTTGGACTCCAACTTTACAGTACGGCCCATTGGCCTAACCCTCTTGTCCAAAACTGGGCTCTAAGCCTGCTAAGGCCATAGGCCTGGGTCTCATGACATTATGCTCGGCCCAAACCCCATTGAGAGAGCCACTTTAATATATGTTCATCATAGTTCATAACCTAGGAGTTGCCCGACAAAGTACACCCCGGACATGAGCATTGTTGCTCGGGAACGCTATATCCCAATTACTCGATACCTTCTTGGGAAGTATTGTTGCCGAACATCCCTTCTGAAGTGGGGAGCCAGTTCCAATACCACTCTCACCACACTTCACTCCCAACTAAACATCCTCTTAGCGATAATAGCATTGGACCTCTTCTACCACTCACCACCAAAGTAATCATCACTCCCCACAAAATTTTTGGCTATAAATATGAGAAGCTAAAGAAGAAATGGGAGGTTGTTGAAAGGTTTTGGAGGAAACTGAGAGAAGTAGTTAGAAAGTATCAGCCTAACGTAGTAACAATAGAAAGAGAGAGAGAGAGTAAAATAATTCAGAGGGAGGGGTAGCTCCGCTAGGTCTCTATATAAGGAACTACCCGATGTAGGAAATCCAAGCCCATATTACAAATAGATTGTGAGCCCAGGTGAAGTTTGGTACTCTAACGTCACTTTTGGCGCGCACAATTGGCGCCATTTGTGGGAATCTCCTACAAAGCGTGGTTCAGCTGAGACTGATGCTCGGGAAGATGTCTGAAAGACATTCAGGGAGTTACACTGAAAGTGGTTTGGTGGGATCTTCTCGGGGATCCACCTGGCGATAACAGAGGCATAAGAGGCATGAAGATAAGGATTGTGAACAAGAGGAAAAGCGGTCCGACCTTGGAGAGGGATCGTACCAAACCCACCAGACAATATCGGGTGCTTCAGGGCATGGGCAGTTAAACGAAAGAGATGAGGAACTTGAATGGTTATGCAGACTGGTGAGAGATTTGGAGTTGGAAGTAAGGGGTGGGGTCCAATCATTTGGTTCCCATCAACGCTGGGACCGGTCACGTTCACAGGAGTCCCGTCAACGTCGGGACTGTTCACGTTCGTGGGAGTATGCAAACCGGGGTTCAGATTCCCCAAAAGAGCGACAGCCCTGTAATGCCGCCATGGATGCTATGAGCCATGCCTTATGAAGAGCTACTTGGTCGCCATTCTCAGACGACATTGAACGGGCTCCAATGCTAAGCAGATTTACGCGCCCACCGTTCAACTCTTACGATGGGAAAACAGACCCGGTAGAGCACGTCAACCACTATATCCACATGATGTCTTTACATAAGCACAATGATGCGCTAATGTGTAAGGTATTTCCCTCGAGCCTTGGGCCCACCGCTCTGAGATGGTTTAATGGGTTACAGAAGAGTTCCATTCACAATTTTACAGAGCTGATCCAAGAATTCGGTATCCGATTTGTAACTTGTATCCGAGTGCCATAACCAGTGGATGCATTACTATCTATGAAGATGAGGGTTGGGGAAACCCTTCGTAGTTTTGCCAGTCAGTATTGGGAGCTTTATAATGAAATCGGTGGGGGCAACGAGAAGATTGCAACGAGCACCTTTCAGATAGGGCTGCCCAAGGACTCTAAACTACGAGAGTCATTGACAAGGAAACCTCCCAAGGATATAAGGCAGCTCATGAGGCGTATTGAGAAGTACAAACGCCTAGAGGATGATCGGCTTCAGAATAAGGGTAAAGCTGCGCTAGTGAATTGTCCTCGGTAGAGCAGTTTTCAGCCAAGGCCTCAAAAGGATTTAAGGATACAAGAGCCAAAGTTGCAACTGGGAGAGGTGAACGTGACGTTTAAAGAGCCGGTACACAGAATCATGGACCGGATCAAGAACGAGTCATACTTCAAATGGCCGAACAAGATGGGGGTGACCCATCTCAAAGAAACCAGAATTTGTACTGCACTTATCACAGGGATAAGGGGCATACCACCGAGCAGTGCCAGGTGCTAAAGGACCATTTAGGGTAATTGGTGAAAGCAGGATATCTAAAAGAGTTTGTGGTGGATTTGGGGAACAGGGGTACTAGGCAAGGTGCTCAGCAAAGAAAGAACCAGCTCCTACCGCCATTAAGCGTGATCGAAGTCATCCATGCCGCCCCGAGGGGTACTGTTGTGGCTGGAAGGAGAGGAGTGTTGACCGTAACACCCGTGGGAAATTGCTCGGGCGAGCAACCACCCTAGAAGGAGATGAAAACTGATCGGGAGCCCATCGCTTTTAATGACGATGATTTAAAAGGGACAATTCAACCGCACGATGATGCGTTAGTGGTGACGGCCCGGATAAACGGTTTCATAGTAAAGAGGGTAATGGCGGACCAGGGAAGTGGACAGATGTGATGTATCCAGATCTGTTCAAAGGGCTCAGGCTGAAGAAGGAGGATCTCTCAAAGTACGATACGCCCCTGGTCGGGTTTGATGGCCAAGTGGTGATTCCCGAGGGACAAATATCACTTCTCGTGAATATGGAGGGAAAGGAAGTAACAGTGGCTTTTATAGTTGTCACTTCATTTTTTCCTTATACAACCATTCTAGGAAGGCCGTGGATCCATGCAATGGGGGCAGTCCCCTCTACCCTACATGTAAAAGGTCAAGTTTCGCACCGAGCAGGACATTGCTGTAGTAAGGGGAAGTTAGCAAGCAGCTAGGCAATGTTTAGTGGCCGCAGTCGATTGGAAGCACAAGCAAGCTAAATAGAGGGAAACCGCCGAGGACGACCCTTTATAGCAATTACAAGAGCCCCGGGAGGGAATGGGGTCTAGTTATGCCGATGAATTAATTAGAGTAAAGATACTACCGGATGTTAACAGGTATTTTCAGATAGGGGCAAGTATGAGGGATGGGGATAAGGTAGAAACATTGTTATTTCTTATACATAATGTAGATGTGTTTGCTTGGAGCCCGTATGAGGTGCCCAAGGTTGATCCTGAGTTCATCGTTCACAAGTTCAATGTAAACCCATCGTTTCCTCCAAAGAAGTAGAAGCCGAGAAGGTCAGCTAAAGAACATGTTGAGGCAGTGAGGCAAGAGGTCGGGAGGTTAAAAAAGGCCAGGACGATAAAGGAAATCTTCTTCCCGGAATGGTTAGCAAATACCATGGTGGTCAAGAAGAAGAATGAAAAATGGAGAGTTTGTGTGGATTTTACAAATTTGAACTGAGCATGCCCAAAGGATCTGTTCCCTATGCCAAAGATAGATTAATTGGTCAATGCCACCTATGAGCACCAAGTATGAGTTCCTGGATGCCTTTCAGGGTTATCATCAAATCGCCCTAGCTTTCGAGGACCAGGAGGAGACGGCATTCATCTCCCCATATGCAAATTACCATTACACCATGATGCCCTTTGAGTTAAAGAATGCTAGGGAACATATCAACGAATGATGACTAGAATGTTTCGAGACGAGATTGGGCGTACGGTTGAGGTGTACATCGACAACATGGTGGTAAAAAGTAAACAAGATACGTGGCATATAAAGGATCTCCAAAGGGTATTTGAAGTGCTCCGGTGACATAAGTTGCGCCTAAACGCAGAAAAGTGCGCTTTTAGGGTAAGGGCTGGCAAGTTCCTAGGTTATTTGATCACTAACCGTGGGATAGAGGTCAATCCCAATCAGATTGAAGCCGTGCAGTGCCTTAAGCTGCCGGGCAATCCGAAGGAACTACAAGTGTTTACTGAAATGTTAGCTGCCCTTAATCGGTTCATTTCTAAGTTAGCCGATCACTGTCATCTGTTCTACCAACTTTGAAGAAATGGAAGGGGTTCAGGTGGGATGAGGAATGTGAAAAGGCTTTTCAAGATTTGAAGGAGTATTTGATACGGGCACCCATGTTAACAGCCCCAAAATCAGGGGAGGACTTATTCATGTACCTCTCGGTGTCTGATCATGTTGTAAGTACCGTGCTATCAAAGGATCAAGGAGTGCAGCAGCCTGTGTATTACATCAGTAAAACCTTGGTTAACACTGAGACAAGATATTTACCCTTGGAAAAGTTGGTGTTAGCACTAGTGCACGCTACAAGAAAGTTGCCTCACTATTTTCAAGCTCATACCGTATATGTCCTGACCGAGTACCCTTTAGAGTCATTGTTGAAAAGATCCGACTTTACGGGCTGGATAGCTAAATGGGGGACCCGGCTAGGATCCTTCGATATAAGGTACAAGCCAAGAAGTTCGGTGAAGGGCCAAGTTCTTACTAATTTTGATGCAGAGTTTTCGCCTAAGAATGAAGAGGAGATGGTTTGTCATGTGGAATGTCGCCCGTGGAAGGTATTTGTGGACAGTGCATCAAGTGCTATGGGGGCTAGAGTCGGGATTGTTATTATCACCAAAGAAGGAATACGGTTGGAGCATTCTTTTAGGTTAGGGTTCAGGGCCTCCAACAACGAAGTGGAGTACGAGGCCTTGCTTGCTGGATTAAGAACCATGTTGGGTATTGGTGCCCAGGATGTAAAGATATATTCAGATTCTCAGCTGGTGGTTAGCCAGGTGCAGGGTAGTTTCGAAGCTCGGGATTCTCGAATGAAAGAGTATTTACAAGTGGTCAAGCAAGTCATGAGTAAGTTTTGTACAACAAAGTTGGCCCCGATGACCTGGGGATAGAACAGACATGCTGACTCTCTAGCCACATTGGCATCGTCAATGACGAAGGAGGTGCCTCAGCTAATCAAGGTAGAGCTCATAGCAGAGTCGAGCATTAATACAGCGGTTGGTGTTGGTGTTGTAATGATTTCGACGACTGAGCCATGTTGGATGGACCTAATCATCGATTTCTTAGTCGAGGATCGAGTCCTAGATGATGAGAAAGAAGCTAACAGGGTTCGCTGAGTAACTACTCGGTACAGGTTGTCTGCAAATCGTAAGCTGTACTGGAGGTCTTTTAGGGGACTGTACCTTTTGTGCTTATACCTCGAGAAAGTTAATGAACTCTTGGCCAAGATACATAATGGGGTGTGTGGCAGTCACGTGGGGGGACGCTCATTAGTGCACCGAGCAATGACTCAGGGGTTCTGGTGGCCATAGATGCGGAAGAATGCTGCCAAGTATGTGCATAAGTGTGAACAGTGCCAAAAGCATGCCCCCTTAATCCACCAACCCGCAGGCCATCTAAATCCAATCAATAGCCCCTAGCCCTTCGAGCAATAGGGGCTGGATATTCTAGGCCCATTTCCCTGGGCCACGAGCAATCAAAAGTTTGTTGTAGTGGCTGTTGATTACTTTACCAAGTGGGCGGAGGCAAAGGCGGTAGCCAATATTCGGGACGTGGATGTTAAGAAGTTCGTGTGGAAGACTATCGTCACAAGATTTGGGGTGCCAGACTCTCTGATATCTGATAATGTATTGCAATTCGATAGTAGAGCCTTTCACTAGTTTTGTAGTAATCTCGGCATCAAGAACAGATACTCCACCCCGGCGTATCCTTAGGGTAATGGCCAAGTTAAAGCCATTAACAAGGCAATTATGAATGGATTAAAGAAAAGATTGGACAGGCAAAGGGTAGGTGGGCCGAAGAACTGCCCAATGTTTTGTGGGCAAACCGAACGACACCTAGGAGGTCTACATGAGAGACTCCGTTCTTCTTAACGTACGGGGCAGAAGCTGTGATACCGGCCAAGGTGAACTTATGCAATGCATGGGTTGAATAGTTTACCCCCGCCCTCAATGATGGGTTGATGGTTGAACGTTTAGATTTGTTGGAAGAATATAGAGAAGCGGCGACTATACGGCTAGCTGAGTATCAGCAAAAACTTGCCCGACGCTATAACCTAGACATAAAGACATAGGAATTCAGTGATGGGGACTTGGTGTTGCGGAAAGCGGTAAGGAATATGTGAGACACGAATTATGGGAAATTGGCCTCAACTTGGGAAGGGCCTTACAGGGTTACTGCTATTGCGGGTGCAGAAGCATACTACTTGGAGGACCTGGACGAGAGACCGCTTCCTTGGCCATGGAATGTCCACAACTTGAAGAAGTTTTATTACTGACCAGTTGTACACGAGGGTGTGGGTTGAATGTAATATGGTATATATGTAGTATCAACTTATATGAAGGTGACATTTAACCATGCAGGTGCATTTAATTCCATTATTGCTAATCTATCAACCTTAGCCAGCGAATACAGGGAGAGTTGAGGGGACTAAGGCAACTTGTTCTATTCTAAGGACAGAAACATGTCCCTAGTTCGATCTCCATCACCAGACAGGTGGAAACCTTATTCTAAATTATCTAAGGACAAAAACTTGTCCCCGGTTCGATCTCCATCACCAAGTAGGTGGAAACCTTATAAATTGCATAAGGACAGAAACATGTCCCCGGTTCAATTTCCATCACCGAACATGTGGAAACCTTATTCTAAATTATCTAAGGACAAAAACTTGTCCCCGATTCGATCTCCATCATCGGGCAGGTGGAAACCTTATTATAAACTACACAATGACAAAAACCTGTCCCTGGTTCGATTTCCATCACCGAACAAGTGGAAACCTTGTTCCAAATTATCTAAGGACAGAGACCTGTCCTCGTTCAATCTCCATCACCGGACGCGTGGAAACTTATCTTAAACTATCTAACAGGAACCTGTCCATTACCGGACAGGTAGAAACCTTGTTTCGGATTACCCAAAGATAAAAGACTGTTCTCAGTTCAACTTCCATCACCGGGTAGATGAAAACCTTGCGCCAAATGTTCCTAACAATGCTTCTGTAATTGGGATTCCTCGCAACGGAAGATTCTATGCCTAGACAACTTCGCACTCCATTCGGCTTAATTATCTAGTCCTCATTTTTCCTAAGTTGGCTGAAGCACCACAATCATGAATTGCAAGGAGTTGTTCTTCCCACATATTAAACCTATTTAGGCTAGTTCCGACCACTATATATGTGAAGAAATGCCCGTTCTTATGTACGGTTCAAGGCGTACTATCATCTAGCTACCCGACTAATTTTAATAATATGAAAGGAACAAACAAAAACAATCATGATTAGACTTATAAGAAAGATAGCCAAGCGGTGACAAAATAAGCAGTCATAATATGCTCGGTCTCCAAAGCCGAAAATGGAAACAAATTAAAGCAAAACAAAATAATTAAACGAGTGTATCGTCACCACAGCCCGGTGACCATAGGAAAATAAAACTTAAAGTCAAGATTAGAAAAGCATAAATTAAATTAAGTGTTCTGTCACCACATCCCGATGACTAGGCAAACCAAATAATAAAAGATAAGAAAATAAACCCAAAAGAAAGAAAAATGATTAAAAAGAACTAAGCAGCTGGGTCAGTAGGGAAAAACTGGACTACATCATCAGCAGGCTAATCCGAGACATCCTCAATAGACGGCTGTTGAGTCCCCTTGTTCCCAGGAGCATCGAAGTTGCTAGTGATTTCTAGATCCTTGAATTCCACGTGGGTGTCAATTGCTTTCACCAGCTACCTCATACTAGGGGTATCTTCATCATTGGTAGCCTCAACCTGGCTCTGAACAGGAGCAGCAAGAACCGGGCATGGAATTTGCTCCAAGTTCCTCAGCGAAGAATCCTCGGGCACTCCTAATGCCTAAAGGGCAGCCAACCACCCCTCCTCAAACCCCTGGACCCGAGCTTGGTGGACAACAAGCTCCACGAAGTTCTCGGCATCTACGAATCCTTCATTGTACCACTTGTTCTCGTAAGCCTCAAGGGCTGCCTTCAATTCTGCAACCTACTCAGCATGGGCCAGGTTCAAGCTTTCTGCTTGCTCTAATTTAAGCTCAATTTCCCCCAGCTTTGTCTCCACCTCCACCAACCTCTTCTCAGCCAGCAGCCGAGCTTTCTCCGAGGACTGTGCCTTCTTCTTAGCAACCTCAACAGCCTTGCCCTTATCCCGGGATGTGGTGTTAACAACATCCTTTAGCGCCCTTTCCCGTTCAGCCTCATCGGCGAGCTCGCCCATTCTCTCACCGAGCACATGAGTTATCTTCGCAGCCTGATAACACCACAATAACAAACTCAAGGGAATGCAAAGAAAAGAGAGAGGAAAAGAAGAAAATCGTTCATACCGCGAAGTAAATGAGAAGTAGGTTGAGAAAAGTTTACCACGATGGTGTGCCACTGCAACCGCCGCACAATGGAATCCTTGGAGCCATCCGAGAAGAACTGGACATTTTCGGGCAATAGCAAGCCACTCGCCAGGCTCTGTGCCACTTTCCCTCCCTCACCTTGAGCCCATATCCTTACACTCGCCATAGCTGACAGGGGCTCGCCACCAAGTGTGAATGTGGGCTACCAGTTGGGCGTAGCCAGAGAAGAAAAGGCCACTCCAGCGCCTTGGGCCACGGGTTGGGGGCCGCTCACCGATTCCCGGATCACAATCCCGCCTGAGGGACGGGGAGGCATTTTGGTGGGCGCATCACTTAGTGGTTGGTCCTCTACGCGCTGTTTCTTTTTCTACCAGCGAATGGGGGAGAAGGAGAAGGAGTACGGTCATTGGCAGGGGCTTGCTGAGGCTGAGCTAATGGTTGGGAGCCAGACAAAAAGCAGTCAAAAGTTAGCATCCTTCTTGTCACCATTTCTACCTCTTGATCGCCCTCGGCCACTCCCTGCTTAGCTGGTTGTGCTTGACTTGCGTTCCCTTCGATAGGGATATGTTCCTGCTCCCTGAGGGCCCGAGAGACCTATTCAGCTGACTCGTCCCTGATCGAGGCGAGATCTTCTGCGGTTGTGCAGCGAGGACCAAGGTCTCGGGCTTTACCGATGGTCAGTGAAGGGGGGGAGGAGGTTGGCATGTCGTACGTCTATGTAAGACAGTAGAGGGCTATCCAACGATAAGGCTTGGCTGAAGGGTTGCTAAGTCTTGTATACGAGGGTGCAACCAAGTATGAGATGCAATGCCCGGAGCTGCCCGTCCGTATGAACAAAAATTTCAGACCTAACCACAAAATTCAAGTCCCTTACATGCACCACTCTAAGGTCTAGTTTGAATCTTCTGCCGTCTACAATGAGAGAACACAGTAAGTTAGTACCTGGAAAAACAAAACAATCGAGAGTAAACAAAAAAGAAAATAAATTAGCATTCAATACGAACCAACTTCGCACAGCGAGAGTGGGTAGGGGAGTTCATCGGCAAACCAATTGCCGCTTACCCGGACATACTCCCCGGTTGAGTTTCTATTGGAATCGGGTAGGCACAAAATTAACCGTACCCGCATATCCCTAAATTTTAAGTAATACTTAGTCTTTTTATTTCCACACAGACTGTACATGAAATTTATATCGTGGTGGTTCAACTGTAAATCATATATCTAATTCAACCTAACGACACAACTAACTACTCGGTAAAAATTGGGAGGAAGTTGGTCAGGGCACAGACCATAAAATCTAAGGGTATTGAGTAGAAAAGGGTCCACGGGAAACCTAACCCCACCCTCCAAAATTGCCATTAAAGGAAAGAAAGCGGTACTGGACCCAGAACGCCTGTGGAGAGCAATCTTGCTCTCATGGCAGTAAGCCACATTCACATCCTCAAGGATGTCAAATGTTTGCCTAAAGGTGGCTAAGGACGCTTCAGTGTTTAAAAGGTGAGCGTAACCCATCCTAAACTCTAAAATTGAAGGAAGAAACTAAGATAAGAGAGGGAGGAAGAGAAACTTACTTTGGGCTCTAGGAAACAAGGGTATTCTGGACTAGAGGATGAACGCATGGATGAATGCACGGCAAGGAAGGAGTTTGGAGAGTGAAAAATGTAAAAGTGAAAAGAAGACTCAAAAAGGACTATTTATAGGAACCAAATAAGGGAATAAATGCCATTTAATAAATGAGGAGCGGGAAACTCTACGAATCCCCACCTCAACTGCCACACGCGTGCCACCTTGATTCGCGAACCATCAGACAATGATGACGGCTAAACCAACAGATACGACACACCTTTTTAAGGCGCATTAATGGTCTCTTAACTATTCAGTATTTACCCGTTGAGCTTTCTGGGGCGGTCTCTGTCTCTTGGCTTCCTTGATTCATCCCCGGGAGCTAGGCACGAATCAAGTGGGGGCTAATGTACGGCACAGGACTCCCAAACCCATTTGGGCCTTGGGCCTTGGACTCCAACTTTACAGTACGGCCTATGGGCCCAACCCTCTTATCCAAAACTGGGCTCTAAGCCTGCTAAGGCCATGGGCCCGGGTCTCATGACATTGTGCTCGACCCAAACCCCATTAAGAGAGCCAGTTTAATATATGTTCATCATAGTTCATAACCTGGGAGTTGTCCGGCAAAGTACACCCCGAACATGAGCATTCACTACTGAACATCCCTTCTGAAGTGGGGAGCCAATTCCAATGCCACTCAAACCACACTCCACTCCCAACTAAACATCCACTTAACGATAATAACATGGGACCTCCTCTAGCACTCACCACCAAAGTAATCATCACTCCCCACAAATTTTTGGCTATAAATATGAGAAGCTAAAGAAGAAATGGGAGGTTGTTGAAAGGTTCTGGAGGAAACTGAGAGAAGTAGTTAGAAAGTATCAGCCTAACGTGGTAACACTAGAAAAAGAGAGAGAGAGAGAGAGAGAGAGAGAGAGAGTAAAATAATTCAAAGGGAGAGGTAGCTCCACTGGGTCTCTGTATAAGGAACTACCCAACATAGGAAATCCAAGCCCATATTACAAATAGATTGTGAGCCCAAGTGAAGGTTGGTACTCTAATGTTACTTTTGGCGCGCACATAAAGCATGTAAAGTTATAAATGTATACAAATTCTTTGAATTTTATTAATACATTGAAATTAATGCATTTGCCATTACCTAATAGTTTGACATATATGCTAAATTTAGATGAGGTGGAAGACTAAATGAGAAGGATGCCATACAATGTGCCACTTGACAGAACCTCATGCTTTCTCACATGAGGTCTCTACTTTTATATATACTAGCTTTTAAAACCGTGCAAATGCACGGGAATTACATAAGTACATGTATTTTTGGGTTCTCGAAAAAGAAAAAAACAGTACATCTATTTTCAACAAAATAAAAATAAAAATAAATGAAAATTTTGTAAGTCCACAAATAAATTTTTGTATATAACAATAATTAGAATCTGAGAAAGCAAATATATTCAAATAATTTTAGGTAAATATTTGGAGAAAACGTTTTGTTTCAAAAGTCTTACTTAAATAAATTTAATTAAGTATGTAGCTAATGCAATTGAATTTATAAATTTTGAAAAATAACACTCAGTATGCTGTACATAAAAATATGTCTTGTCTTACAAATAGATTTTTTTTAAGCTTATTCTAAACAACTAAAACTGTAACATCCGCTATGATGGAGAGAAATATTTCTAGCAATTGAAAAAAAAATCCAGCTAAAAAGAATGGTGTGATCGTCCTTCCTTGAAAGCAAATTGGTGGGGAAGCAAGATTGTTGTTCATTTCACATTCTTCATCTTAATACTTCTTCAACTAAAGAAATTGAACCCATGAACCTAAGTTTAAACAGGATCAAAGAGATTTAGACATCAATTTTAGCACTAATTTTGATAAGACAATTTTAATTATAAAAACACAAACCAACCTCAAGAATATCTCATCATCTCCCAAACTAAAAAAAACTTGCTTAATTTAATGTGCATGATAGTGGATGACAAAATCTTTGGTTTATGCAATGGTGAAAGACTAATGATTCCATAATGACATAAGACTTGATATGTCATATTAAATTTTTACCTTGAAACAAACCAACTACTCATCTAAGCCATTTTTTTCACTAACAAAATAAACATTTCCAATATGCATGATACTAAGAAAAAGTATGTAGTCCTTTCCTTACCTTCCATAGACTATAGAAATACCTTTAAAATTCAAATGTAAATATAAAGTAAAGTGAAAAGTTCATCCTAGTGAAGTGGTAAATAAATTTAAATGTAAATGTAAAAATTATGCTTGAACTATGTGTTAGGTAAGTACACTTTGGGGTGTGAAGCTATGCGGTTTTGGCTTAATTATCCACCGTTCACTAACCTCTCTAATAATTCGTAAAAATAAATATATTTAAAGCATTTAACAATTTGCTCAAAGTAAGAACCTACAAAAATAAGGAGATTCATAGAAACAAACTAACCTAAGTAAATAACTTCACACCACATATAAACTTGAAACACACCAAATCTGAAACCTACCAATTTTGGCCTCCAGTAATGTAATCAAGATTTCATCTCTTAAATTCATTTTTTTTTTCCTATAAAATCTATAAGCTGGCAATTTGGAACACCAATCTACCACTCCTAGGAACCGCAACTGTTAGGTTCTAAGGTCTTAGGATTTTATGTATTTAGAACTCTAATTTGTAATGTTGGCAAACCATGATCAAAACATTGTATTAAATCTTGTTTAGACTTGCTCAAAGTTGGTTTATTATTGTACAGTTGGAATCGAGTGGCTGCAGAAGTACTTGGGACTTTTGGCCTGGCTCGATCGATCGAAGAATAGACTCGATCGATCGAAAATCGCACAGGTTGATTATTCTGCAGAATTTCCAACTCAGCCCTACCTCATTAAACGTTTAGGGTTTTGTGTTTTTACCCTAGGTATATAAACTAAACCCTAGCCACGTTTTTGGAGGTTGTCCATATTGCTTTGTTGCTCATACATTGCTGTTTTGTGTGAATCTCTTATGAGATCTTTGAGGAGCTTTCCTTTACACAAAACTTAGGGTTTTCAAGGTAGAGATGATTTCAACATCTTGAAGATCATTACCGTTGCAACCATTGGAACTTAAAAGAAAAGCAAGCGAGGAGCTTGTAGCTGATTGAGGAATTCAAGAAAGAAGTAGTCCGTGGATTCGGAGCCTGCGCGTGGTCATGTCAGGAAGTTCTACTGGTGGGTAGCATTAGGAAGTCGAGCGGGGAGCTTGTAGTCCTTTTGTAAGAACTTCAATTCTTTCATAGTGAATTCTGTTATGCCTTGAGAATCGGTGGGTTAAATCCTCCCCAGGTTTTTACCGTGTGGTTTCCTGGGTGATCATATCTTGTGTTATTTATTTTCCGCTGCATTATTATTCTTGATATGATTGTTGAATTGCTTTAACCTAGAATTGCATAATTTGACTAAGTAACAACTTGGCTATTTAATCTAGGCTACGCAATTTGGTTGTTTAAGGGGTCTAAATTCCCATCAACAACGAATCAAACCATGAGACTATAGAACATTTGACAACAAAAAAGTTTAAAACCAAAAAATGGTTACAAATTTATGAAATAAAAAGTCAGGGGAAAGTATTAATTTGAGGTATCATTATTTGTGCGAGGGTATGAAGGAACATATTCAAAGTTGAAATCAAAGAGATCTTTCTTACTGTTTGTGATTAAGCCCAAGTTATTACCCCTTAAAGAATTAAAAAAGACAGGAACAAACTAAGTAAAAAAAGAAAAAATTAAAAACCACATATAAGCTTGAAACACATCAATCTAAATCTTACATGACAATTTCAAATACCAAATTTGCTATTCTTCGGAACCACAATTGCATTTTCCTTGAAAGAAATAAATATTAGCATTTAGTTTTAGAATCAAAGAGTCCATATTTGATAATCTTCAAAACTATTTTAGTTCTATTTTTTTTTTTTATTACTCAACCCAAAGGTTGAAATTTCTATGCTAACACTATCAAGAAAAATTTAGAAGGGAAAAAATTATATTGATGGTCTAACTATATATTAAATTACCATGCTCACCATAGTGGTTGAATCAAAGAGTTTCAAAAAACAATCTTCCAACACATTGGTCAAAGTGGTTGCATGTCCACCACATCCCTTACTATATAGTGTAAACTAGAAACTTTGATAAGGCACAAAACAAAACATAAGTTAGATACAAAGAAGACAGGACACAAACACAATAAAAGGTTCAATGCAGACAGGACCAAAACAGAGCCCCTGTCTACTAGCAAAGGACCAAAAGATATTCACATGGCAATTTGATGTCGTATTTGCATAGTACCTGACTTGACAAAGAATTCTGGGATCGATCCTATTAAAGCCAACACTTCTTATACTGGTTAATAGACTTTGAAGATCACCAATAGCACCTACACTCACCCAATCTTGAATTTGTTTGTTTTCAAAAAGTTTCTCAAGCTATTTGCCGGATGAGAGCACAAATTAAATAATAGATACATAGGGAAAATTAAGTTTTCTTGACCTTTCAATTTAATTTAGTAGCTCTTCTCAAATAGTAGCCAAAGGTCTTATAAGTCAAGGATGACTAATTTGCACTAACATATGGAGGAAAATATGTCATTGTAAATACAAAATTCCTAAGAAGAGTCAACATAAATGAGGTGGTAGAAACTAAAATCCTATAAAACATGTGATTGTGTGCCAAGTAATTAAGTATAATTATCTAAAATTCAAGAAAACATCGCAGGTTTATGTAAATGAACCATTACAAATTTTGAACGTTTATCAGTACCAAACTTAAATTTAACAACATAAAGTAATATTTTATGCTCTATTTTGTATATAATAATTCAACAAAATAAAACATACTGGTTATAGGTAATTTACTACTATAGCAACTCAAACATTACAAACAGAGGTGCGGAAAAATGTGAGAGACAACAAACCATATATAAAAACACCATTTGAAATTGAAACTCTCATTTACAAATTCATCACCAATCACAACTGAAATCCCTCATAATCAAGTAAACTTAATCCTTGGGGTAGACTGAAATCTGAAACCATCTTAGGTCATATACATGGTTTGTTGCAAGAGGATCATAGATTAGTTCATGAACAAAGCAAAAGTGTTTTTGGCTTTTAGTAAATTTTTGCTCTGCCTAAAGCAATTCAATACCTTAGTTTTTTGGCTTTAAAAATTTCCAGGTTTTGCCAAGTGGCACATAGAGTTGAAAGGATTCTCTACAATCTTCTAGGAAAGACTCTTTCCCACACATTTGGTCATTTTGCAATTAACTAATTTGGCCTAAAGTATTTATTTTATAGATGAACAGTCATAAAACATGTGATCTCTGGACTCTTGCTTTCTCTTGCAGAACACACATACAAGGTCAGACTTATCCCCATTTACCAACCATGTCAAGAGTGGGAAGTCTATCCATAAGAGTTAGCCAACAAATGAAGGCATGCTTGCAAATAGCAGTAGAAAAACAAACCAAAGCCCTCTAATTAACAACTGGATGCATTTCCCTAATCTTATTCCAAGTTGATCTAAACTAACAACCATCAAAATAAACAAAAATGCAGCAATTTATTACTTCCTAAGCACAATGAGGAGCATAAAAGTAACCCAGCATAGATAGTACCAATTCATGTCACAAACCAGACTTTCATGCAATTTATTCCAAGTTGCTCATGCTTATTTCTTTCCACAGCTGAATCCATGACTAGCCAAATGGGTTGTTTTCTTTGAGATCTTGGTCTTCCTTCCTCATAAATGGTTTGTGTTATTCTTCTAGTCTTATGCAGAGTTCCAATTTCGCCTAAAGTATAATGAACAATATAAAATGAAATTTTAGAATAAAAGGAACATTATAATTTTATCGAACAATTTGTAAGCATGTAATTAAAATGTAGTTACCATTACCATTAGAACAATATTACTAACATAAAGATCATCAATTACATACAGTTGGGTTGATGTTTGGGTAGAAAATGCCTAAGAAGTTCTTGAAGGACTGTTGCTTATTCATCCGAAATTGTGGTGCAACACTGTCTACAAAAAGTAAGCACACCATCACATAGCTATGAAAAAAACTATGTACATGTTATGTAATATTACCAATTGCATCACATTTGGTTCATAATTCAATTTATCCACCATGCTGATATCTTCTACACTTCATTCTTCTAAACTTTTTTTCATATTCATTGTTCATAAATGAATAAATTATATAGTGTTAGGTTCTAAAGACTTAGGATTTTATGTATTTAGAACTCTAATGTGTAATGTTGGCAAACCATGATCAAAACAATATGTTTAGTCTTGTTTAGGCTTGCTCAAAGTTGTGTAATTCATGTAAAGTTGGAATCAAATGGCTGCAGAAGTATTAGTTCATTTCGGCCTGGCTCGATCAATCGAAGCTTAGGCTCGATCAATCGAATCTCGGGTCAAATGCGCTTTCTGCAGAATTCCAACTCAGCCCAAACTCTATTTAAACGTCTTGGGGTTCAAGTAAAACACTCCTATATATAAGGGAAACCCTAGAATGTTTTTGAGACTTTAAAAGAGAGAGAAGAGAGTGCCTCTTTTGTATCTAGGGTTTTGTACCCAAACCTCTCTAAGTCTTTGTTGCTCATATTTGCGGTTTGTGTGAATCTCTTGTGAGATCCTTGAGGAGCTTTCCTTCACATAAACTTAGGGTTTTCAAAGTAGAGATTATTTCAATATCTTGATGATCAACTCGGTTGCTGCCTTTGGAGCTTAAAGAATAACAAGCGTGGGTGCTTGTAGCTGATTGGAGAATCCAAGAAAGAAGGAGTCCGTGGATTCGGAGCTTGCACGTGGTCGTGTCAGTAAGTTCTACTGGTGGGTAGCATTAGGAAGTCAAGCAGGGAGCTTGTAAGTCCTTTTGTATGAACTTCGATTCTTTCGCATAGTGGATCAGTTTACCTTGAGGATAGCTAGGTCAAATTCTCCCCAGGTTTTTACTGTGTGGTTTCCTGGGTGATCATATCTTGTTTTATTTATTATTCCGCTGCTTTATATTCTTGATATGATTGTGTGATTGTAATAACCTAGATTTGCATAAATTGACTAAGTTAATCACTTGGCTAATTAACTAGGTTAATCCAATTGTGTTTTAAGGGGTCTAAATTTTTAACATATAGATTTATCACGGTATGGGGTGGGAAAAATCGAACCCAAACATCACATATTAAGTCTAAGAGGGATTTCATCGAACATGTGGAATGCAACAAAAACAGATATGTAGAACAGTGCAACTTTTTATCTGCGTTCAAAGAAACCCAAAAATTCAAATCAGGTCCAATTTAGAAACATCATAGACACAACAGCAAGCAACAAAACACATATTGCAAGAATTGAATATTTATATGAGCTTACCAATAAAATCTATTGTGGCCCAATTCATTGTCAAATAAAATCTAAGCCAAGAATCAATATTCGTTCAATGAAAGATCAAACAAAAATGCATTTTTTGGAAATTTTGATAGTTGCAAAATTGGTCAGATTGTAAGAGACGCTATTGTTTCTTGATCAAAAAGGAGGGTTCTTTTCAATTTCTGAAGACACAAAATTGGTTTACGATTTTGGATTTTCTTTTTCCTATGTCTATCAGTTTGGAACGAAACATGCAAATGGAGAGAAAGTGGGCCAAATTTGGTAAACTACACAGAAAGAGTATCCGAAATGGAAAATTAACAATGTTATGCTGACCTTATATGGAGTTGCAGAAGTGAAACGAACAGAGCGTGAAGAGAGAAGAGTTTTTTTTTTTTTTCTTGTTTTTGTTGAACGAAACGGAAACAGCGGATGATAACATTTTTGTTGAGATGCAACACCAAATTGATCCATGAAGATCTGAAGAGTAAAGACATATAACCAAAACAAATTGAACCCAAATATCCCAAAGAAAAACCAAGTAACTGATATTAAAAACCATTATAAACCAAATTCCTTACTCAAAACCAAACCTAAGCCAAAACCCAAATTCAATTCAATCATATTTGACCCCAAATTTAAAGAACCAAAAAACAAAAACTATACCAGTGGAGGGTACAGGGTTTGACGGAGGCAGAAGCATGACTGTCTTCTTAAATTTTTTTTCTCTCTACATTTTCTATGCCTGATCGCTGATCGAATTTTTCTCTCTATCGTTCTCTCTCCACTTTCTGTTTGGACAGGTTTCATGTTTGAGAACTGAAGATTGCGTCAGAATGGCACCTCTAATCGCTTAATTCTTTCTCATCTAAGTTTTGGATTTTGATTTTGGGGGAAGAATATGGTTTTGATTTTTGGGTTACTGAGAAGAGAGAGGAGTCACGGGTTTCTCTCCTTTCTCCTTGAAATGTGTCGCCATTGTTGGGATCTCTCGCTCTTGGTCTCTCTGTGTGTTAGGGTCTTCGGCGCGCCTCATCTCTCTCTCCTTTCTCCGTGTACCAATCTTTCTTTTTTTTCCTTTTTGGTTTTAAGCGGTTAGTTTGTTTTTATACCAAGAGCCTCCCAAACAGTGTTTTATCATGGTGAAACATTGTAATTTATCCTTTTTTAATTGCAAGCGTGGCAGAGTTTTGAAAAGCCAAACATTGTAACATGCGGCTGGTTTTACTTAAAAGCTGTACACGTGTCAGTTTTTAAAGGGGCCTTTTTCCTAACGTGGCAGCACCTCCTTAAAGCTTCTACTATTATATATAGTATTAGATATATATATATATATATATATATATATTGATGTGGTAAAAATAATATTTGTCCAATTCATTGAATTCGAATCTTGCAATTCTGCATTGAAGCTAGTCTTATGCTAAAAATTGAAAAGTTTTTTTTTATTCCTACCTTTCTCTTGACTTTTTAGATCCATCCATATCAATTCAAATCATGTACAGTTATAAATGTATACAAATTCTTTGATTTTTATTCCTACATTTCCCATGACTTTTTAAATCCATCCATATCAATTCAAAGCATGTAAAATTATAAATGTATACAAATTTTTTGAATTTTATTAATATATTGAAATAAATGCATTTTCCATTACTTAATAGTTTGCATAAATGCTAAATTTAGATGAGGTAGAAGCCTAAATAAAAAGGATGTCATACAATGTGCCACTTGGCAGAACCTCTTAATTTTCCACATGAGGTCTCTGCTTATATATATATATATATATATATTAAGAGGATTCAGAAAATTAGTTATTACTTTTTTTCTTGTCAAAAATACCCCTAAATTAATTAATCAACAACTTAAAATGGGGTTAAAATAGTAAATTGGCAAAAAAAAAGTTAGTTATTGCTTTTTTTACTGTAAAAAATACTCCTACCTAAAACTTAAAAATGAGGTTAAAATAGTTAATAAATTTCTACTTTTACTTTCTACTCACCCCACATTTTTTTTTTTACTTCATCACGATGTATTTGTTTCTTCTGTCCTCCTTTTTTTCAATTTTTTTTTTTTTAAATTTCATTACACCCTTAGGTTTTTTTTTTTTTTTGTGGTTGGAAAAAGTAGAAATCTCAAATTATAATAAATGCTCTAAATTAACCCTTACCCAAAAAATAGAAGAGCCTCTGAGCACGCACATGAGCGCGTGTTCAGAGGCTAGTATATATTGATGTGGAGACAAATTATATTTGTCTAATTCATTGAATTCGAATCTTGCAATTTTGCATTGAGTAAGTCTTATGCAAAAAATTGAAAAGTTTTTTTAATTCCTACCTTTTCCATGACTTTTTAGATCCATCCATTTCAATTCAAAGCATGTAAAGTTATAAATGTATACAAATTCTTTGAAATTTGTTCCTACATTTCCCATGACTTTTTAAATCCATCTGTATCAATTCAAAGCGTGCAAAGTTATAAATGTATACAAATTCTTTGAATTTTATTAATACATTGAAATAAATGCATTTGCCATTACTTAATAGTTTGACATAAATGCCAAATTTAGATGAGGTGGAACCCTAAATGAGAAGGATGTCATACAATGTGCTACTTGACAGAACCTCATGTTTTCCCACATTAGGCCTCTACTTTCATATATATATTGATTGATGTGGAACAAATAATATTTGTCCAATTCATTGAATTTGACTCTTGCAATTTTGCATTGAAGTAATTAGTCTTATGTAGAAAATTGAGAAGTTTTTTTTATTCCTACCTTTCCCATAACTTTTTAGATCCATCCGTATCAATTCAAAGCATGTAAAGTTATAAATATATACAAATTCTTTGAATTTTATTAATACATTGAAATAATGCATTTGCCATTACTTAAGAGTTTGTCATAAATGCTAAATTTAGATGAGGTGGAAGTCTAAATGAGAAGGATTTCATACAATGTGCTACTTGGCAAAACCTCATGCTTTCCCACCTAAGGTCTCTACTTTTATATATATATATATATATATATATATATATATATATTGATGTGATACTATGGCATCAACTTCCCCAAAGTAGCCTGCCTTTAGAGAAATATAAATAGGACATAACTGCTGCAATAACTTCTTAATGAACCACTACATTTCTAAGGATGGAATGTATGTCCATCAGGAGTCTTGAACCTTTTCAATGAAAAAATAGTCTCCTTGATTTCCATACGAGTCACATCTTTTTGTAGTAAATTATATTCTTAGCTAGAATAATAAACTATATTGTTTGATCTAGCCCAGATTGAGCAATGATTTGATCCTAAAAGCAACTTCCCAACAACCTTTGGTAGAACTCAATTACCATATCTTTTACCTGCTATTTATCAACAATTTTCACTCCTTGATCATTATATAAGCATCTGAAAGTCCTTTTTGCATTTCTCATCTTATTAGTTCTTTTTCTTCCTTTTTTTTTTTTTAATCAATCATAGTCTGGTTTTAAGCTTCAGTCACTGATTCTTGTACCTTTGTTACGTAAATAGCTTCCACAGCTCTTCTTATAGATGAGTTAGCATCAGTTTTTGATTTTCCTCCCTTACGTATATAATCTATTCTTGAAACTGAAATACTTTATTTTTGTGTTACTTTTGATCCCATTCTAAAGGGAATAAACACAAAATTCTCAGATATGTGAGATGAAAAATAGAGAAAAATATGCTCCAAAGAAAAAAAAAATCACACAAGACAATATTTACTTGGTTCGGCAATTTGCTTACGTCCAAGGAGTTGCAGGGATTTCACTATTCACAAGAAAAATTACAAAATGTGGCAGTACAGTTTTCTCTCTCAAAAACGACACTATAGTTTTTCTATCCTACGCACAAGATTCACAGTGGGCTATCGGCCCAAGCCTCCACTCCATAGACTAAGCTTTAGAAAATCTCCCATTAAAAACCGTAGCAATTTTATTTCGGATCAGGTCATAATCCGAATCAAACACAACTAGGATCCAAAAAAGCCCAACACTTTCTTGCCTACTGAAACCCTCAAAATAGATTATCAAAATTCCACGTTAAAACTTTTTCAAAGCTAGCTTAAATCTATTCAGGTTTTTATACAATCCGAACATTGCTGGTTACTCCTAT
Organism: Quercus aquifolioides; assembly: GCA_019022515.1. Lineage (NCBI taxonomy): Eukaryota > Viridiplantae > Streptophyta > Magnoliopsida > Fagales > Fagaceae > Quercus > Quercus aquifolioides. The sequence goes on along the minus strand of CM032328.1, from coordinate 66,100,539 downwards.
TTGGAGCAATCCTTTTTCTTCTCTACTCTTTTACTTTCATTCTCAGCCCTTGCATTTAGTACCTAGGTTTTGGTCAAAGAATTAATAACCATTCATTAGCCATTTGGTGTGGTGGTGTTCAAGGACTAGTCGGAAAAGTGGTGCTATCTGAATGCCAATTAGATTCCTCAATCTCAGGCGGTGGAGAAGCAGTGCCTGTATTTTCAACAATGGGATAGTTATGATAACAAGTTGGAGGTACAACAATTGAGGGTTTAATGTAATATATTAGGATACAACTTAACTCAAAATCTTACGCTATAAATTTGAGCTCAATTTTGTTATATCAATCACTCTCTCTTGTCATTCTTATTCAACTAGTAAGTTGCATATGTGATGCACAGATAATTTGGTAATATTTTATATAAGACAGTTTTGGATAGTGTTGTATATATATTATAAAGAAAAAGTAAACCAATTGAGGGTTTAATATAATATATTAGGATACAACTTAACTCAAAATCTTATGCTATAAATTTGAGCTCAATTTTGTTATATCGATCACTCTCTCTTGTCATTCTTATTCAACTTGTAAGTTGCCCGTGCGATGCATAGATAATTTGGTAATATTTTATATAAGACAGTTTTGGATAGTGTTGTACATATATTATAAAGAAAAAGTAAACTAAATTAGAGTAAAGAAACATATACATTCTGAGATATTAAAAATTAGTTTAGTAGTTTCTCTGCATAATTATTGCCTTTTCAGGGTAAGATTAATTTTTTTTTTTTTTTTTTAAGATCATGAAACCAAAAATAAATGCAAAAGAGTAACGGGCCCATGAAAATCAACTAATTTGTGTTATGTTCACATATTTCATAATATGAAATGAAGGTATGTCCAACTCTCTCACTGTCTTCCACTCATCGATAGTGCAACATTAAGACATGGTGTGGGCAAGTGTGTATGCATTTGTCTTATAGATGATTTAAAACCATAGTAGAATATGGCTTTACATTGCGTACCAAATATTCTCTCTACTTATATACCAAAAAAAAAACTATCCAACCAAATTACCCAAACCTAAATCATATTTAAACCCCTAATTTAAAAAGAAAAAAAAATACCCATAGGGGTTTCAGCGTCTTGATGGTGGTGGGAGGCCAATATGATGGAAGCGGTAGCCCCTTAGATTTCTCTTTCTCTCTCTTTCAAATGTTTTGTCAGTTTTAGGTCTTTTATTTTAGTAATATGTAGTGAAGCAATGCATTTTATTTAACAATCCGCAACATTTTTTGTGTCTCTCTATCTCTCTTTAGGGCTTTATCTGGTTAGTTATTACTATTAGTCCTTAATTATTATTTTTTGCTTTTTTTAAAATATTAAAATTGTGGGTATGCTAAAAGACATGAAGAAGAGAGAAAATGTGTGGTGTATGTTAGACAATTAATGAGAGACTAATGAGATAACAGTAAAATAAGTTAATGTAAACTTTTGGGTAACAGTAAAAAAAACTTAATGAAAGAGGTAAGAAAAAGCTAAATGCAAAATTAAAGTGACACTTGGCAAGACCTCTTGCACTCCCGCATGTGGTCTCAGCTTTTATATATATATATATATATATATATATATATATTGATATTGATGTGAAACTACACTCATACATGTATACCAAACAAGAAAGTCTGCAACTACATGAAACTCAATATGGATGGGTAATAAATTCATTTACATGCTGCAAATAACTAAAATTTGCTCTTTTCAAATAAATCAATCAATATATATATGAGGTTCTACCATGTGCCGCATTCTACAACATTCTTCTTATTTAGGCTTTCACCTCATCAAAATTTAGCACTTATGTCAAACCATTAATTAATGGTAGATGTATTTATTTCAATGTATTAATAAAATTCAAAAAATTTGTATGCGTTTATAACTTTAAATGCTTTGGATACAATCAAATGGATTTAAAAAGTCATGGGAAAGATAGGAATTAATAAAACTTTTCAATTTTCTACAAAAGACTAACTTCAATGCATAATTGCAAGAGTCAAATTCACTGAATTGAGTAATATGATTATTTGTCACCATATTTGTCCAATACAAATTCTCATTTCTTTTGGACTCAAAAATTAAACTTTCATATTTTCTCTCACAATATCTTTGATTCTCTTTCTGATAGGTATGTTAGTTTCTAAAATATTATGTTCATCTTAATTTTTTTTTTTTTTTATGTATACATTTTTACTGCATTGTAATGCATTTAGATTAGTTTTTTTCATATTATGTGCCTATTCAGATTTTTGGTTTTCTATATGATGCATATACTTGGTTGGGATTTGTAGTATTTTTCGTATTTTGGCTGCTTTTAATTCAATCAAAACTCGGAGATTGAATTGTGATATTATTGCGTCAGTATGACATTATTGTTTATGCTATTGTATCATGACATTATAGCAATTTTTATAGCTAATTGATTAAGATATCCTTATTTCAATTTTCACCCTGTTATAATTAGGATCTTAGGAAATCAAACTTTTCTTCAATTAGAATGTTAATGTGCCTTAATTTTATCTCTGTTGATGTTGGGCACCTGCGGCTTGTATTGCCAAGCCCAAGTAAGCATGAGATGACTGAATTTCCAATTGTAATTTGAATTATATCTAGCTGACTTAACATATATCTCTATATATATGTGATTAGGTGCGACAAAGTTAAAAGAGAGGAATTCCTTAAAAAAAAAAAAATAAGTAAAATAAATAAATATATAAATAAAACTAGCAGCAGCCGCACAAGGAGGAGAATAGAGTTTTCTTGTCTTATGGGTGAGAGAGAGCTAGGGTGTCTTGAGATTTGGGTTTCTTGAGAGTTTTCTTATGCACTATTGTATATCCCTATTTTTATAGTGGAATTTCCCCATCATCGCCGCAGAGGTAGGCAGTTTGCCAAACTACTTAAATTCTTGTATTCATTGTGTGTGCTTGTTATTTAATTTCTGCTTATTTGTTGTTATTGATTTGAGTCCTGGGGTGCTATTTGCACAACAAGTGGTATCAAAGTAAGGCTAGGGTTCAATCCTTTGAATATAGTAAAGATGTCAAGCACAAAGTATGACGTGGATTAGTTTTGTTAAGCACAAAAATGTCAAGCACAAATGGGTAATGATACTACAAGGAAAAGTTGCAGTCTATACACTAACAACACAAAATTATGGCGTATGCAACTTGCCCATATTGGTGAACATGGTATGTTAGAGCTACACAAGAGAAATTTATTGAAGGGGGTGAAGATATGCAAGCTATATTTCTGTAAGTATTGTGTGTATGGGAAGCAACATAGAGTCAGTTTCAAGATAGACTCTCATACAAGTAAGGGTGTTTTTTACTATATTCATTCAGATGTCTAGAGACCATTATCAGTTTCTTCTCATAGTGGTGATTAGTATTTCATCAGTTTCATTGATGACTACTCTAAAAAAGGTTGGATTTATTTTATGAAGCATAAGTCTAATGTGTTTGTCATGTTTAAAAAGTGGAAAGCATAGGTTGAGAATCAGACAAGCAGGAAAACAATATACCTTAGAACAGATAATGGCCTAGAGTATAGAAATAAAGAATTCATAAGATTTTGTGAATTAGAAGGTATTACTTATCACTTCACAGTTAAAGGAACTCCATAGCAGAATGGGGTTGCAGAGAGAATGAACGATACCTTAGACAAAAGAATCAAATGCATGGGATTGAATGCAGGGTTGCCTAAGGTGTTCTGGGCAGAGACAATTAACATAGCAAGCTTCGTTATTAATAGATCGCCATCTTCATTCATTGATTTTAAGATTCCAAAAGAGGTTTGGTCAGGTAGACCAATTGATTATTCGAGTCTAAAAATCTTTGTGTAAAGTTGTGATTTACAACTATGTGTTTTGTTGGCTTTTATTCCGTGCCAAATTTGATTGTAATTACTTTCAATTATTTATACCCTGTATTTGTTGTGGGAATTGTTGTAAGGGGTGTGTGATAGAGAGTGTGTGAAGACTCAAGCAAAGTGGAAGCTGATGGAATCTCGCGGGTATGTCGCGACTAAGCTTCCCGCGAAGTGAAGCATGTGCCTTGCACATGCTGGAATGCGAAGAGTCAGGACAGATGGAGACAGCTGTCTATCGCGAGTATCTCGCGGGTAAGGCCTTCCCGCGAGACACCCGCGAGACATGCTGTTCTGCCAGCCTGTACTGACTGACTCACACATTCTGCACCTATCCTATATAAACCCCCATTACCCACAAATGTTGAGGAATGCTTCAGAGAGAAAACCCTAGCCAAACACATTTGCAATTAGAGATTGTCATCCCCACCTTTCTCTATACACTTGCTTGTGGTATCTCCTCAACCCTTCCCTCTCCATTTCCATACCATTGAGAGGTTGATAGCCCAAACACTTACCACATCATCTGAGAGTGTTGAGTGACGTTTTGGTGCTGCTGGGAAGCATTGGAAGAAGCCAAGGATGGCAGATGCAACATGGAGCTTGTTGCGGGATCCGGAGAACTAGACAAGACACGGTTCCGAGAAGCCTTGTTGGAGTAGGAGCTTGGAGGGCTTAGGTGCATCGGGTAGATTAGGCTTGGAGGGTCTTTTGCTCACTCATGTATCCCAACTGATTGTCTAGTGGATCGATTTCCGCTTGGAGGGCGGCGGAGAGGTTTTTCGCCGAGTTCTTCGGTTTCCTCTTCGAAAACACGTCTTGGTGTTTTCTGTGTTTGCATCTTTCTTCCCTACTCTTTTATATTCCATTATACTGCTGTGTTGCTTAGTTTATGGATTAGAGTAGCTTTTTGTTTATATGCTTGTGTTTACACGTTTCCGCACTTAGTATTAAGTTTGTGTAAAATCAACCAAGCCGTAATTTTAATTGGGGGTCTAAACAGCTCTTGTGTTTTTCAACACATTTTAGAGCTTTCAATTGGTATCAGAGCGGGTACACTTGCTTGGTTTAAAAACCTTAGTGTGATCCTAGACCCCTCGGTGTGTTTGGAGAAGTGTTTGTGTTTTAACCACCATGAAGGATTTGATAAGTGTTTGTGAAAATGACTCAATGAACATATTTAAAGATTATTCTACCAATGCTGTCTTAGAGTTATTTAAATCCAAGAAACATGCTAGAATTTTTTGTCACATGCTGAAATCTTTAGTTCATAGGAATCATGATATTCACAATAGCCTATGTGAGTCAAAGTCTTTGATCTATGAATATGAGAGAAGAAATAAACAGCTAAGTGATAAAATTGGTCGTTTAAAAGGGAAACTTCACTCATCTTTGAATGAAATCAATAGAAATAAGTCTTGTTTTGATGATCAAGAATGTCTCTCTCATGCATGTCTTTTTGTTCATACCGCATTGAAAGTGTTTAACTCATGTTTGTGGTACCTTGACAGCGGGTGTTCTAGGCACATGACTGGAGAAAAATCTCTATTCAAAACTCTTAAAGAGAAGGAAGATGGATTTGTGACATTTGGGGATGGTAGTCATTCACAAGTTCTTGGAAAGGGAACAGTGGATATTCCGGGTCTGCCGTTGATGACTGATGTGCTATATATTAAGGGTTTAAAAGTGAACTTGTTAAGTATCACTCAGATTTGTGATGAAGATTTTCTGGTCCAATTTTCAAAGAAAGGGTGTCTAATCTTGAATGAAGAAGGTGTCCAAGTTCTAAAGGGACTAAGGACCACGGATAATTGCTATGGGATCATTCCAAAACCCAGCATAGCATGTCGAAGTGCACGGGTAAATCTCTTGGAACTGTGGCATCAACGGCTTGGTCATGCAAATTACAAACAAGTGGCGAAAGTCTCGAAGCTTGAGGCTGTGGTTGGCTTACCTAAGTTTGGGAAGATTGAAAAGAATTTGTGTGGTCCATGTCAATTGGGAAAACAAACAAAGTCAAGCCATCCTAAAGTGAATGTGGTTGCAACTTCTCGTCCGTTAGAACTACTGCATGTGGATTTGATGGGTCCTACTAGAACAGAGAGCATGGGTGGAAAACGGTACATCATGGTGACAGTTGATGATTTCTCAAGGTATTCTTGGGTGGACTTTCTTAGAGAGAAATCGGAAGCATGTGATAAGATGGAGAAATTGTGCAAGAGATTGATGAATGAAAAGGGAGTACCTATCATCAAAATCAGGAGTGACCATGGGAAAGAGTTTGAAAATGCGAAATTTGAAGCATTTTGCAATGAACACGGCATTAAGAGGGAATTTTCAGCCCCAAAGACTCCACAACAGAATGGAGTAGTTGAAAGGAAGAACCGGGTGATTCAAGAAATGGCTCGAGTAATGTTACTCAACAAAAATCTTCCACAGAAGTTTTGGGCTGAAGCTGTGAACACGTCTTGTCACATTGGGAATAGGATTTACTTTCGAGCAGGAACGAAGAAGACTTCATATGAAATTTGGAGAGAAAAGAAGCCGAAGGTGAAGTATTTCCGAATATTTGGGAGCAAATGCTATATTCTCAACGACAGAGAGAATCCCGGAAAATTTGATGCTAAAAGTGATGAGAGAATATTTCTAGGCTATTCATTAAATAGCCGAGCATATAGGGTGTTCAATAAACGCACCAAGACGGTAATGGAGTCAATAAATGTGGTCATTGATGATACCGTATCTGAAAGGGAAAGGGATGACGGTGAAGGGTCAAACCTGAAGAAGGGGGAAGTTGAGGACAACATGTCTCAAGATGATGGAATCGAGGAAGAGTCACCAGAAAAAGAGTCTACACCTCCTATACCAAGAAGGGAGACCAGATCGATGCAAGGACCCTCTAGCCCTCTCACTCCTCCGGAAGTTCAACCTCCAATTTCTCGAGATGAAGAACCTTCCACCTCCAAGAGACCATCTTCAAGGGTAACCCTCAATCATCCAACAAGTAATATCATTGGTGACGTAAATGAGGGACTTCGTTTGAGAAAAGGACCAAAATACAGTGCAAATCATGTGACGTACAATTGTTATCTTGCTCAATTCGAACCAAAGAAAGTAGATGAAGCCCTTAGAGACGAAAATTGGATCGAGTCTATGCATCAGGAGCTACATCAGTTTGTCAGAAACGATGTATGGGAGTTGGTTCCGAGACCCAAAGATACTCATGTCATTGGCACCAAGTGGATCTTCAAGAACAAAACTGACGAAGATGGTGAAGTAGTTCGAAACAAGTCTAGGCTGGTAGCTCAAGGATATACTCAAGTGGAAGGCATAGACTTTGATGATTCGTTTGCACCAGTAGCAAGGTTAGAGTCAATTCGAATTCTACTGTCTATTGCATGTGTTATGGATTTCAAATTGTACCAAATGGATGTAAAAAGTGCATTTCTGAATGGCTTCCTAAATGAAGAAGTATTTGTTGAGCAACCAAAAGGATTTCAAGATCCTCACTTTCCGGATCATGTGCTAAGGCTGAAGAAAGCATTGTATGGTTTGAAGCAAGCACCAAGGGCATGGTATGATCGTCTCACAACATACTTGTTGGATCGTGGATTCAAAAGAGGTCATGCTGACCGGACCTTGTTTGTAAAGAGAGATGAGAAGTCTCTCCTAGTTGCTCAAGTGTATGTGGATGATATTGTTTTCGGTTCCACCATTGACCAGTTGGCTCATGAATTCTCTGAAGAAATGAAAAGGGAGTTTGAGATGAGTATGGTGGGAGAGCTGAACTATTTCCTTGGGCTTCAAGTGAAACAGCGGAAAGATGGAATATTCATATCTCAAGAGAAATATGCCAAAAATCTTGTTAAAAGATTTGGTCTAGACTCTAAGAAGCATACTTCCACTCCAATGAGCTCCTCATCAAAGCTGAGTCGGGATGCAGCAGGGATAGAAGTGGATCCAACGTTGTATCGAAGCATGATAGGCAGCCTCTTATACCCTGTATTTGTTGTGGGAATTGTTGTAAGGGGTGTGTGATAGAGAGTGTGTGAAGACTCAAGCAAAGTGGAAGCTGATGGAATCTCGCGGGTATGTCGCGACTAAGCTTCCCGCGAAGTGAAGCATGTGCCTTGCACATGCTGGAATGCGAAGAGTCAGGACAGATGGAGACAGCTGTCTATCGCGAGTATCTCGCGGGTAAGGCCTTCCCGCGAGACACCCGCGAGACATGCTGTTCTGCCAGCCTGTACTGACTGACTCACACATTCTGCACCTATCCTATATAAACCCCCATTACCCACAAATGTTGAGGAATGCTTCAGAGAGAAAACCCTAGCCAAACACATTTGCAATTAGAGATTGTCATCCCCACCTTTCTCTATACACTTGCTTGTGGTATCTCCTCAACCCTTCCCTCTCCATTTCCATACCATTGAGAGGTTGATAGCCCAAACACTTACCACATCATCTGAGAGTGTTGAGTGACGTTTTGGTGCTGCTGGGAAGCATTGGAAGAAGCCAAGGATGGCAGATGCAACATGGAGCTTGTTGCGGGATCCGGAGAACTAGACAAGACACGGTTCCGAGAAGCCTTGTTGGAGTAGGAGCTTGGAGGGCTTAGGTGCATCGGGTAGATTAGGCTTGGAGGGTCTTTTGCTCACTCATGTATCCCAACTGATTGTCTAGTGGATCGATTTCCGCTTGGAGGGCGGCGGAGAGGTTTTTCGCCGAGTTCTTCGGTTTCCTCTTCGAAAACACGTCTTGGTGTTTTCTGTGTTTGCATCTTTCTTCCCTACTCTTTTATATTCCATTATACTGCTGTGTTGCTTAGTTTATGGATTAGAGTAGCTTTTTGTTTATACGCTTGTGTTTACACGTTTCCGCACTTAGTATTAAGTTTGTGTAAAATCAACCAAGCCGTAATTTTAATTGGGGGTGTAAACAGCTCTTGTGTTTTTCAACACATTTTAGAGCTTTCACTTTGGTTGTCCAGCTTATATGCATGTGCAGAGTGAAGAACGTTCTAAATTGGATTCAAAGTCAAGAAAATGCATATTCCTTGGTTTTGAAACGGCGTTAAAGGCTACAGGCTTTGGGATTTAATCTCAAAGAAAATGGTGACTAGCAGAGATGTCATATTTGATGAAGCCTTTATGTTAAAACAGAATGAAGCAGCGACATGTGATGATAATTCACTGGAGAAATTAACTGTTAAGGTGGATTTTGATGAGAATAGTTCACCTAGTGATAAGGGTGGTGATGATAATGATATTGATCTACAGCAGCAACAAGAAAAGCCTTATTCAATTGCTAAAGGTAGAGAGAAGTGGGTTCACAAATCACCACAAAAATATTTTGAAGACATGTTTAGTTTTGCTTTCAAAACCAGCAATAGAGATTCATCGTCTTACAGGAATGTAAAAGGTATGGGGTCACTACAAAAGAATAAGACTTTGGAATCAGTCAAATTGCCCAAGAGAAAAAGGATATAGGTAGCAAGTGTGTATACTGCAAGAAAGAAGCATTATCAAAAAATGAAGATGAAAAATTCAAAGCAAGGTTAGTGGCTAAAGATTACTCAAAAAGAGAGGGAGAGAATTGCTTGGACTTGGTTAGTGTTTGCAGCTTGTGAGCCCTTAAAGGTTAAGGTGAAGACGATGGAAGAGTTTGCTAATGTAGCTTGATCAATTCAAGCCAACGTGGAGATTTGTTGATGTTGGGCCCGTGAGGCTTGTATTGCCAAGCCCAAGTTAGCATAAGATGACCGAATTCCAATTGTGATAAGAATCGCATCTAGCTGACTTAACATATATCTCTATATATATGTGATTAGCTATGGCAAAGTTAAAAGAGAGGAATTCCTATAAAAAAAATTTAAAAAAAAATAACAAAAACTAGCAACAGCCGCATGTCCTGTGGGTGAGAGAGAGCTAGGGTGTATTGGGATTTGGGTTTCTTGAGAGTGTTCTTATGCACTATTATATTTCCCTATTTTTATAGTGAAATTTTCTCATAATCGTCGTGGAGGTAGGCAGTTTGCCGAGCCATGTAAATTCTTGTGTTCATTGTGTATGCTTGTTATTTAATTTTTGTTTATTTGCTATTATTGATTTGAGTCCTGGGGTGCTATTTGCACAACAATCTCTTATGTCAATTTTGAAACTAAAGAAAATCTACTTTCACTAACATAAAAATTGTAGGTGTTGATATAGTGGAGATAGGACTTTAGTGTATGGTAGAAATTAACATTGTAGAATCTATATATAAAGCATAAATCAACCAGAAAGACACCTAGGAACCAACAAGTTTGTAGGTGATAATATGAACTGTGATGTGGTGACATTTGTTGGTCACATGGATCTTTCCACCAATGTATTTTGTTTTAATTTAATTTTACTAACAAACATTGTAGATTAATTGTGACAAACAATAATAGTATCGATAAAGTCAATGGGTCATAAATAATTTCATACAAAATTTATCAAAATGCATCGCACATCTTGCATAATATCGACTAGTTATATTCTAAAGACATTGAACTCAACCAAATTAGTAAATTACAAGGATTCACCACCGGTATTTATCATCTCTTGTGATCCTGAAACACTTTTTACAGTAAATTTACCTAAAGATGACTAACATGATTTACTAAGAACAATTTAGGTGATAGGCCAAGAATGTATTGACCCATTTGGTAACTTAATCAAATTAATTAGCCAAGTGAAATTATTAAATTCAATTACATGCAATAAACATGGTAGCACAAACAAATCACCAAATAACTAAATGCAGTGGAAATTAAATTTGACACAGGTGATTTGTTTATGAATGGGGAAAACCACCGAGGCAAAACCCCACCGAGTGAATTTAAAGTCACCACTCCCAAGAATCCACTATTATCAAAACAAGCTGTAGAAACTCGATTTTGCACCCATGATTTAATCAAAGGAAGATGACTGGAATGACCATCCATGTACCCCCAAAAAATCATGATTGCATTACATGCATCAATTTGTTCTTGCATTACATGCATTAAATCATTCATCGCATATCATAAAAATGATCTCGAGATTCTAACGGTCGCAACGGTGTGTTCGGTTTCCAAATCAGACCATCAAATTGAAAGATATCGCATGACCAAGTTTGCACGGTCAACATGCATTGTGTCTAGGTAGAGTCGACCACACACAGTTAATTTAAATTAATTTTGATTGGTTAAACAATTAAAATTAATTAAATAATTTTGTGATTGGTTGATAATTAGTGTTTAAAATAGGATTGCATGCATAGGAATAAAAGGGATGATTGAATAACAATAAAATTGTGGATAATCTGAACTTTATCAAGATTTATTTTAGGATATTTATCTACAAGATAATTATTTCTAAAAAAAGCCTGAATTATCCAGAAAAGAGATAAAAATGATAGACTAAGGATGAAAACACGTCTAGGTACAAGGACCGAATCAAAAAACCCTAAAAAGAGAGTCCAAAACGCACCTGAACACGGAAGAACGTTCGACATCCAAGAGCACCATTTGGCACTTTTGGAGTGCCGAATGGCCCCCCTTTGGGCTTTGGCCCAACTCCTTTTGGGCTTTGGCCCAACTCCCTTCGGGTGACGATAAGGTACACTCTTTTCTACCTTTTCGCGGAATGATGCGTCCGGATTCGCATTTTAATTATTTGTGCCTATTTTTTAGAGTTTTCCCACCTCTATAAATAGAGACTATATCTCATAATTCAAGAGACCTTTGGACGCTCTGAGAGGCATACATTTTTAGGCTCTCAAATTGCTCATATTGATCCTCTCTTTGATATTTGCTGCTAAAATTAGGGTTTTTAGGTTTCAAAGATAATTGAATAAATTTCTTTGAACCCTAAAACATCCTTTCAAGAACAAGAAGTGCTCCATGCAAGAGGTTTTTTTCAATCACCCTATTCTTTTTCTTTATGCTTCTTATTTATGATGATGCATTCTTTTTGTTATCCATATTATGAATTGTTAATTGTTGTTTTGTTTAAAGCATTGATAGGCCACAAATGTATTGACCCCTTGTGATGAATTAATTGATTAATTAGCCAAGTTTATTAATTAATCAAATTAACATACAAAATGCGTGATAGCACAAATAAATCACCAATTAAACTAAGTTTGCAGTGGAAATTAAATTGACACGGTGATTTGTTTACGAATGGGGAAAACCTACACAGAAAAAACCCCACCAGGTGATTTTAAGGTCACCACTCCCGAGAATCCATTATTATCAAAACAAGCAGTTACAAGTAAATGAATCCCAGTACCTTCTACCAACCTACAGTTGAACCTTTACCTCAATACCCAATTGGACTTGTTCTGTAGTGACAATCTCTACTTTTCAATGCACGGCTCCTAGTACGTGACTAACCAATCGTGTGGATCCCAGTACGCGACTTAAGCACCAACTAAAGAAGGATGTTGGCTGCAAAGTTCTTCAGTTCATCTAGACAATAAAGATCAAGAAGCTCCTTGGTCACAAACCCTACGGTGTACAAACACAACAACTTCTTCAAGAGAAAGATGAACTAGGGCAAATTCTGTTTCCGGTCACAATTTGCATGAACAAACTTTGCCACACACACGAGCAACTGTAGCAACCTTTGATGGCGCTTAAAATAATCCTTATATATGTCTAGGTTTGTGAGAAAAGAAAGCCCAAACATACATTCATGGACTGGATGCAAAATAGAACTGAAAATCTGTTTTTCATAAGTCTCGAAGATACCCTATCTGTCGAGTAGCTGTTGAGCCTCGGGCTAAAACAGCTCTTTAAGCTTCAATAGATACTAACTATCGAGCTTTAATGAACAGCACTTTCTCACTTGATTCTTGGACAGACTTTCATGGCTTTAACACTTGAACTTGAAACCTTGTTTCTTGAAGCATTAAACACATCCTAGATCTACCCAATTACAAGTAAAGTGCATTTTGTCAAAGGATTAGCCAATTACATAAAATAGTGATATATGTTCCTAACATTGAATCACATTTGTCCTAACAATCTCCCCCTTTGGCAATCCGTGACAAAACCACAACAAACAAATGAGATATGAGAGAAGTCATAAATCACTCAATTCATATTCACTTGTTGAATACAATAAAATCTATCCTAATACAAACTCTTGAAAAACTTTGCAAGAAGAGAGCTTGTGGCAAGTAGACTTTGACAACCTATATTTCTGAAACACTTTAAACAAAACTTAGTGTGAAATAGAAACAATAGATTGCATACAATATATAAGAAGCATGTGCATAAAGAGAGAAAAGAAACAATATATGGAGAGAAAGGTGAAAGAACATACATCAATATATATATAACGCAAATATAAATACAATGTATGTCAAAATGGTCACAAGACCTAAGGTACATGAACAATGTATCTAAAATAGAAAGAAAAGAAAAAGATACATAGAATCCTTACTACATTCCTCAAAAATATGAACACTCCCCCTAACAAAAATCTCCTATACTAACCCTCCCCCTATGAGTATGATGACTACTCTCATATCCAAAACTACTCCCCCTTTTTGTCACAAGTGGTAAAGGATAAGAGTGTCAAGTAGACATCTCGTCAGTACTGAAAGAGCTAGCATCTCCATCCTCAACATCAGTAGCATCACCATCACCATCATTACCCTCATCCTCATAAGCCTCTGGAGTAGGAGGAGGAGAGGCAACGAAGCCACCCATGACAGTCTGTCGTCGTGCAATACGACCAATACAGGTGTTCACCTGACACAACTCATCACCGAGAGTGAGCCGAAGGGAAGATGAGCTTATCACGGGTCGCCGTATCCCTATATACATCTATGAGAGAGAGAATGAAAAGAAAGGGAAAATCTATAGAAATCTGCTCTAAAAGGGAAAGCAAAAATCGAGCACGGGGCTCGGTAATAGAGTTATAGTGAGAAAGAGGATGCAAAACAAAGGTCATAACCATGTTAAAAAACCGAGGACCTTTAGCAAAGGCCGAACAAGGAGTGAACTAACAATCACCCCAATCAAAAGAATGCTCACAGAAAGTTGACATAAGCTCGTCTTTAGACACAGTCTTAAGACGATCACAACCAGGGTAGTCAGGATGCTCTACCCTCGGGACACGGAGCACCTCGAATACAATATCCGATGTGACCACAATGCGCATACCTCAAACGTGAGTAACAAAGAGAGGTTCTGAATAATCAAATCCATACATGTTGGAGTAGAACTCTTATATGAGCACAAATGGACAAGTGACCGGGACGTCACACAGTGACTCCAAACTCCTACTATGAATGACAGTGGGTCAATGTCGGAGAAGTCCAACAAAATGACTTGGCATTCCAAATGAACACCTCGTCTAGATAAGTTCTCAAAGAAGTCCGATTTGGCCTTCTTATCACGGAACCGGACGTCAGAGGGAGTGGGGTCAAAAGAAGTGGATGCCCTGAAACGAAGAGGGTTCTAGGACGGAGTAGATTTTTGTTTAGGTGCCATGACGCAACTAACTGAAAGAAGGAGAGAGGGAGAAAGAGGGAGATAATCAAAAAAGTACCAACACAATCAATATATCAAAATATAAAGAATTGAAGGTACATATGCATGAAAATGCATGAGCATGTGATATGCAATAGTAAAGACATCATGGGCTCAGCCTAATCTAATCCTACCAGCACACAATCATTTTAACAATGTAAACACACATCTAAAATGCATGAAGTAGTGTTATAATGCAAATGTGATGCAATGCATGATGATTTAAAGCCATTTAAGCAAAACCCATCCCAAAAATTTCACAAAAACTCCACCAATTTTGAAAAACCCCAAAGTTCATCAAAAATCCCAAAAGTTAGGTCAGAAAACATGAAATGCATGATAGAATGAGTGAAAAAGATCATACCAGAGGAAAGAAGATGATCTTGAGACCAAAAACCTCTTGGGAAAGGAGTTTGAAGTGAGAAAAATGTGTTTGGGAGGTGAGAAGACACAGAAGTATCGAGAGAGATTGAGGAAAATGAGAGGTGTCAAACTTTAAAGGCAAGAAGAGATATAGCTACCAAGCAGCTGTCCAAAGGTGTTCATAGCAAAAACAAGCTCGATGGATTGAGTCACTATCGAGCAGCTATCGAGGACACAAAAACTTTGTCGATCGAGCGAGGAGCTATCGAGAAGCTGTCAAGATTGTGATAAAAAGAAGCTGAAGAGCTAGATAGATAAGCCAGGTGTCAAGGAGCTGTCGAGATTACTTAAAAAAACAATTTTTCAAGAAAAGAAAAACACAGACATGAATGCAATCAAATATGCAACTCAACCAAGGATCCAAACAATACTTTAGTCTCTCAAAAACATCTCTCAATCAAGAAAAATGTAATCACATAGATCCCAAAACACACACACACTAAACAAGTCTAATCAATTTTATATTTCAAAAACAAGTTAAGACAGTTTAGTGAGCATGCATTAACACATGTATTCCTTGTGATGGCCAAAACACATTGTACCTGCATATGTATCAAGTGTAGCAAAGAATATTGCGTGTTGTGTGTGAAAAGAATATCGCAAGATTGCATAAGTGTCTATATGTTATGACGATTTGAGATATGAGAAAATCACTTTAACTCACACACAATCATAACTGTTTGATGGAGACTATCACCTTTGAGGTACATCCTATAACTCCCACATCTCCTAAAATACACACTTGCAATCATATATAAAGCATTTTGATCTTTTTGCTTTTATTTTTCTCTGTATATTTTTCTTTTAAGCAAACCATGCATGGGCATATAAGAGAGAAAAAAGAAATACCCAATGATGTTAAGCATTTGACATTGCACTTTTGCTATACCGAAGCATACGGATGTCATTTCATGATTGGTAGGCAACAGTGGTGAGATGGTTATTTATGCCTTTCTCTTAGGATTTTTTAGTCTATCCCGTCAAAAATAGTGATACGAGTATTAAGCACAAGAGATAACTTAACCTTACTCATCACAAACACGAGTCACAAAGCTCACTTGCTTAGTTGTGCATAGAGATGCTCATCTAAGCTACAAGAAATACAAAGTTTAGAAACTTTGTTTCAATGGCCATCCAAGGTACACAAGTACCAATGTACACATACACACAATGTTTTTGTATTTTTCAATTTTTTTTATTTTTATATGAAAAACAAAATAAAACAAAACTGAAAACTAACCAAACAAAAACATGTTAAACAAAACAAAGCAATGCATAAAACTAGACTGGCTCAAAGCAGTAAAGCAAAATACACAAGTAATGCAATCAAAAAGAGAGAGAGAGAGAGAGAGAGAGAGAGAGAGAGAGAGAGAGAGAGAGAGAAAAGTGACTAAATCACTTGGAGCCTTTTTCCTTCCACACCTTGGAAGAACCTTTCCTTTGCACAAACCCTTGAATCGGCAGTGAAGGGGAGGAGTTAAAACCATTCAAGTTTGAAAGGAACATGAGGGCTTTGAGAAGATCTCCAAGAGGAGCAAAAGAGGATGGAAACTAATTCTGGTTTCCCGACGCAATCATGTTGTTGCTCTGTTAAGTGGCTAACCACTTATAGCAATTAGGTCGAGTATGTCCAGCTGCTCTACAGTGATGACAAAGATGTTGCTTCTTCTGTTTAGGCTTTTGAGAGTTTCCTTTCTTAGCCCTAGGGTTTTTAATCTCTTTCTTATCAAGCATAGGGGGTGCTCCTAAGATAGATTTACCCTTATCTATGTTCTCACTAGCTAATTCATTCTTAACATCATTGTTCTCAATTTCAACATTATTAGCAGGAGGAACAAAAATAATAGTACTAGTAGAAGCAATACTAAGAGAAGAGAAATTATACCCTAACCCGGTTCGATCGGAAGCCGATTTCTGAAGACTGAGCATTTCATCAAGCTTAGTACTTGAAGTCCTTTCCAACTGAGCTCTGACTTGGAAAAGTTCTGCCTCAAGCTTCTTGGTCTTCTCAGCCAAGAAATTATTCTCAAATCTCAGTGCTCCAATAGTCTAATTGGCTTCATCAACCTTTGTGGAAAGCTCTTCTCGATCAAGCTCTACATCACTGAGCTTCTTGGTGGCCAACCTATACAACTTCTCATGTTTTTCAGAGACCTTGTACAATTTTGCATAGGCTGTGTGGATGTCATCTTGTTCATCCATCTTCTCAAATTGAGACTCCACCAAGTCCTCTTCTTCATCTACATCTTCAACAATCCCCTCAGCAGGAGGATCAACTGTAGCAGTGAAAGCATTCAAGATTCCAACATCCTCATCATCAGAATCATCCTCAAGTTCAGTGTCACTCAAGGTAGCAGTAAGGGCTTTCCTTTTTCCAATGGTCTTGAGATATGTAGGGCACTCCTGTTTCATGTGTCTGAAGCCTTGACACCCAAAGCACTTGGGTCCTGAGGGAATAGTATTCTGACCGCCATCCCTAGCATCCTTCTTCTCTTTGTCTTGGCTCTTGAACTGAGAAGAACTGGATTGCCTACGATCCTTGTCGAAGCCCTTCCCATTGGCATTCTCCATAAACTTCTTGAATTGCCTGGTGATGTAGGACTTCATATTAGAATCTTCATCGTCTGAAGACTCATCTGTGTCACTGCTCTTGGCCTTCAATGCCATGCTCTTGCTCTTGCTCGATTTCCCAATCCTTGTCAAACCTAACTCATAAGTCTGCAGATTACCGACCAACTCTGTCAAAGGAATTTTATCAATGTCCTTTGATTTCTCAATGGCAGTGATCTTGGCATGGAATCTCTCGAGTAGAGATCTAAGCACCTTTCTCACAATCTTAGGTTCAAGAATGGTTTCCCCAAGATTAAAAGTTGAGTTAACTATGTCCTTAAGTTTGGCATAAAACTCATCAAACGACTCATCCTCCTCCATTTTAATCTCTTCAAAGCTTCTAGTGAGCCTCAGAAGTTTTGAATTTTTAACAGCCTTGGCTCCTTCATAGGTTGTCTGGAGAATAGTCCATGCTTCCTTAGCAGTTTCAATGGAGGATATCTTCTTGAATTCCTCATTAGTGACTACATTGAAGAAAGTATTCAATGCCCTCTTGTTGAAGTTTGCCGTGTTGATCTTGGCATCATCCTAGTCGGCCGGCGCTTCTATAGGCTTAGTCCAGCCTATCTCCACAGCTTGCCACACTTTTTCATCTAGAGACTGCAAGAAAGCTCTTATGTGTATTTTCTAGTATGCATAGTTAGCGTCATCAAATAAAGGAGGTATAATAAGAGATTGTCCTCTATCCATGACAAACAGGGGTCAATGGATCACACAGTAAAGATTAACCCTAATCAGAGTGTGTCTACTCTGATACCACTTGATAGGCCACAAATGTATTGACCCCTTGTGATGAATTAATTGATTAATTAGTCAAGTTTATTAATTAATCCAATTAACATACAAATGCGTGGTAGCACAAACAAATCACCAATTAACTAAGTATGCAGCGGAAATTAAATTGACACGGTGATTTGTTTACGAATGGGAAAAACCTACACAGCAAAAACCCCACCGGGTGATTTTAAGGTCACCACTCCCGAAAATCCACTATTATCAAAACAAACGGTTACAAGTAAAGGAATCCCAGTACCTTATACTAACCTACAGTTGAACCCTTACCCCAATACCCAATTGGACTTGTTTTGTAGTGAAAATCTCTCCTTTTCAATGCACGGCTCCCAATACGTGACTAACCAATTGCATAGATTTGAGTACGCGACTTAAGCACCAACTAGAGAAGGATGTTGGTTGCAAAGTTCTTCAGTTCATCCAGGCGATGAAGATCAAGAAGCTCCTTGGTCACAAAACCCTACGGTGTACAAACACAGCAGCTTCTTCATGAGAAAGATGAACTAAGGCAAATTCTATCTCTGGTCATAATTTGCATGAACAAACTTTTCCACACACACGAGCAACTGTAGCAACCTTTGACATCCCTTAAAATAATCCTTATATATGTCCAAGGTTGTGAGAAAAAAAAAACCCAAACATACATTCACAGATTGGATGCAAAACAGAACTGAAAATCTGTTTTTCATAAGTCTCGACAGATACCCTATCTGTTGAGCAGCTGTCGCGCCTCTGGCTAAGACAGCTTTTTAAGCCTCAATAGATATTTGCTATCGAGCTTTAATAAACAACACTTTCTCACTTGATTCTTGGACAAACTTGCATGGCTTTAACACTTGAAATTGAAACCTTGTTTTTTAAAGCATTAAACACATCCTAGATCAACCCAATTACAAGTAAAGTGCATTTTGTCAAAGGATTAGCCAATTACAAAAAATAATGACATATGTTCCTAACATTGAATCACATATGTCCTAACAAGCATGATCTTGATTTTTTATATAGTTGTTATGATGACTTTCTTAATTTCAATAATCTGCACATAACCAATTCTTTTTCTTAATTCAAAAAAGAGATCTGCATCTTTCTTAGATGTAGATTTGAATTTTTCTTAATCAAAAATATATCTACATCTTTCTTAGATGTAGATCTGGATTTTTCTTAATCAAAAAACAGATTTTGAAACAAAGAAAAAGATTATTTATGATTGTGTTTATGGCTGTTTGTTTTGTTTAATTCATGTAGCATAAAATTATGTTATGAGTGAAATTCTCTTCAAAAAATCTTTTCTATATTTTTTTTTTTTTGAACATATAAAAAACAGATCTGATTTTTCTATTATTAAAAACCATTTTTTTATTATCACAAAACGGATCTGATCTTTTACAAAGTTAAAAACATTTTTTTTTAGATTCTTAAAAATAGATCTGATTTTTCTAAACCAAAATCAATTTCTTTTAATCACCAAAACAGATCTGAATTTTCTCTCGAAAAACCATTTTTTTTTACACATACAAAAACAGATCTGATTTGTTTGTATAAACCAAACTCAATATTTTTTAATCACTAAAACAGATCTAAATTTTTTTAACAAAGAAGAGGATTCATTCATAAATAAATTTGTGTGATTTAGTTGTTGTTTCACATGTTCAACATATCATCCATAGCATGCATAAAAAGTGGTACATAGGTCACAAGAGTCTAGAAGACCAGACTCTATCTGGGTGGAATGGGTGCCTAACACCTTCCTATTCCATAACCTAGCCTCTGAATTTAGGTCTTTGGATAAGTAGATCTAAGCCTTGTCTTTATTTTTATTTTGGGTAGAATGTAACTAGGACAAAAATCCATGTATTTTTAGTAGATTGTAACTAGGACCCAAAGCTATGTAATTTTCAATTTTTCAATTATGTAATTTTTTTATTCAATCAATGAAAGGAACTATTCAGTCATGTATATTTGTATTTATTTTTCTTTATTTTTTTGAATAAAAAAAAGTGACAACTCCACACTACTTACCCAAAAAGAGAGGTGCCCTAAAAAGCACTCCAAAAAATCTCTCTTTTTTGAGAGGCAATTTCATGGTCTCTCACACAAGTGGTTACAAGAAAAAGGAATCCTAGTACCTAATAACAACCTACAGTTGAACCCTTACCCCAATACCCAATTGGATTTGCAATGTAGTGACAATCTCTCCTTTCAATGCACAGCTCCCAGTATGTGACTAACCAATCGATGCATGGATCCAAGAACATGACTGACACACCAACTTGAGAAAGATGTTGGTTGCAAAGTTCTTCAGTTCATCCAAACAATGAAGATCAAGAAGCTCCTTGGTTACAAAACCCTTGGCGCAAAGACGCAGTAGCTTCTACAAGGATTATAATGAACTAGGCCAAATTCTGTCTCCGGTCACAATTTGCAAGCACAATCAATTTGCATTGAGTTGCATTACTTTGCATCACTTTTGACTGCCCTTAAAATAATCCTTATATATGTCTAAGGTTGTGAGAAAAGAAACCCTACATTAATAACTTGGATATGCGTGAAAAACAGATCTGGAAATCTGAATTTCGTAATTCTTGATAGATACTATTTCTGTCAAGCAGCTGTCGAGCACAAGCATTCAACCTCGATAGATATTATCTGTCGAGATATCTATCGAGTTTTAATGAACAGCACTTCTTCACTTGTTTCTTGAACAGACTTGCATGGTTTCAATATTGGACTTTGTTCCTTTGAAGTACTAAACTCATCCAAGATCTACCCAATTACAAGTAAACTGCGTTTTGTCAAATGATTAGCCAATTTACAATAACATATGTTCTAACAAGTTCCACATATGTCCTAACATTAGGGACGAAGCAACAATTCATTTCACAATATTTTCAAATTAATCTACTACCCAGTCTAGCCAACACATGGTCTAATGAAAAATAAAATAAATGCAAAACCTGCTTAGCTTATGAAAATACAATTTTAATAAAAATTCTTGTAGAAAATTTAATTATTTATGGTTAATCAGGGAAAATTACACTTTACCACCCTAAACTATACCCTAGATTACAGTTTGCACCCTACAATATTCGAATGTACATTTTGCGCCTAAACTATGACATGTGTTTCACTTTGCACCCCGATGTCAAGTTTGTAGTTAACTTCTATGAAGACCCAAAGTTTAGGATGCAAAGTGTAATTGAGAGTATAGTTTAAAATAATAAAGTGTAATTTCTCCTTTTTTTTAAGGGATTGAAAAGATGAGTAACCGGGTATTTCACGTAATTTCATAATTTTTAATCAAAGTTAATAGCGAACTTAACGTTGGAGTGCAAAGTGTAACAAGGATTATAGTTTAGGGTGCAAAACTTGCATTGAAAAGTTTGAGGTGTGTGGTGGGCCTTTTTGAGATGTTGGGCTGGGCTACCTCCTACCGTACTAGGCCCACGTGTTCTGGATAAGGGAGTCGGGACGGTTCCAATTGTAACTCACCTTGGTCTGGCTTGTGCACAAACCATGCCCCGTTTGCCAAAACTTTGGTCACATGCCCATGGCAAGCAGAACTGCTATGGAAGATTTATGGCAAGCAGAATGTAATAATGATAATAGAAAGCACATTTACCATTAAACAGAATAAATTGAGGGTCTCCAAAACGAGGACCACAAACAAGAAACACCTTGTAATAGCGGAAATAAACGGGGAGAAAATGAGTTATCAAAAAGAAAGAAAGGGTCAATCCGCCAAGTTAAATTGTATTACAGGACCAAGGCCAAGGAGGGAACCATTTCCTTAATGTGAATAATCTTCAAGGAAGATCCAGCCGTAGAAATTAATCACTTTGATGGAAACGGGCCTGAATGGCTTGTGCCCCAAAAGAATCCTTTGCCTTTGACAGGGAGTAGGCCTTTAGAGGGAGAAAGGGGATTAGCCTATTGGTGCATGCCTGCCATTCTATACTCACTTTTTTTTTTTTGTTATCTGTAATTCTTCTTTTTTATCATATTTTCTTCTCTCAGTGCTTACCTATCTAGTATTGTTGTGATTCTCTTAGAGGTTACTATTGCCGTGATGATGATCCACCTACTGTGCACGGCAAAGGTCCTTTTTATACTGCTTGCCGTGACTGGCTTTTACCATTTTAGCCTTTAACCACTTTTTTCTGGTCTAGGTGTCCTTGCCGACCACTACTAGTTTGTTAGCTATCCAGCCACCACCACTTACGTATGCTAACTGTGCCACTTCCATCACCAGAAAAAGAAGATTATTTTGTTTGTTTGTTCACCGTGATCCCCCACGGTATGGGTATTCTCTCTTCCTATCCCTCATGGCATGCACCTAGTGGTTCCAGCTCATTCTTACTTCTTTTGGGTAGTATGTCATCCCAGCAAGACATTTCTCCCAAAAGAACTTGAGCAGTAACCCCAGAATAGGCCTTCCCCTCTCCCTACTGCCAAACCATGCCCTTTCTGACCTCTAACTCACAACCCACCACTTCCTGTGTTGGTTGGGTACAGGCTGGTGATGTCTGAGCCTTGCGCGTGCTCCACTCTGAGTACGTCCAAAACTTGTCCGCTACTAATGCGTTTGCCGTGGTCTGGAGGCTCATCTGTGCATTCTGCCGCTCATCCTTGACCCATTATGGCGTGAACTGCCCTCTGATTCCTTATAGTTTGCTTTATTTCAAGGGCTGGGCCTTGCCCAGTTGTGGGCTTTCCCTTCTTGAGCCCATTCTTTGTTCTTTCATAATCCTGCTACCATTTTCTGCCATGCCATTTTACTGTTCCTGCCGTGGTGTTATTTGACCCATGCCTGTTGGGCCTCTTTGGGCCTACTGCTTCTTCCTTCTTCTTGATGACTTAATATGGTCATTGATTTTATACTCATGTTACTTTGGGCTTTTCTTGACCCATTTCATTGCTTGTGGGCTCTTTCATCCCATTTCTTTCTCCTTGAGCATCCTTGGCCCATTTGCTTTCCTTGGGCATCCTTAGCCCATTTTCTAATTCTGCACACCCATGGGCTTTTATTAACTCCTTTGGGCTTCCCTGACCCAATTACTTCATTCCTCATCCTCAGGGTTTGTGGGCTTCCCATCAACCCCTTACTTCCTTGCTTCATTACTTCGGGCCTGCTGTGGCCCATTCTCGCTTTGCTATATCACATCATGCCCATGGGTTTACTATTCTTCTCTGGGCTCTCATAGGCCCATTTGCTTTCCTCAAGGCCTATTTATTTAATTTATGGGCCCATAATCCATTGTTCCTGCCATTCAAGCTTAATGGTTTTTCTAGCAATTCACTAACTCATCTCTGCCCATATTGGGTTTCTTCCTGCTATGGGGGCCCAAAATGAGCATCAACATTTAGTCCCCTAAGCATATGAAGCGCTCCTGCAGTTCATATGAGAATAAAAGACTTCCCTGTCCTTTCTGTTTTTCTTCTTCTTTTCCTTCACGGGCTTTTTTCAAACAGTGGACCTCAACTTATATATTCTTTCTTTCTTTCTTTCACCATGAACAATGTTGTCTCTTTGAATTTCCCAGTTTAGCAGTTATTATGAAACACGGCCTCCGCTTCATTAATTCCATCCCTTACCCGATGGCTGACCCATCACATCCCTTCGCGTCAGCTTTAATGACGTTGGTACTTAAGAGAAATTCCTTTCACATTCCAAATACAAACACTTTCTCCTCTTCCCTTTCTTCACTGTGTTCTCTCTCTCAAACGCTACCATCCAATTACTCCGATTAACCACTATACCATGACACCGGCAAAAGGCCAAAGTTCTTCCCACCGTAAGGGGAAAGAGGTTGTCTCCAACAATCCTGCTATGCGAGATGTAGGCGAAGAGGTCGTTTATTCCAAATCGGACCATTCCGATGAGAAGGAGGCACAGCATGATCCCGCTAGTGAATGTGCTTCCCTTATTGACCCTTGGTATGATACCCATGTCCATTTCCCAAAAGTTCCTGGTGATTACACACCGCCACCGCCGCCGGGTCGTGTGTAGCTTGCCCTTTACCGTCAATTCCAGATTTCGTTACCCGCCAAGGTACTTCATTCCCCGTACCCATTCTCTTCGAGTTCGGCTCAAGTACTTCTTTAGGTTGGAAGAAATGGGTGAACAAGGAGTTGTCCAATACAGGCTTCATGGAGGCGCTACGGCGAGCAAATGTATTGAAGGCCATTATTTCCTCCTACTGCTTGTCTAACTATAGGGACCTTTTCAACCTCTGCCATTTGGTCCACCGGTGGTCTACTGCAACCCACACCTTCTTTCTCTCCTGCAGTGAGATCACTGTGACTTTGGAAGATGTGGCAAACCAGTTACTATTGCCCATTCTTAGCGATGTTGACCCTAGCACCTTAGAGCTTTCTCTGGAAGAAGAAGCCGTGGAGGCCGAGTTGAAGAAGAGGATGAGTGGCAACACAAAGTTGTCATATTGGGTTAGTTCCTCCTCTAAGATCTCCATTGCTACCCGCCATGCGGCCTTCGTCATGTTCTAGCTCTGTAAGTTTGTCTTTAGCTCTCATCCCCACTATGCCGTGAAGCCTTTGTATTTTTAGTTAGCCATTAAGATATCTGTTGGGGTAAGTCTGCCGCTGGCACCCATGTTCTTGGGACATTTGTATGTTCAATTGGATATCCTGTGGAGTGACGAGAATTAGGCAGGTTCTTGCCACATAGTCACTGCCTCTATTCACAGCACCATCCTGTAGCATCTGTTGTATGAGCGTTGTGCTAAACACTTGGTAAAGTGTAGGCTTGTTCGCTTTGCCAAAGAGAGATACTAGTCGTGTCCGAGAGTCATTACTGATTTCTGTGGCTAATTCGAGTTTGACTTTCCATTGGCTTTTTGTTGGGTTGGTTTGAAGCCAATTGGTCATCCTGTTGTTAAGTTTTTTGATAAAGGAGTTGGGTTTTCCAGGAAAGCATACAGATATTTAGGTATAGGTTACACATGTGCTAATTTTGTGATGGGCCTATTCGTTGATAATGCTGGGACCACTACCCCGTTGATCAGTTTCGAGGAGAGGGGCATTACTTGGCAGCCACCAACGCTAGGTGTTTGCCCCATCTGGCTGATGAAGGTGTTAGATTTGTGCACTATCCTGCTAACAGAGTGAGGAGGCAGTTTGGGCTGGATCAAGATATCCCTGATGATCTTTCTTCCCTTATGAAGTCTCCTACTTCCGTTCGGCCATTCCTGCAGCACACTGCCTTTGAGTTTTGGAACAAGCGTTTTACTGCAGTTACTATTCCAAGTTCACAGAGAGAGGGTATTTGTACTCCTGCCATGCATGAATACTGGCAGGCTGTGATGACCTCATTTAAGCAGGAGTTGATGGGCAGCCGTAGGTTTTCTCTTATTCCTCTTGACGAACTTAGTGTAGTCATTTTTGCCAACCCTCGGCTACTTCTGCCCTCTAAATCTGTGTTGGCATATGCTAGGAAGCAGAGTTGGTCTGCCATATTTGAATGGGTTTAGGAGGATAGAGGGTGGTTCTGGCATGCCGGTGACTATCCCACAGGTTGGGAGAAGAGAGTAAAGGTGACAAATATTTCTGTGCCTGCTAAGAAGAGTTCTGCCAAGTCTAAATCCGCCAAAAAGGGTGATAATTCTTCTGAGGCTTGTTCGTACATTGTGCCTTTCGAGAGTGACCTCCCTCCCATTGGCAACATAGTTTTAGAGAGCTTTCCTCCTCCTTCTGCTCATACTTGTTCTAACAGGCGCCCTACTGTCAACAAGTCTAAGCCTGCTGCTCCGCGGCCATCTACTGATGCTCCCCCTTCTAATAGGACCCGAGGCAGCAAGAGAAAGACATCTCCCCCTCCTGCGTCCACCACTACTAAGAGGAGAGTATGTTATCTCTAATTTTGCTTCGTCTTCTTTATGTTTTTATAGGGCTTTCTTACGGCTAACCCTTATATACTTGTTGACTCATCACTTCATCCTTGTCTTCCGTTTTCTTTTCTTTTGCAGTCTAAGCATAAGGAGGATGCATCTGCCACCCGTCCTATATTACTTGATGAGCTCGAGTCTGAGGTATGTCTCCATCCTTTCTTTCTTCTTTTTCTTCTCTTTTTTTGCACATATTTCCCTTGAACAATCTTGCATTTCTCTCTTCCTCATTTTCTTCTTTTGGTCCCCCCAAGCCGAGCCTAAGCCTATCTCCATATATCACCCCACGGCTAAGGAGATTTCTGCTTCCATGGGCACACCCATGGAAGGTTTCTTTGATGAGGTTGATGTGGTGTTTGAGGCCGTGGCTTCTGCCATTCCTACTACTGCACAAGGGGTTCCTGCTAAGGCTCCTATCCCCTCCATTGAGTCGATGCCCATAGATGAGAGTACTCATACAGAGAGGGTTAATGAGACTGCTCCAATTCCTGCCTAGACATTTACTCCCCAAGAGGGAGCCACTCTTCTTACTGTTCAGACTGAGGTTGCTTCTCCTGCCACACCTCTCGTTATCTCTACCAGTGATCTCTTCGCAGCTCTAGGTCAGGCCGTGAAGGATGGCTCTTCTTTGGTGGTTACCCCTTTTTCCATCTCAAGTTCTGCCACACGTGGACCTAATGCTGACTTGTCCTCTAAGGGTTCTAAGGATGTTCTTGAGGATCCTGATGACGAACCCATCATGAAGAAGAGGGTTTCTGATTCTGATGAAGAGGAGAGTGCTGACCATGAAGCCAAATTCATGGGTATGTGTCCCTTTATCTTGTTAAGTTCCCTATCCTCTTTTTTTCTTTTATTATTGCCCTCCTTTTTCTTCTTCTCCTCATACATATATATCTGTGTAACCTTTTGATGCAATCTCCCTTTATTTTGCATGTCTATTATTCTGATTGCAAAGACTTTTGAGGAGCTAGGAGTTGCAACAGACACAGAGATGCCTACAGCCACTTCTTCTACTGCACCTATAGCACCCGTTTCTGCCGTTCCTACTGCATCAGTTTTTGCCATTCCCACAACACTAGTTCCTGCTATCCCCACAGCCCCTGTTCTCACAATTCTTGGTGTGTTTCTTTTCCTCATCTCTTTCTTTACTTCTTCATTGTGAGTTCATCCTTCTGAGCTCTTGGTTTCTCATACCACGCTCCATGTTTCTTGTTAGGTCCACTCCCTACTACCCCTTCTTAGTTTGAGGTGAGCAGCAGTTCAGCCACCGTTCCAGACCCTGTGAGTGAGGCCATAGCCTTCTTTGCTCATTTTGATCAGCCTGAGGTGAATGACCTCGATTCTGAAGACTTCCATGGCTTCAGAGTCCCTGAGGATTGTGCTTCTCATTTAGAGGCGGTCTATAGCAGCCGCGGTGACTTCATGCAGGGATTCTGCCTTGGCCGTTCTGCTAGCGAACACTTCTTGAAGCTGCTAGTGAACGTGATGAATGATATTGAGTATAACTTTGTTGACACAGTTTCCACCGAAAGGATCCTGTAGTGGAGGTCTACGATTCAGGAGCTTGTTAGCGTGAGCTTTGCTGTGGAATTCATTCTGGACCATCTTCATGAGATTGCCTGAGCCTTCTTCATGAAGAAGGTTTAGCCTGCTGTTGACACCATTGATGCGCGTATTGAGATTCTAAAGAAAGAGGTGGCAAACTTGGAAGGTCGTCATGAGCGCTTCTTTCCAGCATTGGTGGATCCAGCCGCTTTGGAGATCAGCCTCTTATTTCTGGGCTTCGTTAACGATGATGTAGTTCCCTTTTTTCCTTTTGGTTTTTTTTTTTTTTTTTTTTCTTCTCTTATTACCCTATCTAGTACACTTTATGTTTCCTATAGCACTTATTTGGCAAGTTTGATATGACTGCCACAATTTGGGTTTATAACTATGATGCTACACTTTGTTACTACTTTTGCTATTGCTATGACATGAAATGCTTTTATAATACTTCGTACTTTTTCATTACATACTCATAAAAGCACGTTATAATCTAGTCTTGTGACATAGTCACTTTGAGGAAAAGAAAAAAAAGGAAACATAAAGCTCGTTAAATAGAGCGGATAACTACATAACTCTTAAGCATAATAATGTTTCAACCACTTGCCATTGATGGGATCAATCAAGTCTTTGCCATCCATCTGGGCTAGACGGTAATACCCACTTGCATGTGCTTCTCTTATTATAAGAGGTTCCTCCTACTTGGGCGAAAACTTAGATGGTCCTACCATGCCTCTCCTGACGTGGTCTGCTGCTTTTAACACAAGTTGTCCCTCTGCGAACACTCTCTCTTTAGTCGTCCTGTCATAGGCTTCAGTCATTCTCTGTCTATATCTGCAGCTTCGCTCCTGGGCCTCTTCCTTTTTTTCATCAAGCCCCTCTAGGTCTTCACATCTTTCTGCTGTAAAGATTCCCTTTTCTTTTTCTTTTTCTCGCATCTGCATAACCCTTAAAGATGGAGTCATCACTTCTGCCAGGCTCATTACTTCGGTCCCATATACCAAGGAAAAGGGTGAAAACCCTGTGGCAGACTTCGGTGAATTTTTATAAGCCCAAAGAGCGTCTGGCAGGTGCATTGCCTATCCTCCTGTATATTCTTGACTCATTTTGCTGATGATCTTTATGAGGGTCTTGTTTGTCACCTCTGCCTACCCATTCCCTTGAGGGTAATAGGGCGATGAACGATGGTGCTTAACCTCGTAAAATTCCAACATCTTCCTCACATCACTGTTGACAAAGGGTGTACCGTTGTCGCTGATAATTCTATGGGGTACCCCAAATTTCACGATTATGTTCTCCTTGATGAAGTTTGCTACTGCTCCTCCCGTGGCTTTTCGGAGTGGCACTGCCTCTACCCATTTGGTGAAGTATTCTGTAGCCACCAAGATCCATATGTATCCACATGATGGTGGGTTAACTGGCCCTACCAAATCAAGCCCCCAAGTGTGGAAGGGCCATGGGGTGACCATACTATGTAAGTTTTGTGGATAAGTGTGGATCAGGTTGGCTTGTACTTGGCAGCTGTGGCATTTTTCATAAATTCTGCTGTTTCTTTCTTCATAGTGGGCCAGTAATAACCCACTTATAGCAGGCACCTGTACAACTTTTCCCTCCCCTGGTGTTCCCTGCACTCTCTTGCGTGTACTTCTTTTATCATCTCTCTTACTTCCTCAGGACCCAAGCATCGTAATGGATCCCCATCATACCCTTTCTTGAAAAGGACTCCGTTGTGTAAGAAGTAACATGTTTCCAATCTCTTAAGCTTGTATCTTTCACTGTGCTTTTGTGGCAAAATACCTTCTATCAAGTACTGTGTGAATGGACTTCTCCAGTCTTCGTTGACGAACACAGCGTAACTTTCCTCTCTGTCTGCTTCAAGATGGCAAGTCTCGCACTGGGTTTGGACCTAATCTGTGTCTTTACCCATACTTGGCCAATAGAAACCTGCCCTCTAAAGTCTGCGATAAAGATTGACTTCTCCACAGGATTTGCAAGTCTTATCATACACTTCCTTCAACTTTCTTTGGGCTTCCTCTTGCCCCACACATCTAGACAAGACCCCGCCTGGCATCCTGCGATACAATTCTCCTCTTACCAAGGCATAGTCTTTTATCACCTTCAATTCTGCCATATCTTCTCCCTTCGTCAAGGCTTCCTTTATGGTGTCCTCCAATCTTCTTTATATTGTTCCTCTTGGAACCTTTCCTTCAGCATTTCCACGATAGATTCCTTCCTCTTGTTGACTTCTATCCTGGTGCTACCTCCTTCAAAAATTATCTGAGAGCCTAATGCGGCTAGCGCATCCGCATACCGATTCTCGTTCCTTGGGGCATGCTCTATCTCAAAAGTTGAAAATTTTTCCTCCATTTTCTGGGCCATCGTTCTGTACGGGGCTAAGCTGGGCTCCTTCAAGGAGAAACTTCCCTTGGCCTGGTAAACCACTAGGTTCGAATCACCCATTACTTTCAAATGTTTGACCCCCATTTCAAGGGCTGTGGCTAACCCAGTTAGGTAGGCCTCGTATTCCGCCGTGTTGTTCGAACAAGGGAATTCTAATTTGAATGAAAGTGTTATAGCCTTATCTTCTTCATGATACAAAACTACTCCCACTCCTCCCGATGGGTGGTAAAAGACCCATCGAACTTCATCACCTATTGCTCTCTGACTTCCTCTACCATAGCTACTTCCCCTGGGACTTCGTCATCCAAAGGGAATTCTTCATCTCCTAAGAATTGTGCCAGCAAGTCTGCTATAGCTTGGCCTCTTTACCACCTTGGGCGTTCCCGCTTTCAAGTCGTATTGTGACAATTGTAGCAACCACTAGGATATCCTACCAGAAAGAATTAGTTATCACAACAAAGCCTTGATTGCATGAGACTTAGTCATCAGCCATACTTCATAGGCCAGGAAATAATGGCGTAGTCTTGTGAGGCATATACCATGGCCAAACATGCCCTTTCTGCCCTTGGATAACGAGTTTCTGTATCCTTTAAGGCACGGCTGATATAGTAAACTAGTTGCTTAATGCTACCTCCATCTTCTTGGGCAATCAATGCACCTATGGCATACAAGTTGGTGACTAGGTAGAGCAATAATGTCTTTTTGCAAATTTGGGCTTACAAAGTAGGGAGATTCATCATAATCTGCTGTAGCCTTTTAAAGGATGTCTGCTGTGCTTCTTCCCATTCAAAACTTTGTCCTTTCTTGAATAATCTAGAGAAAGCAAAAGTAATTAATGCCAATCCAGGGACAAATCTCCGGATGTATGAGACTTTCCCCAAGAAACTTTTTAACTCCTTCATCGTGGCCGGCAGTTTCATGGTTGCTATGGCCGTTGCTTTGACCAAGTCTACGTCTATTCCTCTGCTGTGAGCCAAGAAACCCAGGAATTTTCCAGAGGATACTCCAAATGCACACTTGAAGGGGTTCTCAACTTGAAAGCCCTGCATCTCTTAAATACCCTTCTCAAAACTTAGGCGTGCTCTTCTTGTTTCTTTGATTTTACCACTATGTCATCCATATAGTCCTCTAGCTCCTAATGCATCATGTCGTGGAATATAGCCGTCATTGTCCGTTGATAAGTTGCAGCTGCATTTTTCAACCCAAAAGGCATCACAGTGTAGTAGAAGTTGCCTATACGTGTTCTGAAAGCAGTTTTCTCTGTATCCTTCAGCGCCATTCTGATCTAATTGTACCCACTGAATCCATCCATGAATAAAAACATGGCACTCCTTACTGCAGAATCTATCAGTAAATACATGTTTGGCAATGGGAATTCGTCCTTTGGGCAGACTTTGTTGAGATTTCTAAAATCTACGCAACACCTTATCTGCCCGTTCTTCTTCTTTACTAGCACTATGTTGGATAACCAGCGCAGGTGTTGTATGGGCTTGATAAATCCTGCGGCTAACAATTTCTATATTTCCTTAACAATTTGCCATTCTATCTCAGTGTGAAATATCCTGGTAGATTGGGCCGCTGGCTTAGCTTCGAGGTCCACATTCAATGTATGTACTACTAGCCTAGGGTCCAATCCTAGCATTTCACTATAATCCCACGCTGAGACATCTTTGAATTCTTTCAGCAACTGTATCAGTTCTGATTTCTCTTTTTCTGATAGTCTCGAACTAACCGAGATGGGTCTTGGTTCCTAGGGGTCCGACCCGAGGTTAATCTCCTCCAATTTTTCTTTTGCCATAACTTGCACATCCTTTTTTGCCATAACTCCCTTATCTTTCTCTTCATTACTTTCTCCCTCTGAGCCTTCTTGAGCCACACAGCATACCAAACTCTTGCGCTACCCTTCTTATCCGGGGCCCACTTGCATTTCACACGGGGGCCCCGCACACCTTCATAACTGATAGGTCACAATCTGAATGACCCCTGATGATTAAACCTAATTAATTAATTAGCCAAATTGTTAATTAATCAATTAATCATGCAATTGCGTGGAAGCACAAACAAATCACCAAAAACTAAAAATGCAGCGGAAATTAAATAACACAGTGATTTGTTTACGAATGGGGAAAACCCTAATGGCAAAAACCCCACCGAGTGATTTTCAGGTCACCACTCCCGAAACTCCATTATTATCAAATCAAGCGATTACAAGTAAAGGAATCCCAAGTACCTTACCAACCTACAGTTGAACCCTTACCCCAATACCCAATTGGACTTGATCTGTAGTGACAATTTCCACCTTTGATGCACGGCTCCCAAGTACGTGACTAACCAATGCGCGGATCCCAGTACGCGACTTCAAACACCAACTAAAGAGGAGAGGTTGGCTACAAAGTTCTTCAGTTCATCCTATACGATGAAGATCGGGAAGATGCTTGGTTACAAAACCCTTTGGTGTAAATACACAGCAACTTCTTGAGAGAAGATGAACTAGGTCAAGAACTTCGTCTTTTGATCACAATTTGCTTGAACAAAGATTGCTCAATGCTTTTGCAACTTGTGTACAACTTGACGGCTCTTAAAACAATCCTTTTATATGTTTAGGGTTAGAAGAAAAGAATGCCCAAAAGCATATTCACGGATCCCAAGAAAATCAGATTAGAAAATCTGAAATTTTAAATCTCGACAGATAGCAGGTGTCGAGGTAGCTATCGAGCAGGTGTCGAGCTTTAATGAATTTGCACTTCAGCTTGCTTTTTCTTGGACAGACTTGATGACTTCAACACTTGATCTTGAAACCTTATTTCTTGAAGTATTAAAAACACCTAGAACTACCCAAATTCAAGTAGAGTGCGTTTTGTCAAAGGATTAGCCAATTTACATAAATAAGTGAAATATGTTCTTAACAAGTGAAAACATATATGTCCTAACAATAACTTGTATACAATCCTGCCATCAGGACCTCGGACCCTGACACATTGCGGTGTGTCATCTAATTCCATAGAGGGTGCTTCCTTCCTTTTCTTCTTTTGCGATAACAACTCCCTCAAATCGGGCTCCAAATCACTTTGGACATCCTCCCACCTAGGTACGAAGGTACCTTGTGGTCTTGATACTGAGCTTTCCCCGGATGGTGCCCACTGATCGTAGAACATAGTTTCTACTAAATGAGCTTCTGCTTGCTCAAATGGCAATGGATCTGCCTCTACGTGTATTATTCTACCATTCAATCTTCCCTTCACACACTATGATAGGTGGATGGGGCTAGTCAGTGCTTGTGCAACCATGGCCTCCCCAAAAGCACATGATATGAGACTTCCATTTTTACCACGTGGAACCAAGCTAGTGAAGCTATGGGGCCTACTTTTAACCACAGCTAGATGTGTCCTGCGGTGTATTCGCCCCTTCCTCCAAACCCTGTTACTTCTATTGGGCACCCATGAATCTTTCTTTCTGAAATTCCTGCCACTTGTAAAGTGCTTAATGAGATGAGATTTACAGAAACGCTTGTATCCACCAAGGCTCTTTTGATGGGGATTTGGTTTATAGATGCTACTAAGTAAAGGGGCCTCCTGTGGTCTGAGTACCCTACCTCCATATCCTCATCACTAAAAGTGATTTCACTTGATTCCTGTAAGAGGGCTCTGTCACCTGCTACTTCTGCTGTTAAACATTTTATCCCTTCCCCAGAGGCAATGTTTACCAAGGCCTCTATGGCTATCCTTAGTTCTTTTGCTGTGAGCCCCAATTGGTCGAATAAATTCTTAAACTTGGAGCTCTTCTGCAATGTGGTAATTACTGCAGCAAGCAGGGCTGGACTCTCTTCTTCGTCCTCCCCTGGATCTACACAAATCACAACCGCTGCTACACCCTTCCCTTTGTGGTTTGGGAGTGGGCTCCTTTGAACTTCTGTCTGGGACAGCTCCAGAGTTCCTTCCTTGATTCTACAGTGTACTAATCTGCGAAGTGCCCAACATTCTGTAGTAGGATGTTGTACATAATTGTGCAAGCGACAGAAGCGTGGGTCCCTCCATTCTTCCTCTGTGGGTTCTCTGGAAACCTAATTAGGCTTGAAGACTCTGTCCACTATCCATTTGTCTAGGAGCACATCCAGCTCCTTTGGGGTGCATGGTAGTGGTGGAGGGGTATCGTACTCCCTCCTATCAACTTTCCTCTTCCTTTCACCTATGGATGCTGCCATAGCCTGTGGGGCATTTCTCTTGTCGAAACTTGGCCTTACAGACTGAGCAGTCTTTCTGGCCTTTTGCAACAACTATGCAAACTAGGAGATTTCCAAATTTTCCAAGACGGCTCTATACTCCCTGATCATGTTTGTCATACACATTTCCACCAATGTTTTTTCTTCGCAATGATCATAGCAGTCAAGTGCTATGTCTCTGAATCTCTTGATGTATTCTATTAGATCCTCACCACTTCTTTGCTTGGTTGTTTGCAAGGTCACAAGCGTTACTGTTTCTTCTCCATGGAAGTATTTAGTACAAAATATGTCCACCTTGTCATCCCAGGTTGGGAATGATCCTAGCTTTAGACCAATGTACCAGGTATATGCACGGTCACATAATGATTTAGAAAATTCTCGAAGACATAAGTCCTCGTCTGTCACATAAGGACTGAGAGTATCAATGATCTTGCTTACCTGCTCAACGGCACTTCCCTTCCTGCCATCATACTATGCAAAAACTCGTGGTTCATACCTCTCAGGGTATGGTTTGCTGAGTACCCTCAATGGGTAAGAAGGTCTCTATGCATAGAATCTCTCCTTTGGTGCTCTGGCTCTCTCCTGCTCTAGGAGAGCCGCTACTTTAGCCATAGTGATGAAACGTTGTTCCGCATTCTGCGGAGC
Source organism: Quercus aquifolioides (assembly GCA_019022515.1). Taxonomy (NCBI): domain Eukaryota; kingdom Viridiplantae; phylum Streptophyta; class Magnoliopsida; order Fagales; family Fagaceae; genus Quercus; species Quercus aquifolioides. The sequence goes on along the minus strand of CM032328.1, from coordinate 66,065,548 downwards.
ACCTCCAACTAGTGTCTCCTCTTTGTCTACCGCATGTTCCGGGACATGCTGGCTCCCTTTCTCCTTCGGCTTGTCTATCTTCAACTAGTAAATTTCTTCCATCATCTGCTATTGCAAGTGATGCAAGGACTACAACACTTCAATGAGGACGTTGGCATTGTCCGTGGGGACTCTTAGCTGCGGTTGAGGTTCAGCCCACATTCTGTTAACGCCTTCCATCTGGTTAGGCTGCTGTTGGTGAGGCGTTGTTGGCCTAGACTCTGCCTGTGAGGGCACGGCACTCATGTTTCGCATCGTTTTGGATTTTGGAGGCATTTGTTTGCAAGGGCTTCTATCCCTATCTATTTCCCAACTCCCCACTGAAGTCACCAATTTAAATGTGGTGGGCCTTTTTGAGATGTTAGGCTGGGCTGCCTCCTGCAGTACTAGGCCCAAGTGTTCTGGATAAGGGAGTTGGGACCGGTCCAATTGTAACTCACCTTGGTCCGGCTTATGCAAAAGCCATGCTCGTTTGCCAAAACTTTGGTCACATGCCCATGGCAGGCGGAGCTGCTATGGAAGAGTTACGGCAAGCATAATGTAATAATGATAATAGAAAGCACATTTACCATTAGACAGAATAAATTGAGGGTCTCCAAAACGAGGACCACAAACAAGAAACACCTTGTAATAGTGGAAATAAACGAGGAGAAAATGAGTTATCAAAAAGAAAGAAAGGGTCAATCCGCCAAGTTAAGTTGTATTACAGGACCAAGGCCAAGGAGGGAACCATTTCCTCAATGTGAATAATCTCCCAGGAAGATCCTACCATAGAAATTAATCACTTTGATGGAAACGGGCCTGAATGGCTTGTGCCCCAAAAGAATCCTTTGCCTCTGAGAAGAAGTATGCCTTTAGAGGGAGAGAGGGGATTAGCCTATTGGTGCATGCCTGCCATTCTATACTCACTGTTTTTTTTTTTTTTTTGGTTATCTCTAATTCTTCTTTTCTTTCCTATTTCTTCTCTCAGTACTTACCTATCTAGTAATGTTGTGATTCTCTTAGAGGTTACTATTGTCATGATGATGATCCCCCTACTGTGCATGGCAAGTGTTCTTTTTATACTGCTTGCCGTGATTGGCTTTTACCATTTTAGCATTTAACCACTTTTATCTGATCTGGGTGTCCTTGCTGATCACCACTAGTTTTTCAGCTGTCCAGCCACCACCACTTACCTGTGCTGGCTGCGCCGCTTCCATCACCAGACAAAGAAGATTATTTTTTTTGTTTGTTCATCGTGGCATTCTAATCTGCCACGGTATGGGTATTCTCTCTTCCTATCCCTCATGGCATGCACCTAGTGGTTCCAGCTCCTTCGTGCTTCTTTTAGGTAGTATGTCATCCCAGCAGGACATTTCTCCCAAAAGAACTTGAGCAGGAACCCCTGGTTAGGCCTTCCCCTCTCCCCACCGCCAGACCATGCCCTCTCTTACCTCTGACCCATGACCCACCATTTCCTGTATTGGCTGGGTACAAGCTAGTGATGTCTGGGTCTTGTGCGTGCTCCACTCTGAGTACATCCAAAACTTGTCCGCTGCTAATGTGTTTGTCGTGGTCCGGAGGCTCATCTAGGCATTCTACCGCTCATCCTTGACCCATTATGGCGTGAACTGTCCTCTAATTCCTTATAGTTTGCTTTATTTCAAGGTTTAGGGCCTTGCCTAGTTGTGGGTTTTCCCTTCTAGGGCCCATTCTTTGTTCTTTCGTAATCCTACTGCCATTTTCTACCATGCCATTTTACTGTTCCTGTAGTGGTGTTATTTGACCCATGCCTGTTGGGCCTCTTCAGGCCTGCTACTTCTTCCTTCTTCCTAATAACTCAATATGGTCATTGATTTTATACTCATGTTACTTTGGGCTTTTCTTGACCCATTTTAGTTCTTGTAGGCTCTTTTGTCCCATTTCTTTCTCCTTGAGTATCCTTGGCCCATTTGCTTTTCTTAGGCATACTTGTCCCATTTTCTAATTCTGCACACCCATGGGCTTTTACTAACTTATTTGGGCTTCCCTGGCCCAATTACTTCATTCCTCATCCTCGAGATTTGTAGGCTTCCCATCAACCCCTTACTTCCTTGCTTCATTACTTCGAGCCTGCTGTGGCCCATTCTCGCTTTGCTATATCACATCATGCCCATGGGTTTACTCTTCTTCTCTGGGCTATCATAGGCCCATTTGCTTTCATCAAGGCCCATTTATTTACTTCATGGGCCCATAATCCATTATTCCTGTCATTCGAGCTTAATGGTTTTTCTAATAATTCACTAACTCTTCTCTGCCCATATTGTTGGGTTTCTTCTTGTTATGGAGCCCCAAAATGAGCATCAACAAGATGCAAAGTTTAATCTAGAGTATAGTTTAAAGTAGTAAAGTATAATTTTCCCTATTAATCATAGGCCGTTTCGCATGGTGGTGTTCAAATATATTTCCTCAAGAGTTCTGAATTCAAAAGAAATTCCTCAAGGTCAGGGAAGAACTAGGGGTATTAGGTATATGGGATAGTTATATTCACCATTCTGCTGGCAGCATCTACGCTCTCCTGCATTTCCAGTGCATGTTCGAGGCCTACATCCGTTTCATTCATTGCGACAATCCTTTCACTCATTTTGCACACAAGAAGTTGCAATGTCCACGTATATGTTGAAACACTCTGAAGCTATCTTTCCCATTAGATACAGATCAATTATTTTATTCATGGTCTCTTCTTGTTTGCATTTTTTGTCCCAACTAGCTAGAGGCCACTGATGCTTCAACGATCTGATGCCTATTGCTTTTCTAGCACAGAGTAATTCAAACAGTGCCACACCAAAATAATAGACGTCGGTCAGCCCACAGGTAATGCGATATTTGGGATCCAGATATCTCAAAGTACTGAGAATCATAATATCCTGATTTTCCCAATTTTCCTCGGTGATTTCGAAAATAAACCACCGACAAACCCGAGGATAACCATCTTGGACGACTTGAAATCTGACAACTTGAACTCCCAATTCTCATCCAACAGAATGTCGGCCGGCTTCACATCACCGTGGATAATAGTTTGCTTGACAGCAATGTGAAGGTAGTGCAGTGCAAGCGCCACTCCAATGCGAATCTGGAGTCTTTGTTTCCACGAGAGGCGATCATGGTCATCGTGGTCTGTATAGTGGAGTCTTCTAAAGAGGTTTCCTTTGACTATGAACTCGTAGACTAGGATATTCTCGCCTTCAGCAATACAATATTCAATGAGAGGGACGAGGTTAGGGTGGTGTAGCTGGCAAAGCAACACCACCTCGATCCTTAAGTCCTCGAAAACGAGACCCTGTCCCGGCTTGAATTTCAACCACTTTATTGCAACGATTCTGGTACAGTAATCAATAGACCCCTTATATACACTGCCAAAATCCCCCTCACCAACTAGTACTTTATCATTGAAGTTATTGGTAGCAATCTTCATCTCAGCCAGTGAAAATTGACCGCATAATCCCTCAAGAAGATCTAAAGATGGTTTTACGTACTCTCTTCCCAGACGTTCTGAATAACTTTGAAACACCTTCCATTGACGCTTCAGTCAAATGAGAAAAAAGTTGTTGAAGTCACTGCATGCTAATTTGGGTTTGAATTTTCTCAATTGACTAAAGCGTCAATGGAAGGACTTGAGTATATTTGTTGCATAATAAGATTTTGGATTTTGGCAAGTTTGTAAATGTATTAGTTAAGTAGCATCTCGAGTCTTTAAAAAAATTTTAATTATAAAATCCATTGTTTTAAAAACCGAACCGAACTGGTCGGTCCAACTAGTTGAACCAAGAATCGGCCACTAGTCCAATCTGGAAAACCGGCTAAAACCACCAGTCAAAAACCAAGTTGAACCAAGAACCACAGGCAAAAATGGTTTTGCCTCTAGTTTGGTTTTTAAAACCATGATAAAATTAGAAGATCTTGAGTTTCATAAGCATATCAAGCTGCGCTCAAAAAAAAAGTCCAAAAGTACTTTTTCTTTTTTAAGAATAATTCAAAACTAATTAATATTAGGGATCATGATAAAATGTTGAAAGGTCAGCTACCACATTCAATTATAAGTACGTAAGTAAAACTCTTGTCAAAATATAGAGAGTACTACATTGGGCGATAAGAAAGTCTATTCCTCAAAAAATAGAAAGTAATGCTAAACAGATAAGTCAGGCCATTACCAAGAATTTTGATATCCCTTCACTCTACCACTCTAGCTCAAGAAACTGAAGAGTAACTGTAGGAGACAAAATTTTAAGCCAATTATAAAATATCACATCAAAATTTAGTGACAAATTTTAAATTAATATGTCATTAAATTAATTAAATTAAATAATGACATGTGTCATCCAAATTGACATCACATTGCATATCTAAATTTGCCACATGTCATTTGGCCCACAAGATAAAGATAAATTTCCTATTCAAAATTTATGGATAATTATCTTTTTAAAATAAATAATAAAATAAAGATAAATTTTCTGTTCAAAATTGATGGATAATTATCTTTATTAAAATAAATAAATTAAATATAGATAATTATTTATCTTTGTTGATTATTATCTTTATCAAAATATGATCTTTATCAAAATAGATAAATAGAGATAATTATCTCTAAGAAGAATTTGGGTCAATCAAGAGTCTACTACATATTTTCAAGCATATCAATTCAAAATAGAGCTTATCCTCTAAAACCACTATAAATAGAGGACATCCCCTCTCATTTTCAACCCGAAGTTTTCAAGAAGCCAAAACTCTAGAGAAATTCTGCCTCAAGAACGAATGAAGAACATTCAAAAAAGTTCACATGAATCATTCTTCCAAGACTTGAAGTTCTATTGGAATCAAGCTCAAGAGCCTCCATAAACTTCAAAAGTTCTAAATCATTGAAGTTAAACAGATCAAGCCCCTAAAGCACCGAAGAATTTCAACCAAGAATTTTTGAAGAACTTGAAGAACATTCGAAGAACTTGAAAAAAAACAAATCTCTAACAAGCTCAAAGCCAAAGATTCGTTGTAAAAACCGTTCAATCCATCTTGCAAAAAAAAGCCAAGAAGATTTCGCGTTCAAGTCAAGATAGAAGATAAAATTAGAGGAGCACTTTTTGTAAAAGAGTCAAAACAGAGATTGTACTCACTACTTGATTAATACATAATTATATTTGTGGAACACATTTTTCAATTTGTTTGATTTTCTCTACTATTGAGAAATTTTGTGTCTACAATAGCATTTAATATTCCTACTCTCTCATTGTGTCACATCATCCCCCTGAATTTGTATTTGCCTATCAATTATCTGAGTAATATCAATTATAATTGTGTGAGATAAGTTTTGATTATCATGATAATTTCTTTAAATGAATAAGAAATTTTAATAATAAATTTGAAACTTAAAAATTTTAGTTGTAACAAAAAAAATTAGGAAAATATAATACATAATAACAATTGTTAGAAGAATATGGATCACTTCAAAAAAGAATAATATCAATAAAAAAAATCAAAAAAGATAAATTTATATATTTTTTAAAATAAAGAGATAGAAATTACTTTTAAAATTTGTTTAATTTTTAGGATAACAAATTATCTACAATTAAACTTTATAAAGTAAATTATACATTATACCACATCTCAAAATAATTATAGACTAGTGTACTTACAACTCAATACATATCTATTTTTATAAATTTAATTATGAAAAGCTGGTTTACCTAAAAGTATAAGCTTCGAAAAGTCCAAAAGGATTCTCAAAAAAAAAAAAAAATGAGAGAGAAAAGTCCAAAAGAACTTTTTCTTTTTTAAGAATCAAGGCAAAACCAATTAATATTAGGAATCATGATAAAACGGTGAAAGGTCAATTGCCACATTCAATTATAAGAAGGTAAGTCAAAATCTTGTCAAAATATAGAGAGCGCTACATTGGGCTATAAGAAAGTATGTTTCTCAAAAAATAGAAAGTAAGGTAACACAAACAAGTCATGCCATCACCAAGAATTTTGATATCTCTTCCCTCTACCGCTCTAGCTCAAAAGCTGAAGAGTATTATTTAATGTTGCTACTCTCTTACTGTGCCACATCATCCACCTGTATTTGAATGTGTCTTTCAATTATTTGAGTAATATCAATTGTAATTGTGTGATAAGTTTTTATTATTATCATAATCTCCTTAAGAAAATAATAAATTTGAAACTTAAAAATTTTGGTTGTACCAAAAGAAATTAGGAAAATATAATGTATAATAACAATAGTTAAAAGAATATGGATCGCTTCAAAAAAGAATAATATCAATCATGAACACCAAAAATTATAAAATTATATATTTGTAAAAATAAAGAGATGGAAATTACTTTTAGAAATTGTTTAATTTTTAGAGATGACAAATTATCTACAATTCTTCTAAAAAAAATTATCTATAATTAAATTTTATAAAGTAAATTATACATTATACCACGTCTCAAAATAATCATAGATTAGTGTACTTACAACTCAATACATATTTAGTTTTATAAAGTTAATTATGAAAAGCTAGTTTACCAAAAAGTATAAGCTTAGAAAAGTCCAAGAGGATTCTCAAAAAAAAATTTCAAAAGAACTTTTTCTTTTTCAAGAATCAAGGCAAAACTAATTACTATTAAAAATCATGATAAAATGATGAAAGGCCAGCTGCCACATTCAATTATAAGAATGTAAGTCGAAATTTTGCCAAAATATAGAGAGCACTACATTGGGCTTTAAGAAAGTATGTTTCTCAAAAAATAGAAGTAAGCTTAAAAATATTGTCAGAATATAGAGAGCATTGCATTGGGCATTAAGAAAGTATGTTTCTCAGAAAATAGAAAGTAAGCTTAAATAGACAATTCACGCCATTACTAATAATTTTGATATCCCTTCCCTCTACCACTCTAGCTCAAAAGTTAAAGCGTAGAATTTAATGTTGTGACTCTGTCATTGTGTCATATCATCCACATGTATTTGAATGTGTTTATCAATTATTTGAATAATATCAATTGTAATTGTGTGATAAATTTTGATTATCATAATAATCTCCTTAAGAAATTAAGAAATTTGAATAATAAATTTAAAACTTAAAAATTTTAGTTGTACCAAAAGAAATTAGGAAAATATAATACACAATAATAATATATAGTTAGAAGAATATGGATCACTTCAAAAAAGAATAATATCAATCAAAAACACCAAAAAATTATAAAATTATATACATATAAAAATAAAGAGAGAGAAATTAATTATAGAAATGGTTTAATTTTTAGGGATAAAAAATTATCTACAATTAAATTTTATAAAGTAAACTATACATTATACCACATCTCAAAATAATCATAGACTAGTGTACTTAAAACTCAATGCATATCTAGTTTTATAAAGTTAATTATGAAAAGCTAGTTTACCTAAAAGTATAAGCTTAGAAAAGTCCAAAAGGATTGTAATAATGAAGAAGGAGAAGAAGAACTTTTTTCTTTTTTAAGAATCAATCCAAAACTAATTAATATTAAGAATCGTGATAAAATAGTAAATATATTGAGAATCATGATAAAACGGTGAAAGGCCAGCTACCATATTCAAATATAAGAATGGAAGTCAAACTCTTGTCAAAATATAGAGAACACCAATTGAGCTATAAGAAAGTAAAAACAGTGTTAGGTAATGTCAACAAGCCAACATCCTCACCAAACTTCAAATGAAGATCAGTGGCGAAGCGCTTTACATGACCCCAAGCTGAAGAACATGGAGACCCAATCTAGAGAACACGCAGACACAAGGTCCAACTCATGAGTTGGTCTAAGTGTGCGTTTGGCTCCAAATTAAAAAGTCAGCTTATTTTACTATTCAACTTATTTTTGCTACTATTTATAGGCCCCACTGCACTTTTTGGTACTATTTATGAGTCTCATTGTACTATTTTCGCTAATTTTTACCTTTATTTACAGTACTTTCAACAAAAAATTTTCAATTTCAACAAAATAAGCGAATCTCAAACAGACCCTAAGAATAAAATCAAAAGATCTTGAGTTTCAAAAGCATACAGATGTATTGAAGGAAATATGAACAGTAAACATAATATGGTTACAGAAATATGAACAGTTAACATAATATGGTTACAGTTAACATAATACGGTTATAGATCTTAGGTACCATGAACAAAGTTGTTAATGATGCACACTCATGAGGTATAGAACCTGGAAGGAGTTTTTTTTTTTTTTTTTTAAGATACATTTAGAATTCTTATATAACTTAAGCGACAAAGTAAAAGTTTGTTTCATTCTTTTATTAACTGATTTATGTATAGGATTCCATTTGTCCGTACATCTAAGAAATGACTGCATTATGACTTTCCACCAAATTTTCGGTTTGATTTCACAGTTCTCATTTTTTTATGGTCCTCTGTGGAGTCTCGTTTTATACAAACTCCCTTAAAAACCTTTTACTTGTGAAATAAATGGAATGAAATACAGATGGCATTTATATGTTATCTATCAATAATAATGTTGAATTTGTAAATCACCTTAGCAGCCTACTTAATACAATTTTGTATAAATTTCTTTACAAGTACGTTAGTCTAGATCAATAGTAAAGTCCCACCCCTCCCACCCTCTAATCTGTTCCATAGTTCTTCCCCTGATTTGTTACATAAAATATAACACATCCTAGCAACATTTTCAACTAAATTTGAAAAAATAAAAATTATCACCCAGAATTTATCAAATACTATAAAAAGAACCGGTGAAGAATTGTAGTTTGATCTTGTGGAAAAGAAAGCAGGTAAGCCTGAGGAAGCAGCTTCCCCAGTTAGCAATGTCACTCATTTGCTGCTCAGCTGGTAGCATCTGTCAGTGATCAGAGACAGTGATACCATCTCCTTCTGAGCCTCGTCGCTTCTTCTTCCCTTCACCGTGCCTTGAACGCCTGGGTGCCTCATCCTCACTTTCACTTTCATCATTCCGGATGTTATTACCAGCACCATATTGATCATCATGGTGAACCTTACCATGCTGATATTGTGAGTCATCATCTGGTCCACCACCAGGACTTGGCATCTCTTGACCCTTGCCTTGGTCGGATCCTGCACTATACCTGTCATTTCGATCATTAGCCCTCTGATCTCTCTTCACAACCCGGTTGTTTTGATTGGATGGTGGTGGGGGTGGTGGAAACATTTGGGGCATTCCAACCGGCCGGCCAGGTCGTGCCATATTTGCACCTGCAACCCCCATCCCTCCCATAAAGGGGGCACGGCCTGGACCCATCATCATCCCAAACCCACCACCTGGAAATACCCCAGGTTGTGAAGGTCGCCCACGAAACATCATGCCCGATGTGGGACCTGCAAAATCACCAGAGAATCTAGGACCATATGGAGCAAAAGCACGGGGGCCCACACCAAAAAGATCTGGCATAGGAAACCCATCAGGTGTAACAGGTCCATATGATAACCCATCAGCACCTATCATAACAGGGGGGAAACCCTGCATCCCAGGCATAGGTCTGGCTCCACGTGCCAGTGGCATGTGAGGGGGCCACATGATTCCCCTGCCCCTTCCTCTGCCCTGAGTTGCTGCCCCAGGAACCTGACCAAAGCTCTCCTCCTCTTCTTCACTCTCTTCTTCTTCCTCTTCTTCGTTGTCCTCGAATGGGACAATATCTGGGTTCTCTCCTCCATTGTCTGGATTGACTCCCTTAGCTTTCTCCTCCTCCCGTTTTGATTCTGCTGCAATTGAGATCGCCTGTAACCAAGGAAAAAAATACACTGACAATTAGATTTGACCATTTCTTACTATTTAAAATGACGTACAAGAGAGGACATCTTCAAGTCCAATGCAGTTTCTTTTGCTGTCTGCATCCACTTCCTCAAAAAGGGTGCCAGGCAGGGGATTAGAAAAAAGAATGATTTCCCTAATGATATCTTGCTTCCAATAACTAGCTCCACTAAATGTTTATATTTACGTGGTCAACAAACTGATTCCCTTTGCTACATAACCAATAAATCTCCCAAATGCATCTAAATGGACAACATTAAGGAAAAACCAAGATCTATTGAGAGATATTTTACTTGTTTAAAGATATAAAGAGAAATAACGAAAATAATATTTTAGAATTTCATACAAAAATTATATAGGAACAAAATAACAGTAGTTTTTTAATCGGTAAGTTACACACACACAATCTCATTATTATGGGAGGAGGAAGTACCACTAGAGCCATAGCTTATTGGCAACAAATAACAGCAGTTTATGAACACAAAATTTGATATTATATTCCTAAGTACATCCTAATATCCACTTACTGATTTTCAAAGCATTGCTAATAGAAATTCCCTATGCAGATACTGATAGTCCCAATGTGTATTTTAAATGTTTTCAATGTCATAAGATTTTTTTTCCCTCTTAGATTATCCTAGAAGTTGCTATTGTTGTCCTGCCATGCATGCTATACCATTTCCTAATATTACAGGGCAAGTATATCTATCCAAATGAAGTATTTCTAACAATAAATTTTGACTAATCGTAATCCATCTTCCACCATGTAATCCCATGTAGATCATTCCCTCCTCCACCACCCATCCCCCCCACCCCCCCACCCAAAACAAAGTGGCGTGGGTAGAATTCAACTGCACCTTTCTCCATCCATACTGCAATGCATCATTCTGTATTTTCATTCTACAGGAGCCAATGCATTGCTCTTATTTCTGCTCACTCACTAGCTCAATGCCTATTGCAAGGGAAACAAACTAGTAACATTGGGATTGGCATTATATCACCATCTTCTATATGCTCTCTCTTATTTCATACAAGACTGCAAACTGAGAGATTGCATCTCCTTTCACTGAAGATAATTGCTGTGTCATGGACATTACTCCTGTTGAAGTAATTTGTCTTTGACTTTTGACTTGGTGTTTTCATTTCTATCCGTCCTTTATTAATAACTTCTAAAAAAAAAAAGATAGTTGTGAAAATGAGAGGGCTTGAAGTTTGAACACAAAATATATGTATTTCAACATACCAAAATCCAGTAGCTTATGTGCAACAATAACTAAACACTTTCATTTACACACAGTTAGGACCTGTTCAGTTGCTGAGAATTTCAAACCTTGAGAGTTTTAAACTCACAAAAATTAGAATGCATTAGAATTGACATATATACTGCTTGGATATACTCAGAATTCAAATTTATATCATATTTTAGACAAACTATATATATATATATATAAGTTTCATTTTCTAAAATTAACTCAATATAGTTAGTTTTGAAAAGGGGGGATTGATATAAGTGTTGCACTAATAATTCACACAAAGAAACGACACGTGAGAATTGACATTCCATAACTAGAAAGCGGAAATTCAAACTCACAAATCATGGGAATTGAGATGTTCATTGTCAAAACAACAAACAAATTATTTGGAGATTAAGAATTCATATCCTAATTAAGAATACACCCTTATTTCACTCCATTTCCTTTTCTAGTTTAATTTTCTTCTTTTTCTGAAACCTACTAATTACTATGTTGCATCCCAAAAGGAGTCAAAAAGAAAACATACCATAAGTTCACTATCTGGCTCAAGATAAAGCAAGGAAGCCAACTGCTCACCAACAGAAGGCTCTAGCTCCTGACAGTCTCTACTTATCTGCAATGACAAAAGCATGACTATGAGATAAGTTAGAAGCTCACAAGCCAAGTATATATTGGGACTAGAAATTATAGCAAGTAAAAGCAAGGGGTGAAACTGCATACAAGATTGGTACAAACATCGAGAGTTACATAGTTAATTTACAATATCGCTTTGCAGGAGTCATCCTCAATCCAACTTCCAGGGAGTGCACCATTGCCATATGCACTAGATTTTTTTTTTTTTTTTTTTTTTTTTGATAGGTAAGAAAAAATATATTCAAAAAACTGCTAGATGCAAATTAGCACCAGCATATCAAAAGTACAAAAAAGATGGAAAAGCAAAAACATAAAAAGACATTAATTACAAAGAAAGAGAGCTAAGGAATAGAGGAAGAGAGTCACTAGATGTGAGTCCCCAAGCCCTAGCCCAATCAAACAAGGAACCAGAAAAAAGAGCGAGCATTTGATCCTCAGATCTATCCAAATCCTCAAACGTCCGCCGATTGCGTTCCTTCCAAATACACCACATCAAACACAACGGAACTAAGTTCCATATGTAAGATAAATGCTTCCCCAACCAATTCCACCAACTAAATAGAAAATCTGACACCGTACATGAGGGAACCCATGAAATCCCAAAAATCCTAAAGACAAAGCACCACAACCAATAAGACTTTCCACAATGTAACAACAAATGATCCACTGTCTCACCACAGCAACGACACATAATGCACCAGTCAACAAAATCAAAACCTCTAAGCCGCAAGTTATCACCTGTGAGAATCCTATCCCATGCGGCTGTCCAAACAAAGAAAGAGACACGCCGGGGTGCCTTAACCTTCCAAATACCTTTCCATGGAAAAACAACGAAGAAGAGCCATGTAGCTTATGATAATATGAGCGGATAGTAAAATCCCCATTTTTTGTCAACTTCCATCTCAACCGATCACCATCAATCCCTAAAGGTAAATTGGCTGCCAAGAATCGAAAGAAATCAACCACCACATCTGCCTCCCAATCATTAGGACCTCGAATGAAACGAACATCCCAAGTTCTCCCATCCCCTGCTCCTTGACATGTCAAAGATGATTCTACAGAAGCCTCTCTGTTTGCAGCAAAATTGTACAAGGCTAGAAAAGCCAATTGGAGAGAAAGATCTCAACACCACCTATCTGTCCAAAATTTCACTCTATCCCCCACCCCAACCTTATACTGAACATTTTTGTTGAAAACTTCCCAACCCTTCCAAATATTTCTCCACAAACCACAACCATGAGCACCCCTTCCCAACTTAGGGGTCCACCCCCCCATTCTTCCCCAAATTTCAAAGCTACCACCCTCCTCCAAAGCCTATCCTCCTCGATCCCAAAACGCCAAAGCCACTTTCCTAGCAAGGCTTTATTGTAAGTGGTCAATTTCCTAATACATAGGCCACCATTAACAATAGGCATACACACCTTATCCCATCCCAATAAATGAGTCTTAGGGTCTCCCCACAGGAAATCCCTTTGGAGTTTCTCAATTTTGTTTGCCACATGTGTAGGGATGGTGAATAGAGATAAAAAATATGTGGGAAGGCTGGATAGTGTGCTTTTAAGCAATGTCATCCTACCTCCTTTCGACAAATACAACTTTTTCCACCCAGCTAGCTTCCGTTCGATTTTTTCTAAAATAGGGTTCCAAATAGAGGGGGACTTATGGGACGCCCCCAACGGCATACCAAGATAAGTCATTGGCAAGGACCCAACCCTACAATCCAATATCTCTGCCAAAGCATGCACATTATTTACCTCCCCTATAGGAACCATTTCACTTTTAGCTACGTTAACCTTTAACCCAGCCACAGCCTGAAAACAAAGTAACAGCAATCGAACATGCAGGACTTGTTCCACCTCTGCATCACAAAACAAAATAGTATCATCCGCAAACAGCAAATGTGAAACACTTTCCCCTCTGCCCCTTCTACCATCCACCCTAAAACCACTAAGTAAACCTGCCCCCTCCATTCTCTTTACCATCCTACTAAACACCTCCATCATAACTAAAAATAATAAGGAAGACAACGGATCCCCTTGTCTCAAACCTCTAGAACTACCAAAGAAGTCAGCTGGGGTCCCATTTACCAACACAGAAAACTGCACTGTAGAGATACAGGTTCGAATCCAGCTACACCACTTCTCCCCAAAACCCATTTTCTTCAACAACTTCAGAAGTGCCTCCCAATTCACATTGTCATAAGCTTTTTCAATATCTAACTTACAAATCACTCCCGGTATCTTACTCTTCATTCTGCTATCAACACACTCATTGGCAATGAGAACTGAATCAAGGATCTGCCTACCTCCCACAAAACTATTCTGAGATTCAAATATCAGTTGATCTAACACCACTTTCAATCTATTTGCCAAAACCTTGGCCAAGATTTTATATAAACTCCCCACCAAACTGATAGGTCTGAAATCACGAATGTTAGAGGCATCATTCTTCTTAGGAATCAAAGCTATAAAGGTAGCATTAAGAGATTTCTCAAACTTACAGTGTTGATAGAACTCTTCAAAGACTGCTAACACATCTCTTTCTACTACTCTCCAGCAATGATGGAAAAATGCCATAGAAAAGCCATCTAGACCTGGAGCTTTATCCCCTACCATATTTCTGACCACTGATAGAATCTCGTCCTTCTCAAATCTCCTCTCCAACCAGCCCCTCTCCAACTCCCCTATTTGATCAAACTCCAGTCCTTCCACAAAAGGTCTCCACTCCTCAGACTCCTGATACAGAGTTTTATAGAATTGAACTACCTGAGCAGCCACTGCTGCTCCTTCCTCATAAATCACCCCATCCACTTCTAAGAAATTCAGATGGTTATACCTTCTATGAGAATTGGCCATCTTGTGGAAGAACTTAGTATTATTATCTCCCTCCTTAATGCATAACATCCTTGATTTTTGTCTCCAAGAGATTTCCTCTAGAGAAATAAGATGCTCTACCTGCAATCTTACTTCATTTTTCTCATTTCTCTCCATCTCATTGCTCTACCTGCGATCTCACTTCATTTTTCTCATTTCTCTCCATCCTTGATTTCTCTCCTCTAGATTTTGAAACTCTATGGTTTAATTGTCAACAGAATTGGAAACTTTTAAGGCCTTTATGCATTTTAGTTTCCGCCCTTGGTATAAACTGTCATGTGTTTACTGTAATCATAAAAAGCCATGGCCCTCTTTTGCTATTTAATTTAATACTTATTTAAATATTAATAAAATGGTTAAAATTTTATGGGTTTCCCCATTATCTTAGTGGGATAATGACCTATCTTTAACATGAATGAACCTGAATTAGTTCCAACCAATTCAGTTAGCACTTAATGTCTCAAAAGATCAAGCAGTAATTTCAACATTGTTCTATCAAAATGGCAAAGGTACCATGTCAGTATGTATAAATTCTAAATTGTTAAATCAGTAACAGTAAAAATAGGTACAAATTCCAAATTCTTAGGGCAGAAGCTTTGCTTTTTGATTTTTTTCTAAATATAGTTTTTTATTACCTATCAAAAAAAAAAAAAAAGTGTCCCTTGTGGGCTTTGTCCCACATTGCTAAGGTAGGCGTTGAATCCTGGCTTTATTTTTATTTTTTTTATACATGAACCATAGCTTTATAAGTGCCTAAGCTACCTTGGTGCTTTAGTGTACTCCTTTTGGGGTTGATTTGGGGCTTACACCTATAAGGTCTCCATTTGCTCCTGTCATTCTCCTTAATTGCTTAGCAAAATAAAATCTCCCTCCAACTTTTCATGACAATTTGGAGAGAGGAGTAGGACTTTTGATGGTGTTGAGCTTCTTCTTCTTTTTTTTCTTTTTTTTTTTTGATAGGTAATAAAAGTTTTATTGATAGCAAAAGTGCAATGTGTTTACAATTGTAAACTCACAGCAATGAAAAAAATACATTCAAATCAAAAGGAAAATCTAATAGAAATAATGAAATCAGACAAGAAAATACAATGTGTGAGACCCAACAGAAATAATGTAATCAAGTCTTGATTTTTTAGATCATTGTATGATCGGATGACTGCTTTAGGAATTGTCCATTTCATGTCTTTCTTAAAATTGATTTAGTATTAAATCAACTAATAAGAAGGTTGAGACAATACTCAGAAAATTGTTAATACCCATCTTGCCCCCCACCCCCTTTTTTTTAACTTTTTTACTGTAAGGATTGAAAGGTATATCACTCTTTAGAAAAAGAAAATTCATTAGTAGGACCTCTTGAAAGAATATTTTGATTTTTTTTTTTAATAAGTAATTAACTTCATTGGAAAATAAAATAAAGTAAAAAAACAGAATAAAAAATCCAATAACACAGGCAGTGTGCAAAAGAAACAAGAAAAACATTTGAAAGAATGCCAAAAGAAACAAGAAAACAAATTGAGAGAATATTTAGATTATAAAGTTATTATCTAAATGGACAAATTTCGGTTACAAACTAGTTCGTAGCCAATGGCTACAACTCCATTCAATTTCTTTTTATCGGATGTGAATTTTTACAAATCTACCATTGGATTACATTTTTTTCTTATATTCTTCATGTTTGCAAAATTTTCAAAAGATCAATAGTTATGTCATCAATCAAATGTTTAAATTTCAAGTTTTTGTAGTCTATAATTATGCATAAAAAATAAGTTTATGAATCGAATAATAAATAACATCCACTTGGCACAAAAGTTTGCATGCATGTTAAGAACATAAAAAATATGCAATCCACAGCAATTAGATTTTCAAAAGACGTAGTCATGTTAATTTTTTTTAGTAGAAATTGTAGCCATTGGATACAAACTAGTTTGTACCCAAACTTTGTCCATTTTAGATGTGTTTTCAAACACTTCGATGCTTCTTATTTATTATTTAAACCTAACATTAACATAAAATCTACCCAAAATTAAATTTTTATTACTTAATTAATCACCTTCCTGGTATTGTATCCTAATTTTTAAGAATTTCCGTGTAACCATGTCCATATCCAGTGTATGTGTATCTGCATCCTAGCATATGTTTGTCTGTCTGTGCATGTGTGAGCCATTTTGAGTGTGCTTTAGGTCAGGTGAGAATCAAATTACTAAATCAAATCTCCATGTGAGGTTGGGTACAACCAGGGTCAAGCCATGATGATGCACTTATCTGTATAGTTTGGCCTAGCTCCAACTTGGTTGTGGTTCAAGCATTAAAAGAAAACAGGTAGATGGAAAAGGAAGAAGAAGACGAAGAATAAAAAAATAAAAAAAAAAAAGAACGCTGCAGCAGCAAAAAGAACAGAAACCAATTCTCATCATAGCCATCAGTCAGCTTTATAGATAAAAAATTAAAAAGAGAGAGAGAGAGAGAAGAGGCTCAAAATAATACCTTCACTGGTAAGTTCTCATTGTATGGATTCCTTAGATGGCGAGTTTTGTGGAAGGATAGTTCACATAACTGCATATAAGAAATTGCAAATGGAATGACAACTTTTTACTTGTTCTACGTAGAAATGTACATAAAGCAATTAATACATGTAGCTTATTCAGTTTTATGCCCCATAATCTTTGCCTGGTATCCAAATTAGGATACTGACTTCAATCATAATTTTAACCAAATGCCAAAAGTTCAGACATCCCACATAGAGTTTCCTTTACATTAGAAGCATCAAAAAAACCAGCTCCAGTATTATATGTAATGCACAATATCTTGGAAGCTCCTTGCTCGTATAATACATGAATAAATCTCTTAAAATAAGTGCATTGATCAGTAACAAGAATCTCCAGGAAAACAACAACAAAACCAAGCTCCTCTAACAAGACCCTACCAAATTTTTGGAACTCAAATTGACTTGAAAAGAGAAGTAGAACAAAATAAATTAAAATACACTTGGGTCATTTGATGGGGTGTACAGAAGCCTTGTCAGGACCATGGTTTTTGTCATCATTTACAGCATAAGAATTTTTGGAACCAAGAAAACCTTTTGGGGAAAAAAATGCCTGACATCTATCAGTATCATTAAGATGAAAAGAAATGGTACCTTTAACCATTTGACAGAGAAATTCCGCCCATAATGGGCAGTTCCGTGTGCATATTTCCAATTGCCCCCACCAACAGACCCACCAATTCTGGATGTCATCTTTGCACAACCCTGACAAAATATAGACAACTTTGTAGTTACCTCAAACAGACAACTGAGATCCGGACTGACCAGATAGAATTGACAACCTAGTATGTAATGATCGAGAACCACAGAGGTCTAGAGCACAGATTAATTAGTTTTGTAGGATGCTAAATCTGAAATCTACCTGGAAATGTCGAGTTCGGTTGACTGAGAAAATCAGAATGACATTTTCAGTGGAGTCAAAAGCTTCATTCAGTTTAGCTTCATTGCTCCTTTGAGTTGCCCATACACCTTGTTGTACAGATAATTCCAAATTTTCACGGTTGCAACTTTTAACAATAAAATACCTGGGTATGCATGTTAGAAAAGGAATTAGATCCAAATTCATAATATCCCATCCAAATAAACAAACAGGTGCTTTAACCAGAAAGAAAATAATATATGGCCATTAAACTTAAAATCCAATCACATATTAACAGTTATGAAATTGACTGTTAATTGAATCAGGGAAAAACCTTTCCAGCATTAAATCTCTAAGCCTACATCATAGTACAGCAAGCCCTCAAAACCAATAAAACAGGTCTATAGGTATATGGTTCATAACAACAGTTAGATGGCATATAATTGAAATAATTAAAATTAAAAAATAGCTAGTTGAATATGGTCAAGTAGCATAAACAAGTATGCTAACCACAAAAGGCATATCTTTTCCAATTATAGCAAGACAAAAAGTCATTCCCAGCATACAAGACTTCACTTCTACTTGTCTGGTAGAGGTGATTAGTAGGCAGCCTTACAAATACAATCCAAACAGCGTTATCTTTCCCAAGGAGAATTAAACGCAATTGAGTTATGTGTTTGAATTTAATTAAGGAACCTAATTTACTGCACCTAAGGAACTATACCTAAATTTTATCCTATTTTAAAATAACCAACTTTTATTTTATTTTTCACACCTTTAGCAAATAAGCTACAAAATATAGAGGATGCCAGACTTGTAATTCTATTCCATCCAATTATGAATTCCAAAAATTGTACTGGACCACTTGAAAGGTTGAAGCACCATGACTCACCCAAGAGAGAGAGAAGAAGAATCAGCCCTGCCACCAGTAATGAAGGACCTACTTTGGAGAGGCTGATTCCTAGACTTGAACCTCCAATACATCGCCTGGGTGGAGGGCACTTGCCATCACACCAAGGCCCAACCTCTTCTCATTTAGAGCTAGATAGTCCATCAAATTACAGGTGAATTTAAAACATTACACACATAGGAATGTAGGGTAAACTAGAACCTCATAGCATGGTCAAAAGAAATTATTAATATAACAAAAGTACATACTCATACAAAAGTAAGGAGTAAGATACTGGTGATACTTAGAAACAAAACTGGCTAGAAATTCTATTGCTTCATATTTATTTTATTGTGATAACTATATTTTTTTATCAGTAAATTACATACAGACCTAGTTGGGTTGAACACATGACTTTACTCTACACCATGTCTTTACATGCAGACAAGGTCTCATTTGAGCTAGAGCTCATTGGCTGCATTGCGATAATGGTACCTAATATTGCCACAAAATTTGGATAATCTTCTCAAGAAAGAACCACATAACACCGACATCATATCCTTGCAATCAAGAGTGATAATAAAATTCCACTAGGTTCTGTAAAATACATGACAAAGCCATATAGAACCCCAATTCTATTATCATCCAAACTCCCTAATCAGGGAAAAAACCCCTCCAAATGGCCCTTTAGACCAGTTGCATTCTTTAAGAAATACAGAATTAATTTTACTTTCTACTTTTCTTAAGTATTTTCAGCAAGAAATAAAAGGTAATGCCCAAGTACTCACACAATACAGAAATAAACTATACCATAACAACAATCAGCTTTATGAAATTGATAAGGGATATTGAATAACCAAATCTTGGATCAACTTAAAACCAGGAGAGTAATATGTTTGTCTTCAATTTGTGAAGCAAATGCACTCAAAATGCCTGTTTCAACTACTTCACATCAGGCAAAGTAGCACCGACCTGCAGTCTACACCACACCTAACCTCACAAATATAATCCAACTAATACCTGACAAGGCAAACAGAAAATCTTTTTTTCCCCCCACCATATCAGGTAAGCAAGGACTTGAACACAGGACCTAGGACTTGGCATGCCAAGGCCTCACCACCCAAGCTGGGTGGGTTAAGGAAAAAACACCAAATCTTAGCTGTTGAAAAGCATGGCATGGCTTTTTTTTATGGTACTTCACATTAGCAATTCCAAATCTTCAGGCCACTCCACTTGTCCCCTTCCTACATTACCACCAAAAATAAAAACCCTTATAAAAGGCATAAATGTAAGAATTAGTTCTCTTATCACTCCGCACATCCAAATACCTCTTGACATCAATTTGATCAACTCAAATGTCATCTCTGTTTCACTTTCTATTCTATAGAAGTAAATCATCATTTTTTCTTCATCTCTTATAACTCCTACAGTAATGTCATTTCAATTATGCTCACCCAAATCCTTCTCTAAATTTAAGCATATTTTTATTGAGTTACACGCACCTAGTGGGTTTGAGCACCCCCCCCCCCCCCCCCTCCCAAGACCTCATCCTCCCCACATACTTCTGAGAGAAAAAAGTGCCATTTGAGCCAAGGCTCATCAGCAAGACTTTGCAGAAAATGAATTTTACTTTCCTGCTAAATAATATGAACAAAAACCAATAACTAACCATCTACATGACCTCCTTTGAAAACAATTCTAAAAAATTTTCAAAGTGCCAAGATCCTCCACAGGATGCCAAATTTAAGCAAAAAGAAACATATACTCAGACAAGGTGTCCAAGGCGCATAATCATCCATGTCCAAATAAAAAGAGCCTAGTAGTTCAATTGACACCTCCCAGTGTTTCTAACGGAGACGTCCAGGGTTCAAATTCCACTTCCCCTTATAACTATCAAAAAATCATCCGTGTCCAAATAAACTAGACACCTAGTCAGTTCAACAAAATAGGAAATCATTGGGTTTTTTTTCTTTTTTCTCCCTTTTCTCTATAGCTATTCCCACTTTCTTACTCAGTACATCAATAAAATTGTAATCTCAATGTTCTTGCCTTTCCTATCTTGCTAAAGCATCTCTTGAGCACAATAAGCAATTAAGGTTTTGTAGTTTTATTAATTTTATAAAAAGAAAGTTATCAGAAAACGGCATTCTCCATAACAAAATCACTTGAAATAAACTCACAAAGAAAGGATCCAATTCAAGCAATAGAATTAGATAAAAATACTGCCTTAGTTATTACTTACCAAAAGAATTCAAACCCCCTAATCTCTCAACCAAAACAGAGCAGACCCAAAAAAAAGTGAACAGTCAAGTGTCAAATCCATTGATGTAGGATTTTCCCTAAAAGAGGGCAGAGGGGAACAAAGAATGAGAAAGGGTGTTAGCACCTACTATATCTCCATCAAGCCTGTGATTAATCATCTCATATATCCATCCAAAAAAAATTTAATCAGACATTTATTTGAGACACCTTTAATTACTAAATTTAACAAAATCACATGTTTGGCAAACCCTCATAGCTTAGAGTAACCACATTCCTTCCAACAAAAGGTCTATCATATTCCCTTCAACTACTTAAATTAGTAACCTAAGTGAACATAAGTCTCACAGTTGATTTACCACACACTAACAAATCAATGGTAGAAATCTATTATGATGTAACATAAGCAGAACAAAATATTCTAGAGTATAAAAAAACACAAATCTTTTCAAGCATTATTAGCAAAACTCAATAGAATTTATCCAAATCAATACTGGACATGTGTCATTGATCTAATCCTAGATCTTGTGATAATAGGTACCAGAAATGAGATGAATCAATTTAACTTTTTTAGCATGCATAACATGGTCCTTGGTGGCTTTAACCCTTATCTGAGATGTAAATGTTACTTCTTCCACAAACTATACATTCACACACAACATATATATGCACATATGTACATGTCATATATATATATATATATGACTTAGTTTACTGAAATATATTTTAAAAGGCTAAAGAGTAAAGAATGAACCCCAAGCACACAAGACACCATTTGATATAGATCAATACAACTCGCACTCATATGGAATTGAACACAAGACCTCACCCTCCACCACTATTTTCTTTCTTTTTTTTGGCTAGGTAAATAGGGGGAGGGGGGCTAGTGGGGTTTGAACCCCCAGTGCCCAAGCACCACAAAAGATGCTGGAACCACTGGGGTATCCCTTGAACCCCACTAAAAGCACCTTTATGGCAAGACGAGATGCTATTTGGGCCAGCTATGGATACTCAACAAATTAGTTTGGGTTGCCACATGTATGCTTTTCTGCCTATCAGATGATAGCAAATTAATCAAAAAATACATTTTCCCAAAACTTCTGCTTACCTTCATATTAGTGTTGCTAATCACTTTTTTTAATAAAATAAAAAAAGAAAAGAAAAAATTCACAAAAAAAGACCATTCCAAGTCCCTAGAAAAAAATTTAGACCTGGAAGTTATCACAGTTGTTTGCTTTCCTCTAAGATGCCCCAAGCAACTTATCCAAAAACAAACCCCCAGCAAACAAAAATTACAATGATGAAGTACACTGCATAAGACAAGAAGCAAATCCACAAATCATATGGTGTTTACTTTACTTTTAGATGCCCGAAGAAAAAAAAAATTATTATAATTAAGTACACTCCATAAAATGAGAAGCAAATCCATACATATAATGGTGAAAATGAGAACAGTACAACATAAAATGTGTATAAAAATCTAAACTAACTAACATAAGCTTAAGGGAGGCTGAGTACAGCTGTTAAACATGGACAGAATTCTTTTGGGCATTTTATTGGTTGAAAGATGAGCCCTTCATGACGACGCCCATATAAATATACAAAAACTTCTTTACAAAACCTAATGAAAGACCTCAGATCTCTGAACAAACCTAGATATTCCTTGAGGCAAAGGTGTAGCAGTTCTGTTTGTCTGATTAGGCAATCCATTTGGAACAATTTGTATCTGGTTCTGGCTGACCTGCTGTTGGGACTGCTGCTGCTGCTGCTGCTGCTGGACATTAGCAGACTCGATCGTTGAAGATTTTCCAACCACACCTTGATTGACAGTGTTGGGACCTTGTGGAAACTGAGTTTTTTCGGCTTGTTGAGAGAAACCAGCATTCCGTTGTTGAAAAAATTTGTTCGAAGGGTTGTAATTGTAAGAATTTAAATGCTGAATCTTCTGAAGGACCTCTTCAACAGTAGGTGGAGGTCCGGGCATTTTTGCATGCCTATACCGACAATCAGGACCATTTGGACAAAAACCCAACTTGTACCTGCAGTTACAGAATACCCCAATTAAGTAAACAACTTCCATGCTCTTATTATCATACTGGTTCTTTGTCTCAACATAATATACAAAATTAACCCAAATTAACATGTAGCATATCCATTTTTTACAAAACAAAGATTTCCAGCTTTTCATAATGCAGTACCATTGATATAGTTCCTACATGAATTTCACAATCAGACCAATATTACAGCATACACATTCTTGAAACTCCCCCTTCCACACACTTTTTATACTACAGAATACAGATTTCACACCTACAATATATACATAGCCAAAATACACCATCAGTACCTAAATTTTAGCTTAGGAGCGATTTTAGTCCCTAAAGTTTAAAATAATTGCTTTTAATCCCTAACAAACTTAAAATGATCGCCTTTAGTCCCTAAAAAAACTTAAAAGCGATTGCTCTTAGTCCCTAGCAAACATAAAATGATCACTTTAAGTCCCAATTGAGCAACAACGTGTCAGTTTTTTGATTGGCTGCATCATCTAAGAGACTAAAAGCGATCAATCTAAACTTTAGAGACTAAAATCGCTAATGTACTAGGGACCAACAAAGTATTTAAGCCTCTATATATATACACTCATTCATTGAATCTTGTGCTCCCCCATCCATCTAAGATCAATTGCAAATCCCACAATTCATTCAAACATTAGCTATATACATAACCACAAAAAAAAAAATCACAATCAAAACCGACCCATCTCAATTAAAATCACAAACTTTATAAATAGTTAAAAAAAAAAATTACAAATACATAGATAAATACATACATGTTACACTCCTTGATATCTTCGTTGGTGTGTTTGTAAACGCAGTCCTGCTCGCGGCACTCGCCGTAGAGGCGGAAGAAGCGGCAGACGGGCATCCGCGACTTGTCGTATTGGTGGAGAAAGCCGCAGGCGTCGCCTTTCATACACAGGCTCCGCAACCAGTGACGGCACACCGTTTGCCGGAAGCTCCGCCCGCCCGGCCTATAATTGCCCGCCCCAGCCTCCCCTCCTCCTCCTCCTCCTCCTCCTCCCGATACTGCTGCGTGGCCCACGGCGATAACGTTGGCGTTGTTAGCGTTGTTGTTGTTGTTGGCGGCGTGGATTGCGGCTGATTCGGACTGGATTATGTGGGGTCCGGAGGTGGCCGCAGGATTGGCGGCGGTGGCGGCGGTGGGACCGGCATCGAGGCCGCCTTCGAAGTCGAAGCTGAGGACTCCCTCCGGGTCCTCCATTAGAGAGAGGGAGAGTTTTTTTTTATTTTGGCTTTGGTATCTGTGTTTTCTTTTTTTTTTCTTTTTTTTTTGGATTGGCTAATGAATTAGGGTTTTGGGAAGCATTTAATTTTGAGTTTGAGAGAGAGAGAGAGAGAGAGAGTGTTGTGAATGGAGGGAGGAGTCACGGTTATAGGGCGGCTGGGTTTTGCAACAGTGAATTGGTGCAATTTGTAACGGCAGAGAAAGAAAGTGTGGGTTTGATGAATCATGAATGCTGAGTTTAGCAACAAAAAATAAAATTAATAATAAGCAGCTAGCAAGACAACCTTTTAGTAAAAGACAAATAGCAAATTTTAATAACACTTTTGCAACAAATTATAAGGGGTGGTAAGTTGTTACTAACTGTAATTGATGAGTAAAAAATTAATTAAAGTGATGAGTTCAAGTTAGAAGTTTAGAACCACTAACAACTTATCGTATAAAATTTGTTGAAAATGTTTTATGAAAATGTTGTGGACGTAATACTTTTCGAAAATAAAAAATAAATAAATTTACTTCTTCTTTTTTTAAGAATGAAATACTATTTTAGTCCCTAAACTTTAACAAATGTTTCGAAAATAAAAAATAAATAAATTTACTTCTTCTTTTTTTAAGAATGAAATACTATTTTAGTCCCTAAACTTTAACAAATGTTTGTTTTTCTTCCCTAAACTTTAAAAAGCCCATTTTTATCTCAAAATTTTGTAAAGAATTGTTTCAATAATTTAGAGAAAAATAAGAATGAAAAAAGAATTTTTTTTTTTTTTTTAATAGTTTAGGTACGAAAAGCAAACTTTTAGTAAAGTCTAAGGATATAAATAAAATATTTTTTATAGTTTAGAGATGAAAGATGAATTTTTCAATAATTTAGGGACCAAAAATGAATTTCTTAGAGTTTAAAGATGAAAAACAAACGTTTAGTAAAGTTTTAGAAACCAAAATAGTATTTTACCATTTTTATTTTTTTAAAAGAAAAATACTAAATTACAGGGTTTAGGATAATTTTAATTTTATCCATTAAATTTTTTACGAATTTTAGGTTTAGATTGGACCTCTAATATGAAGTAAAGTAGTCATAAGTAAAGTAGTCGTTAAATGGCATATAATAAGTCATCTTTACAATTGATCTAAATTTAAAACATAATGGATTCTCAAAAAATAAATAAAGAAAGTTATAAAAAAAAAAAAAACATAATCCATAAAAGAAAAAAAAAATAGAACATGCCACGTCATATCAATCATAAACAAAATTAGCATTTTTTTTAACCAAAAACAGAATTAACATTTGATAATAAAATTAACAATTAAAAAAAGATTAAAATCATTATTAATTTTTACCCAAAAAATAAATAAAACACGAGAGCTTCTAAGTTTAAGTTTCAAATCAACATTTTCTCAAAAAATAGGTAAAACATGAGAGCCTTTTTAAGTTTAGTAGGATTCAAATCAATATTTTCCCATTATTGAACTATTGAATTATTTCCCAAAAAAAAAAAAATCAATCTTTTATCTCTTTCTCCTTCCATCTCTTACATGAATGCTCATAATCAAACCGATTCCCTTACACAATGAACAATATGATCATCTTTCTAAACAAAAAAAAAAAATCCTATATGATCATCTACCTCAATTGTTGGAAATCTATCATAATTTCCTTAATTGGGTGTCCAATCGGAATCTTCTTTTTTTTTTTTTTTTTAATTATTATTGGTTTGGTATAAGCGTTACTAGATTGTGGTGACAATTTGGGTATTGCAGTCATGGTGGTTGGGTCAGGATCTTTGGGCTTATGAGTTTTGTCGCGCTGGTAAAGGAGTTTATGGTGGTGCTAAGTTAGCTCAAGAAGGGATTAGGCAATGCGTGTTCGGGCTTTTGGTGGAATTAGTCAGTACTATGTTCGGTGCACGAAAAAGGTAACATAATATGACTTTTCTCTTTTTTAGACCTAAAAAATCGAATTTGATAATTATGATATATATATATATATATATATATATATATAATTCTTAAGAAAAAATTAGTGCCCATTTAAAACTGCAATATATTAAGTGAAAAACTCTTTTAGTGTTCGAGTGTTTGTTAAACTAGTGTATAATTTAGTGCATATGCACGGATACATTTCAAAACGATCACAATTATATTAGGGTTGTAAATGAATCAAGTCATTTGTTGAGTACCAAAATTTCACAAGAAAACTCATTTCATAAAAAGTAAGGAAAGACCATGGGCTTTAACAAAAGAAAGCCCAATTCATGAAGCTAAGAAGGACCATGAAGGCCCAAAATCCCAAAAAGAAGAAAAAAAGAAAGAAATAATAATGACAATAAAGAAAAAAGAAGAGGATCTCAGTCAGGTCAGAGGACATGCAGCAAGGATCCCGGTCAGAGGACATGCAGCAAGGATCTCGGTCAGGCCAGAGAACATGCAGCAAGGATCTCGGTCAGGCCAGAGGATATGCAGTAAGAAGAATTAACATCAAGGCCCTATGTATGTTCAAACCCAGACAAAGGTCATTAAAAATCCAGCAAAAACCAGGTATTATCTTTGTAACCCATGGTCCAAGCCCGTGGGATCCCAAGTGGATAGTAAGGGAGGAATGGTTTGGTCAGTAAGGGAGTGATTTCTGATGAAAGGAGGATCCTGAAGGGTTTCCCTTGCAAGCCCATGGGATCCCAAGTGGATAGTAAGGGAGGAATGGTTTGGTCTGTAAGGGAGTGATTTCTGATGAAAGGAGGATCCCGAAGGGTTTCCCTTAGTTCATATATTCGCTTGAAATGCATGAACCAATGGAAAACTCAGTTCCCCTATATGCATGACACCTCCCCACAATTTCCTCTCAATTGTCATTTTCAACAAAGCTGTCACAGTACATCGAGCAGCCCACCCACTGTTTTGACTTTCCAAGAAAGAATCTTTCATTTATAGCTAAAGCCAAATGCCCCTTTTGAGTTATAATTGCCTAAATAAACTAAACCTCTGCCCAATGCACCTTTTCAGGTTCCAGAGGACATGGTTTTACCCAGCAGACCTGGGGCGTCCTCGCTCGAGGTACTAGACCAGGTCTGCTATAAAAAGAACATTAAGGCATAGCAAAAAAGGGAGATTTCGGGGGGAGAAAAATGGGGATTCAAGGGAAGAGTTCAGAGGTTCAAAACATATATTCTTAGAACTTTAAAAGCCCAGCAAGGAAGAGAAAGAAAGAAACAAAATAAGAGAGCCAAGGTGGAGGAATTTGTCTCATATCCTTGAGATCATTCAAAATATCACTTAGCCTCCAAAGAAGCATATGCCAAAACATGCACACATCAGATATCACTCTCTCCCACAAAAATCTTCATCACCTAACTATCTTGAAAGGTAATGCCCAAGCAAAGCCACTTGAATTTGAGTTCCAAATCCCACAAGTCTTGTGCAAAAACACTAAGTCTGTGAGAATTGGGGTCAGGATCCTCGTGGCTGAATCATTCTCATGAAATTAATTAACATATATGTATATGTATTAAAATGTATATCATAATCTAAGAAACTAACAATTATTTGAAGATATGTGTATTGTATGGCGTGTTCTTATGCAGGACCTATAGAGGTAAAGGGAAATGACCAAAACTCTATTGCACAACAAGCATGGAGAAAGGTTATATATTTTAGAGAATTAGCATTCTGGGTTCTTACAGGCCTAGTACCCCTGGGAACCACGACAGTACGCCCGGGGTACCAAGTGAAGGAACTCTTTTAAATGTTTACACAATAAAAGATAAGCCTTAAATACTCTATTTCAATCTCTTTCTCATTGTGAATATTATGAATAATCATTTTACTTGCTTCGTAAGAGTAAAAGGTCATTTTATGACACTAAAACACTTATAATGATATTTTATTGCTTAGGAGGAATCGCATTTTTCGTCTTGAGAAGCTTTATGTGACTTGCGCACAACTTGGTTTGTAATCAACTCCATTTAGTTACGGTAAACCAAGCCCAGTCCACCAAAACAACAAGTAAAGGGCCCGGGATCCTTGTCTCTACTTGGGCCTGGGTACTATCCAAAAAAGGACCCTCACATTTTGGCGACTCCGCTGGGGACTGGGAAAAAGGAGAGGGAAGAAGCAGTCCCTTCGCAAGCATGGCTCCAGAGCTAGGAAACACCAAGAGGAAGGAAAGTTCCTCTTAGTGCATTCAACATCAAGATTCCAAAAGTGCGGTTTCCTCCAAAGAACGTCCCACCGAGAGACTCTATATGGAATTTTGAGGAACTTCCCAACACAAGATAAGTTTTATGCATCATTATTTTCTCCATTTTACATTTTGAACATAATGGATCATTGCCCTACTCTTTACAAAAAAGGGGGTAAGAGGGGCCATGTAATAATATTTAAACAATCATAACATTGTCTCATTGCTAAAAAAAAATGGAGAAGTGAGCAAATAAAAAAAAAAATTGATAAAATGAAGATTGTATGAGCTACATAATAAAGCAATTGCCCCACATTTGGGGGCTAATGTATTTTCTTTCAAAAAAAAATTTATGATATTGTTTCATTTGTTTAAAAAGAAAAAGAAGAAAGAGAAGCAAGCGAATCAAAGAGGCTTGATGAATGTAAATTACATAGCAAAGCAATCGGCTCACGTTGTGGGGCTAAATAATTTTGCAGCAACTTGATAATAATATCATATGGCGCAGGTTAACAAAATGGACAAGTTCCTTGGCTCCACCCATGGATTTGGCAAAATGGAGTAGTTCCATGATCCCAGCAAAGCTTAGAAGATCCTTGACTCCAGGAAGCAAAGTCTGGGAGATCCTTGATCCTAACAAAGCTGAGGAGATGCTTTATTCCAGCAAGGCTGAGTACACCCTCGATTTCAGCAAAGCTTAGGAGATCCTCAACTCCAGGAATGTAAAGTTTAAGAGATCGTTGATCCTAGCAAAGCTGAGGAGATCCTTGATTCCAAATGAGATCCTAGATTTCAGTAAAAAAAAAAAAAAAAGCTGAATAGTTCCCTGGTTCTAGCCACAGTTCTAGCAAAATGGAGTAGTTCTTTGGTTCCAAATAAAAAATTCAAGTTGTTCCTTGATGGAATAGTTTTCTGATTCTAGCAAAGTGGAACAATTCCTTGGTTCCAACAAAGTTGAAGTACTTCCATGGATCCAGCAAAGTTAAATGGTTATAAAAAAAAAAAAATTGAGGCATCAGGAAAATGGATAGAAGTTCCACAATAGCATCAAGAGAAGGTGGATCAAGCATGATTCAATAACGCCTCATGTCTTGGGGGCTAAAGCCTATTGTGCGGTGGACCTTGAATATATTTTGAAGAAAATCAATAGAAACACTATATTGCAAGTCAGTAGCAAAATCAACATTATTGAAAGCTCAACAACTATACAGTGCATCTATCATTTATTGTAGCTCAACAATTGGGCTCACCCATGGAAATAACAAGATTTGGAGGAGATACAGAGACCACTGGAGGACTGATCCTCTCAATGTACCACTAGTACGTGAAAGAGGGATTGAATAGGAAGCCCACAAAAGTCACTGCCAATCCTAGTCCTTTCATCCAGCACAAAGTAAACTATGTGGAAAATATACTCATGATAAAACGGCTCCAGCTGAAGAATATCCCATTGTTAGGATCCTAGAGGGCTCCCATTTATAGGATCCCAAGGGGCTCCTATCCCAGAAGAAGAAGAAACCTGAAGGGAAGGCAGAATATTGCTTATGAAGGCACGCGGGACCTGAATGTAGCCTACAAGAGGATCCCGGACCACCAACTTACATGATAGCCCAGGAAGAGATCCTGGAGGAACCTGGGGATACGATGAATCAGAATATCCCATCTCCAGGATCCCGAGGGGCTCCTATCCAAGAAGAAGGAAGTAATACCCATGATTTAAGGGATCCCTTGGACAGAAAAAGACAGAAGGAGGAAGGCTAATATACTGCTTATGAAGATCCCGGAGAAATTTTATGGATATGAAAAGGAAGGCATAAATCCTAACAAATGAAGAACTAGAAGAGGTGAACTTGGGGGCTAACCCAAGGAACCTGGGACCTATCCTAACCAGTAAACAGTTATCGGTACAAAAAAAAAAAAAAAAAAAGTAACTGGTGGAACTATTGAAAAATATGAAGATTTATTGGCATGGACTCCTTTAATTTAAATAAGGCATGTCCAAAGGATAAATTTCCTTTGCCTAACATCGATCTCCTCATAGATCCAACTAAGGCAATAACAATATCAACCATGAAGAGACATACCGTGATCAAGGAACTCAAAGAGCTTCTTGCAAAGAATTTCTTACATTAGGAAGTTCACACCAAGACCAGCCTTGGTTACTAGTGGACTATCCAAACTGTTGAAAAATGAGAATGTTTTCATATGGGGAGCTGAGCATCCAAATGTCTTTCATAAAACTTCAACAGATCATGAGTCATTTGCCTACCTTATGGGTACTAGTCCATGGCAAAATCATTATTGTTGTACCTGGGATCCCGATCCCAAGCACACAGAGCATTAAAGGATACCGAAATAAGGTATCCCAACATAGAAAGGGCGTGTTTGGCGGTCATGCATCTCAACAACTGAATCATTACTTTTTCATACCACCAAATCCTATTGGTGATGAGCTCTCATCCAATAAAAGCCCTCCTCCATCAGCCCTTGCGATCTTGAAGAATGGCCTAATGGCTAATATTAATTTTCCAATACAACATAGGTCTAAAGGATCCCCAGAGCTGTCAAGAGCTTAGTTGTAGCAGACTTACTGGTCTAGTTCCCCAAAGAAGAGGAGTACATATTGAGTGAGAAGATCCCTAAAAAAGTAATAGTGGCAGAGATCCCTAGAAAGAAACAAACTATGAGGTTTGTGAAGTCAGCCTCTAACGAGCAATCCTAGAGGAAGCCTTCCTCTTCTAGGATCCCCGTAAGAGGATCCCCCACCTGAAGAAAACACCATGACAGAATCATCTTGGTGGAGCTCCTCTTAGCCGTCAGCTCACCAGTGAGAGCAATCTTAGATGACTCATAAAAGAAGAGTATTTCCATGAAGGATTTGTTCACAGCCAAGAGAAGATATTTTAGAAGATCCTTAGAGAAGGAAATAAATCCTTAACCCTTTGAAGAAAAGAAAAGAAAAGAAATCAGTTCAGCAACCCTACTTGAGAATGGGGGGGCTACGAAGGAACCTTTTCTGAAGATTGAAAAAATAATTCAATGGCCATGAACAAATTTTCCAAGTGACATGGCCCAGGACTTGGGAAGAGCAAACTTTCCATGTACCTAGCTCAGGACTTGGCCAAAACAGATTTTTTCCAAGTGACATGACCTAGGACTTGGAAAGAGCAAACTTTCCATGTACCTGGCCCAAGACTTGGCTATAACAAGTTTCCAAGTGACATGGCCCAGGACTTGGGAAGAGTAAATTTTCCATGTACCTGGCCCAAGACTTGGCCAAAACAGATTTTTCCAAGTGACATGGCCTAAGACTTGGGAAAAGCAAACTTTCCATGTACTTGGCCCAGGACTTGGCCTAGAATAAATTTTCTAAATACATGGCTCAAAAATTGGTCAAGAGCAAAAGTTTCCAAGTACGACCAAGAAACTAGTCAAAAGAAAAAGTTTATGGATACAAGCCATAGCACCTCCTAATAATGCATGCAGATTGTAAGCATATCCCAGTAATGGCTACAACCTGTAGCACGTACCAGCAATGGGCACAACTTGTAGCACATCCCAGCAATGGATACAAGCCATAGCACATCCCAATAATGGGTACAACCTGTAGCACGTACCAGTAATGGGTACAAGCTGTACCATGTACCAGCAATAGATACAAGCCATAGCACATCCCAGCAAAGGGTGCGAATTGTAAGCAAGGCCCAACGAAGAGTACAAAGAGAAAGAGCCTCGAATGGGTATGAAAACCCAAAAGTGGGTGTATAAAGTGCACCAGATTGGCCTCCTTGAAAGAAATTGGTTCAAGGGAGCCTAAGGAAACAAGGAAGGCGTAGCTTAAAAAAAAAAATTCCAAGAGTACATCACTCGAAGCCGCAAAAGCATGGATACTTTTGCAAATCTCTATACAAAGAGATTAGTCAATGACATTGCAAACCAGCTAGCAACATTTCCCTCCTCCTATAAGGTGCAAACTCACCAAAGGCTTGGAGGTACTTCGATTCAATAAAAGAAAGGTACCATTTCGGTAAGCCCACTCATTAGTACCACGTTTGAATATATCAAAACATTGCAAAAAGTTGTGCAAGAGGTATCACCCATGCACTAATACGTTATTCATGTAGATTAAAATGAAAATTCTAATATTTTGATCTTCTTACTTGACCAATTATCAAAAATCAAAATTTT
The DNA here is from genome assembly GCA_019022515.1 of Quercus aquifolioides. NCBI lineage: Eukaryota > Viridiplantae > Streptophyta > Magnoliopsida > Fagales > Fagaceae > Quercus > Quercus aquifolioides. Next base: position 66,032,778 of record CM032328.1, on the reverse strand, counting down.
GAATTCTTGTGTGGTTGAAATCCTCACATGGTTTCATATACATGAAATAATTTTTTTATTGCTATATCTTATTTGGCAATTGGCTTTTCCAATGCATACACTGGGGGCTAAGATAAGATTAAAAATTTTCCTTAGATATATCTTTCACTTGATAAAATTGAGAAGTCTAGTGCAAACATTACTGTACATAAGTTCAGCAACTGTTATTTTCTTTGGCTCATGAACTATATGGTATGTAGCAATTCAACAACAATATAATTGGTGGCATGATACGTGAATAATTTGCGGCAATCTGAAATATTATAAAACCTCTCACAATCTGGAAAAAGAATAAGGCAAAGATCAAGAGCATCCACAAGAAGAGCAAAGTCTTTAGCTAAAGCAAGGCATGGAGATGTTCTTAAGCCTTCTAAGTCATGTCCTCAGGGAAGTTTCTATCTCTTAATACATTTTGAGAAGAGTAGCTAGCCTTGATTAGACTCTAAATCAGCATGTTTATATGATTCAATGATTTATGATATCATGGTCCCATTGGTAAGTCACTATTCATGGACTAAAAATCTCATGTGGCAAACATCTGGGTGTTATTCACCTTAGCCATAGCAAGCATGTACTACAATGCATAGAATATCTTTGGCAAAGTTCATGGGGGCTTCCCTCACTCAACCTATTTTGTAAAACAAACAAAATCTTGTTGACAGAGCAATGCTATCTTATATTGAGATTTAATATGCATCCAATGTGATTTTTGTATGCTACTTTCAAAAAAAAAAAAAGCATATCCTAGAATTGCTTGCAAAAACATTAGTGCTAGAAATATACACTTAGCATCAAATGCAATGCCATTGGTTACACACACACACACACACACACACACACACATATATATATATGTATGCACATGTCATTGTCAGTTTGACAAAGTTGATTTGTTGAATACCAATCTACAACTTAATACTAACATGAAGGTGAATTCTAATCTTTCGCAACATGTTAGTTCATCCCATGAAGGAAGTGTAGCAATTCCTTTAGAGTTTCCCTCAAGAATTATTTGATCTACACATTGGTTCTACAAACCAGGAAAGTGTCCAAGAACAATTTATTTTCTCGCGCGTGGGCTACAGGTAACCCACGAGCTCGGGGGGCTTATGTTGAGGACCAAAATTTCACAAGAAAGCCCATTCCATGAAAAGTAAGGAAAGACCATGGCTTTTAACAAAAGAAGGCCCAATTCATGAAGCTAAGAATGACCATGAAGGCCCAAAATCCCAAAAAGAAGAAAAAAAGAAAGAAATAATATTGACGATAAAGAAAAAAGAAGAGGATCTCAGTCAGGTCAGAGGACATGCAACAAGGATCTCGGTCAGGCCAAAAGACATGCAGCAAGGATCTCGGTCAGGCCAAAGGATATGCAGCAAGAAGAATCAACATCAAGGCCCTATGTTTGTTTATACCCACACAAAGGCCATTAAAAATCCAACAAAAATCAGGTATTATCTTTGTAACCCATGATCCAAGCCCGTGGGATCCCGAGTGGATAGTAAGGGAGGAATGGTTTAGTCGGTAGGGGAGTGATTTTTGGTGAAAGGAGGATCTCAAAGGGTTTCCCTTGGTTCATATATTTGCTTGGAATGCATGAACCAATGGAAAACTCAGTTCCCCTATGTGCATGACACCTCCCCACAATTTCCTCTCAATTGTCATTTTCAACAAAGCTGTCACAGTACATCGAGCAGCCCACCCACTGTTTTGACTTTCCAAGAAGGAATCTTTCATTTATAGCTAAAGCCAAATGCCCCTTTTGAGTTATAATTGCCTAAATAAGCTAAACCTCTGCCCAATGCAACTTTTCAGGTTCTAGAGGACATGGTTTTTCCCAGCAGACCTAGGGCGTCCTCGCACGGGGTACCAGACCAGGTCTGCTATAAAAAGAACATTAAGGCATAGCAGAAAAAGGAGATTTCAGGGGGAGAAAAATGGGGATTCAGGGGAAGAGTTCAGAGGTTCAAAACATATATTCTTAGAGCTTTAAAAGCCCATCAAGGAAAAGAAAGAAAGAAACAAAATAAGAGAGCCAAGGTGGAGGAATTTGTCTCATATCCTTGAGATCATTCAAAATATCACTTAGCCTCCAAAGAAACATATGCCAAAACAAGCACACATCAGATATCACTCTATCCCACAAAAATCCTCATCACCTAACTATTTTGGAAAGCAATGGCCAAGCAAAGCCACTTGGATTTGAGTTCCAAATCCCACAAGTCTTGTGCAAAAGCACTAAGTCTGTGAGAATTGGGGCCAGGGTCCTCGTGGCTGAATCATTCTCATGAAATTCATTTACATATATGTATATGTATTAAAATGTATATCATAATCTAAGAAACTAACAATTATTTAAAGATATGTGTATTGTATAGTGTGTTCTTATGCAGGACCTATAGAGGTAAAGGGAAATGACCAAAACTCTATTGCATAACAAGCATTGAGAAAGGTCATATATTTTAGAGAATCAGCATTCTGGGTTCTTACAGGCCTGGTACCCTTGGGAACCACGACAGTATGCCCGGGGTACCAAGTGAAAGAACTCTTTTAAATATTTACACAATAAAAGATAAGCCTTAAATACTCTATTTCAATCTCTTTCTCATTATAAATATTATGAATAATTATTTTACTTGCTTCGTAAGAGTAAAAGGTCATTTTATGACACTAAAACACTTATAATGGTATTTTATTACTTAGGAAGAATCGCATTTTTCGTCTTGAGGAGCTTTATGTAACTTGCGCATAACTTGGTTTGTAATCAGCCCCATTTAGCTACGGTAAACCAAGCCCAGTCCACCAAAACAACAAGTAAAGAGTCCAGGATCCTTGTCTCTACTTGGGCCTGGGTACTGTCCAAAAAAGGACCCTCACACTATTCATGAATAACTCAAGCTTAGCTCAATAAAAAACTCGTTCATGTTTGTTTGTTTATAAATAAGTCAAGTTTGAGCCTTAGTTTTGAACTTGTTTAATAAACAAGCCTAGCCCAAGCAAAAAAAAAAATTGTTCATGAACAAGCCTAGCCCATGAAAAAAAAATTGTTCATGAACAAGCATAGTCCAAGCAAAAAAAAATTGTTCATGAACAAGCTCGTGAGCTATAAAGCTTGATACAAAACAATCCAAGCATATAGACTCATTTATAATTTTATATGTGTATGCGAAATAAACTTATTACACATATCTTAATAATGATATTGCCAACATGAGACCACTACCCATTACCTTAATTTTTTCCTTCCCTCTAAATTGACCAAACACTACTTTAGACTTTAGTTCCAATTAAAAAAAACAAAAAACAAAAAAATTTAAGTGAGCCAAGTATGATTCTTCCCCATCAACCATCTAATGTAAAATTATGAAACATGTTAGTCTTTTCACGTTCATAATAATTACAAATAAGTATTTGTCTAGTTCTTCACCATCTAACGTGAACGTAAAAATTTTATTTTGAACAATTGTTGAAATTGTAGACAATGAAGGATGAATGATTATGTAAAATTTAAATTTAAATAACGGCTAATCATAAGTGGATTAGAAGCACGATAAAATGAGTATTTTTTTTTTTACATGATTTTGGAGATTTAAGCATTTTAATAATGTAATTTTCATAGATCTCAAACTTGAAAGCTTAATCTGAGCTTGAGTTTGAGTTTGATATTAAGCTCGAGTTTGGCTTGACTAACTAATTAAGCCAAGCCCAAGCCTTTTGGCTTTATCACAAGCTCAAGCTCAAATATTATTTTAGGCTTGTCATAAGCTCAAGCCAAGCCTGAGCTTTTGACTTTTGCTGACGAGCTAAGCTTGAACATGTACTACTCGACAAAACTCGACTCGTTTACAGCCCTAATTATATATATATATATATATATATATATATGAGTTCAAATTATACCTAGTATTAGAGTTACAACTTACACCTTTTTTAAGTCAATGAATTTCTAAAAGATGTAATGGTTTCTTATATGTGTGTGTGTGTGTGTGTGTGTGTGTGTAACCCTTTTCAAAAACCAAGTGCTAAGTATTTAATTTTTTTCCTTTAAAATTTTAATATTAGAATTAAAATTAAAATGAGGTATTAGCCTTAGGATAGGCAGTGTGGGGTGCCGAACACCTTCCCCACCCGTAATTGAACTTCCAAGTCCAAGATATTTGGTTTGAGACTTTTGGTTTACCTTAATTAATTAATTATCCTTGAATTGGTTTTTAGTCAAAGGTAACTTAAAAATAATTAGACAAATAGGTGACTAATCACATCTAATACAAAATTAATGGTTGATGGCGACTCCTAAAAATAAAATAAGAAAAAGAGACACACACACACACACCTCACCCTACACATGCACACAAAGAGTTACGTCGCCAAGAACCCAATGTGCAACAAGCCAAAGAGAAGGAAGAAAGAACCCTAAAAAGCTTTTCCTCTCCCTTTTTAGGGTGTCCACAGGAGTGTTTAAATTTTTACACCCCCAAATTCTAAAACTTCAAAATATAAAATCCAAACACCCTTAAATTTTAGGAAGTAAAATACAAACACCTCCAAACTTTATGGGGGTAAAATTCAAATTTTGAAATGCCAGAGTATAAAATCCAAACACCTCCAAACTTCAAGGGGTAAAATCCAAATTTTGAAATTTCAGGATGTAAAATCCAAACACTCCTAAATTTTAGGAGTGTAGTTTGCAATTCACCCTTTTAGGAATAAATAAACTATACAATTCATTGTAAATGCTTTAAAAATCCATAATTTTAAAACTTTAGCTATTACCTATAATTTATATATATATATATATATAGTTAAAGCCAAAAAACTTAGAGAAATTCCAATTAGATTCAAAATTGAAGTCCAATTTTACGTCACGTGTCTTATCTTATTTTTTTAATTTTGTGTCAATTGAATTATTAATTAGATGCAAAAATCGAAGAGTTTGAATCCAATTAGATTCTAAATTTAATTTCAATTGGAGTTCAATTTTGCACCACACGTCCTATCTAATTTTTTAATTTTTGTAGCAAGTGAGTCGTATATATATATACACACACACACACATATGTGAGTATTTATTTACGTGTAACATATCATGTGAATATTTATTTCAAAGAGTATTTACAAACAAAGCATGTGAAATACTGAACATAGGATGTTAGAGTTTACTACATTACAAAAAATAATACATATAATTTAACATGTGAGTATTTATTTTTTAAAAATTTAGCATGTGAATATATACATGAAAAATAAAAGAGAGGGAAGGAACAATGTCACATTTTAGCAAATTTATCGTCCTATTTTCTCATTCTCATGCACAACATAATGAACCAAAACATTAGTGTAGAGGGGAAGGGGGGAATATGTTAGCTAGATTGGTGTCTATTGGTTCAATGAAAATGAACCATAGACACAAACCTCAAAAATATAATTCCAAATATTCAAAAGAATGCACATTAATGGAAACCTTAAATTTTTACCTTTGGAAAGATGAGCAATTTCTTTTTAGGAAAAATCTTAACTTTTTGGGAAAGTTTTATTTCGAAACTAAGGTTCTCACATTTTTTGGAAAAGGAACTTCTCTTAGTTTTTGTGATATATGGTTTTTTTTTAAATGTAAAAAGCATAAAGAATGTGTTAGTTTTAAGAAAAAAAAAGCTTGGAAAATAAGAGCATTTTTTTTATAAAAAAGAGTTTGTTATTTAAGAAAGGGGATTCCATGGTTTTAATGAAAACCATGGTTATTATTCATCTTTTAAGAATCTAAGATTTATGTTTTGCAATGATAAAGAAAAGAGTTTTTATAAGAATAGGGTTTAAGCTTGAAAATCATCTGTGAAAGGAATTTCAAAAAAAAGGGAAAAAAAAAAAAACACAAACTTATTTTTTTAGAAAAAGATTTTTAAAACCTAAGTTAAAACATGAGAAAAGGGTTTTATTTTTAAAGAAAATGTTTTCGATGGGTTCTCTCATAAAAGGGGTTTTAAGGTTAAAAATCCGTGGGTTTTATTTATCTTGAAGAACAATGTAAGGAGGTTATTTAAAGAAAAATCTTTTTTTTAAAAGGAAATTTCTCTTAAATAAGTCTTAAACCTTATCACATCCAAGCTTATAGACTCTTTTCCATGTTAGGAAATGGGAGTCTTGAAGACCTCTACCATTTTCTCGGAAACATATTCATATTATAATTAGGGATAAGTTTAGGACCCATTTAAAAGAAACTCAAAAAGAGATTTCCATTTTTCTTTTGGAAGAAGATGCACAAAACTTTAGGTTGAAAATCATTCTAAAGAAAAGAAACATTTTGAGAAAAGGATTTGAAAAATGCCCATTTGGAAGGCTTTTATGGATTTAGAAAGGGGACTTTTTTTTTAAGAAGGTACAATTTTAAGAAAATGGATGGCCATTAGAACCATTTTTTTAATCTTTTGGAAAACACACTTTTAGAGGTTTGTTTGCCCAAGCTTTTTTCTATTTGGTATTCTGGGATTTATGGTGCTAGCACCCTTAAACCCTATTACACATGAGAAAGGAAATGGAAGATAAACCAAGCTTAAAGATAAAGTGCATAATTTAAAGGAGAACAATATTTAAAGACTTGAATGTAAAAGCAAGAATTTAAAGAATTTAAGAGCAAGCTTGTATTTAAAGTGATTTAGTGCCCATTTGTTTGGGCGTTTTGAGCCCAAAAGTTGCCTTTTTAAAAAAGCCAGCCCAAGTTTAGTGTTTGGTGAGTATAAAACGCAACTTTTTGGAAAAAGTTGCGTTTTATATTTGTGAAGAAACACGTGTTTGAGTTTTGGACGTGTTTCGGTCCATTTTGTAAAAGCTGGTGTGGGCGTTTGATATATATCCATTGGGGTGAGTTCAATTACCAAAATTGCCCTTCAATAAAGGGCAAGGTGTCTTCTTCAGATCACGCACAGCCTCAGCACTTTTTCATCTCATCTCTCTGCTCTGCGCAAGCAAGCCTCAGCACTTGATAAAAGTCCTCAGTTCTCACGCCTGAAGCTCACTCTCACGCCTCTCATCTCATCTCTCTGCTCTTCCTTTGCCCTGAAGCTCACTCTCACGCCTCTCATCTCAAGCATAATCAAAATACAAACTCAAAAACATAATCTTAAAATTAATCAAACCACAACAATAAAAGCAAAAAAATTCTTGCTCTCATAAAATTGATATAATTTAAACAACAAATCTAAAATCAAAACAACAACAACAACAGATCAAGAACAGAAAGAAAAAAAAAAAAAAAATTGGAACAACAATAAATGATCAAGAAAAAAAAAATAGAAGCCGATCTCTGTGTGTTTGAAGAGGAAACGTATGTGTGTGTGTGTGTTTGAAGAGGAAACGTACAATTTCTCCTTTCTCTCCATGCGTGTCTGTGTGTGTTTGAAGATAATGACACCAAAAGGCAAGCAAGATTATGGAATCAAGTATCATAGAGAGAGCTAGAGAATTTATGGAATCAAGTAGAAAAAGAAAAAAAAAAAGAGCAGAGAATGAGAGAGCTGGAGAAATAAGGAGAAAGGAAGGCTCTGGAATCAAGTGGAATGTAAAGGAAAAAAAGAGAAGATGGAATCCTATGGGTATACGTGTGTGGTGGACAAAATGCAAGAGAAAAAAAAAAGAGGAAACGAATGGATGAAAGAAAGGCAAAGAATTAGAAATCACAATTTAAAAATACTACCACAATATTTTAACAATATTTTCACAATAAATTTTAAGTAATTAGCTAATATTGGTGAGTAAAAATATAATTTCAATGGTGGGTTCAAATTAGAACTAGTAACAACTTTCCATATAAGATTTTGTTATGATTCTTGTGAAAGTATTGCAAAAAATATTGTGGATGTAACACTTTTTGTTGAAAAATATAATTGTTGAGAATGAATAGAAAAAGAAAAAATAAATATTAAAAAAGAATAAATTTGATTAAAAAATAAAGATTAAAAAAGTGGGTAGGCAAAAAGTAAATGTCACTGTTGATTGTCCAAACAGTACAAAAATTTGCCTAACCTGCTGGAGATGCTCTTATATATACATTGTCCTTTTTGGTAATTTATCCCTCAAACTGCCACTTTTATAAGTGCTAGCCAAACATTCAGCTTTTTCAAAAAACACTTTTTAACAGCTTTTACCAAACACTCAGCTTTTTAAAAATGCACTTTTTCATTATGCACTTTTACAAAAACCTGAACCAAACTCACCCTTAAAGACAAGACAATAATGTAAAATCTTGAATTTATAGACAAGACAAGAATGTAAAAGCTTGTATTTAAAGGAATTTAAAGATAAGATAGAATGTAAAAGCTTGTATTTAAAGGAATTTAAAGATAAGATAGAATGTAAAAGCTTGATTTTAAAGGAATTTAAAGATAAGACAATAATATAAACGGGTTGATTTAAAATTCTTTTTAAAGAAATTTCCCCTAAATAACTCCTAATCTCATCATATCCAAGCTTGTGAGTTCTTTTCCATGTTTGGAAAAGGGAGTCTTGGAGACCTCTACCATTTTCTCAGAAGCATACCCATATTGTGCCTAGAAATAAGGTTTAGAACCCATTTAAGAGAAATCCATCAATGGTTTTACCATCTTCCCACTAAGGTTGGTCATGCATGAGAAAAAAATTCTCCACAAACCTTATAGTTAAGAAGATGAGGATTTATAAAAGATATTGGGTTGTTTTCTCTTTTTAAATCCAAGGGATTTAAAGAGAGAAGACAACAAAGAGAAAAATGTAGAAAACAATTTTTTTTTACAAGTGTAGAGAAAGCTTTATTGAATAAAGAGCATAAACAATAACCATACACAAGTAGAGAGATATAGAACAATATGTAAAGAGCAAAAAGAATAGATGAACAACATAAAAAGATGGTATCTCAATAAATGTAATGATGTATTTACAAAGAGAGAATGAAAGAGAATGGTGTAACTATGAACAAAGTTACCCATCTCCATTACAAGGCTTACCAAGCTTACCTAAGAGCTTTGGAGGTGTAAAAATGGTGGAAGAGGGGGTTGGAGTTCTGTTTTGAGAGGGGCTTTACTAACGAAAAGGAGAGAGAAACTATATCTAAAGAAATTTCTAAGAGAGAGAGAGAGAGGATACTTTTTGGGATTTCTGTGCTTGATTTGGAGGTCATCATCTCACCCAAAATGCCTTTATGCACACACAATTTCTTTTTTCGTCTTTTCCCTCTTTTCGACCCTATTTTTGAGCTACTTTTTGGAGGACTTCACGAGCTTGAATTTCTTCACATTTGGTTTCCATGGAAAGATCTAGATTTCTAGTTTCTATAGGTCCTAACCTTGTATGATTTGGAGTTATTGTCGTCGAGATATCACGTCTGGAAGGGAGGTGACACAATGTAGGAAATTTAATAGCACTATTCTTGAAAAATTCATTTCTCCCAATCTGGAGTAGATATTAAGGAGCCTTTTTGTGGAAAGTATATGACTCATCATACTTCAATCTGATTCAGGTGTATTGCACCAGTTGTTACTAAATCGGTACAGTTTATTGCATGAAAACGGTCCAAAAACATCTCTTTTTACCTGAAAATAATAATACATTAAATCAGGATTTTGGTATTTTCTAAATATCTCTTCCATTTTAACTGCGATTTTGGCCTGTGAATTGTTGTTTTGAAGGAAATTTCATGATCTTTAAGATGGTTTACAATTTACTTCGTTTGGACAATTGGTCAATTTTTTCCAAAAATGGTAAGTTTGATTTTGGATTTTTGTTCCATTGTCCAATTATGGTAATTGGGATTTTTTTCACACTGTTTCCTACTTTGGTTTTCAAAATCAAGGTTTTCACCCTTTTTTTATATTTAAATCATTATTTTGGCACATCAGTTGGGGCTAAAAAAATACAGTATCGACAACCCCCAAACTTTGGGGGGTAAAATCCAAATTTCGAAATTTAAGGGTGTAAAATCCAAACACCCGCAAACTTCAGGGGTTAAAATCCAAATTTTTGAAAATTTAGGGTGTAAAATCCAAAGACTCCCAAACTTTAGGGGTATAGTTTGCAATTTAGTCTTCTTAAAATATTCAAAATTCAACTAATCAACTTGACGAATTAAACAAAATACTATAACTTGGAAATTTAATGAGGTCTACTTTCTATAGATCCTTGCTTTTTTTTCTCTCCATTTTACAAATTATATAGCCTTTGTATTTAATCATATAAAATTTCTTGTTGAAAACACCTAATTTACTTCTGCAGCAAGAATTAGAATAAGCGTGAGTTTGGATTGGGCATTTTGCTCAATCCTAGCGTTTTGCATTTTTTTAGTGAGTCCCATGGGTACTGTTCACGGACCACCAAACTCAGCAAAACGCAGATTTCTAGGTAAATTTGGGTCCCACATCACTATTCACACTTTTAAAAATTATTTTACTTCAGTGTTTTCAGCAATAAGTTTTCAGTTTTCAGTTTTCAGCAAATAAGCAATATCCAAACACATCCTAAATGTGGTCATGGTTTGGAATCTACTCCAACTACCTATTGTGAGGAAGATTAGTATGCAATTAGTGGACCAGAGTGTATAGATAAGATCTGTTTGATAGTTTATTTACAATTGAATGACCAAAATTCCATATCCAAAGAGAAGGTTAAATTCAGCTTCTTCTTTTCTATTATGGAAATATTTTATTATTTTTATGTTGGCAATCTTGTTCAACACTAATTTTAAACATATGTTCAATATATTATCTATAATGTTTCTTATTCACTTCTTTTATATACTGATATGTGTATAAATTTAAGATGATTTCAACATATAAAAGGTTTGGTTCCAAACATGTTTAGAGCCTTGAGCTCTAGCTGTCAATAGGAAAATGACATTAGACATTGTTGTGGAAAATATGTTTATCATTTTTATGTTCGCAATCTTGTTCAACACTAATTTTAAACATATGCTCAACATAATATAGCTAATGGTTCATATTCACTTCTTCTACAGACTGATATGCGTTTAAATTTAAGATGATTCCAACACAGAATAGGCTTGGCTCCAAAATGTTTGGAGCCTTAAGATCCAACCATCAATAGGAAAATGACATTAGACATTATCATATGTAACGAACATGACTCACTTGACCCAACCAAACAAATGAGTCGTGTGCATTACACATGACATGATACATGTCATTTTCCTATTTGTGGTTGGAGTCCAAGGCTCTAAATATGTTTGAAGCCAAACATTTTCCTTGTCGAAATCATCTTAGAATAAAACACGTGTCAATCAGTAGAAAAAGCTAATACAACACATGACAAATCCTATGATTTAGATACCCACAAAACTCTAGTAAACCAAATTTCAGTGATGGTGAGAGATAAACAGGGGAAGCTAATCAGTAATTCAGTTCTCAGCACGAAGACCACCATACCAGAAGTAGTAGATATGGAAGCCATTAGATGGGTAGTTCAATGGGCAAGTAGCTAGGGTGTCAAGAGTTTTTAGTAGCGGGTGGGGGAAGACGCGAAATAGTGCATAACAGATGAAAAGCTACATGCAACTATATGGTTAACAGAATCCAAGTCCAACAACTGAAAAAACCAGCTTTAACATTGCTTATGAGTAGGCAACAAGGTGAGTGGCTCATGACTCATGAGTTTGGACATTGGGGGTGGCAAATAATGAAGTACAGGGCTCTTTAGATTTACAGGTCCTGGGCTTCGAGCCTTTGAGGCTAGTCTCTCTTTTGATGCAAATAATGAAGTACAGGGTTCTTTAGTTTTTGGATAATTCTATTAATGTCTATCCTTTTTTGGTGCTAAGAATCCTAAATACTCAATCAATTTATGTTATTTCAATTCTTACTTTCGTAATTTGACATCCAATTTTGCACATGATAAAGGTGATAACACAAAAAATCCAACTATTTTTACATTTGCACAAACCTATTTGGTGAAAATTAACTGATAGAATAAGTAAAATTAATTGATAGAATAAGTAGCAAAAGGGACAATAAAAATGTAAAACATTTCTTACTAACACTCCGTTTGTTTTGAAGTAAAATATTTTCTAATTTTCAAGTGTTTGTTTGCAATTAAAATGTGGTCAAACTTCTAAAATATTTTCCATTGACCGTAAAATCCTTTATAAAATTTTGAAAAATGTTTTACCAAATTTTAAAGGTAGAACATTTTACAAAAACACATAGTGGCTTCCCTCACCCTATTTGGTGGCTAGGTCACCAATCTGGTAGGTTAGGTAACCAATGTTGGCAGTACGATGGCCAAAGAAACTATTTCGACGATTGGTGTTGGAGGTCTAGTAACCGAAACAACTGTGTTTGGCAACTGGTGCAGGAGGTCGGAGCCATCATTCAAACGACCGGTGCTAGCAGTGCGATAGTCAAACCTCCCTTTCTAGCAACTAGTGTCAAGGTTTGGTCACCGGAGACACCATTCTATCCACTTGTGTTGGAGATCTAGTGGCTAGAGACACCATTTCAGCCACTAGTTCTGGTGGTCTAGTCACCAGAGACACTGCTCTGGCGGCGATCACCGAAGTCACTGTTACTACTGCTAGTTCAATCACTATCTCCGACACCAATGACTCATTGACTCTGGTGGTTGAGCTACTGATTTTGGTGGTTTGTTTGAAAAATTTTACTTATTATACCAAGCACTTGAAAATATTTTACGAAAATTGTTTTACATGTAAAATTTTTTACCTGTAAAATATTTTACTTTAAAACAAAAGTTGCTATGCAACTAGTAGCCAATGGCTCCCGAAATTAGAGATGGGTTGGGGCCTTCTCTCATTTCTTCTTAATATATCATTATTATTCATTAAAAAAAAAAAAAAAAAAAGTAGCCAATAAGGGCCATAGAAAGGGATATGTTTAAAAGTGACATATCCTCAAGATTTTTTGAATTGCAAAATAAGATCGAAATCTATAGAGGTTAGGCTCCCTGACTTTTTTATTTTTTTAGAAATAATTTTGAACTTTCATTAAAAAATAACCAAAATCGGCCTAAAAAACATCAAGGAAGTGTGGAGGAACATCCTCCATCCACACAATAAAATATGTGACATGATTAGCATGTCTAACGAGATTATGAGCTACAAAGTTACCATTTACCATGTCTACGAGTATGTGAAAAACTAATAGAACGGAAAGACCCTGCAAACACTTTTGCATCAAGAATTAAATGACCACAAGCAACTAGAGATTCTTCCACGCTCTTCAACGAGTTAATAATCAACTTCAAATCATCCTAACTTGATCATAATAAACAATAAACGAACCAATAGAGTTAAATATAATTAGAGCATCTCCAATTTTTGAGTCTGTTTGTGGGATGGATTAAGCTGCCACTATTCCAATTATTCATTTTAGGTAATAAATAGCATTGTACAAACTCGGTCGTTTGCAAGCAACATGCAACACCAACTCCCATAAACGCTTATCATGATATACAATAACTTTGTGAAATTTGATAGAAATTAATAATTTTGACCTTATTCGAATAGATAGAAATTGATTATGTCAAATAAATCTGTCATCTAACAACTTGTGTTTACCAATCTACACCCAATTCTCTTGAAAGGAAGAGTTTGTCAACGTACAGGATTACAGGAGCTGATGCAGTAATGTAACTTTGCATTTGAATCCTTGCTGACGGCTCTGAAAGTAACATAGTGCAAATCAATACACCATTACAGATACCATAAATTTAAAAGACAAAAAACAATAATTTAAACCACACAAGCTTTGTCCATGCCAGCTGCCCCCATCCCCTTACTTTTTCTTTTGTTGCTTAGACAAACCTCAATTATCAAAAGCAGTATCAAGCATATAAGTACAATTTGGTTTGATTTAATAAGCCCACATCCTTACTCTCTCCTTAACAATGTGAGACAACACCCTCCAGCCCCAAAGGTTTTGGAACAATCAAAAAGGTCAAATAAGTAAGATGGGTATGAATTGTTCAAAACAATTCATAAATTTGATTCAAATACTAAAAGCATTTGAATAGATGTGCATTTTTTTTTTTTTACTTTACTGAGATTTTCAACTGAGCAATTGTATGGTTGTACCAATTAGTTCATGAACTCACCATCTTCATTGAGCTTCTGCAATAGCTGTGCCTTTGTAGGAAGGGCATACATCCCTGCTGCTACAGCTTTCCTGATAGCCCACCCATGATGGGGAGCAAATACCTGTGCATAAGCCTTAGAAGCTGCATCCTTCAGGGAATTTCCCCTGCCAAACGATAATCAGCAACTGTTAACTTTGTCTATCAAGTTAATATTTGTAACAGATTTCTGAATTTCTAGGCAAAAAGGAAAACTGATTATCAGTTGCATGGTACATTATGTCTAATCCCTTCCCGGATTTATAGCCCTTTTGGGAAAGATATGTTTTCAAAATTAAAGCATTTGCCAACCAAGTTCAAAGCATTACTATCTCTACTTGCTTTGAGGGAATACGAAAAGATTTTACTGTTAAATAATTTTCTTTGATAAGTAATAAAGATAGTATTAATCATGAAAAAAGAGCGAATAGAGCACATACAAGATGTTCATGATGGTGAACACAAGAAAAAGCAACAAACAACAACGAAGATAGAAAAAGCAGCTTAGGGGATAATACTAAGGGAAGAAAGAAACTCATTGGTGGAAGAACAAGTCGAAGAACCCCAGCTCCTAGACCAATCAAACAGAGTACTATGGCATAGAGCTTGTAACTGAACATTCGATTTCTCTATAGCCTCAAAGGAGCGCCGATTTCTTTCCATCCAAACAACCCACATCAAACAACCAGGAACCATATTCCAAATGTCTGATGAAAATTTCCCCAGCCAAAAACTCCAACAAGACACCAAACTCTCCACGGAACCTGGCACGACCCATTGGATCCCAAGTACCTGTAACATTCGTACCCACAACGAGTGAGCTACAAGACTGAAATCTTCAAGAGGAAGGCATATCTATTTCCATCTTTTTTGTACCAACAACTGATACCCTGCAGACCCACAAAAATCAACTAAGAAATCTATTTCCTAAGATTTCACTGAGAAAGACTACCTACCTAGTGTCTTCCCAGACCAGACAGAAGCAAGTTGCTGAAATCTTGTGCACTGGCTACAAAGTTGTACCAACGACAAAAAAATCAACGAAAGTTATTAATACGTTACATCATTAGACCTCCTTAATTAGTTGAATCACAAAAAAGATCTTTCACCACCCCCCCCCCCCCCCCACTCCATTTCCCTAAAATTAATTAATACCTTCAACAGAAGGAACGGACACCTTGAATTTTTCTTGAAGTGGTGGGACAAAAACCAAGTGTGGTAGATCATACTGAAACTAAACTTCATGGAAGGTTTGACAATACCTTTCATTTTTCTCTTGGTAAAATACACACATCCCAGGGGTCTAGAACCTATAATCTCACTCCCCCTCCTTACTTTTAAAAGAAAAGGCACTTTGAATTAATAAATTAGTAGGAGCTAACTGTTAACCTCACACCTTCCACTATCCTGGTAGGTTGCTGATGCCAGACTAGTAAAACTAATAAGCATGCATGTAGTCCAATGATACTACCACAGAGAGTAGGTAATATAATTGCATGGACGAGTCTGAGTACACAAATAGGACAAAAGAATAAGCTTAAAACCTTTCAAGGCACAAGCGTCCAAAAAAAAAGAAAAGGAAACCACTCCACTGTAAAAGAGGTCAGGGAAAAATATAGTAACTCGTTGCTCTTTTTTTTTGGTAAGTTTGTCCCAGGCTCACCTCAAAAGCAGTACTCTAACACTTCACTTATGATTTACCTATATTTCTAGTAAAACTGTTAAGAACCTGATAAAGTTCTCAATGTTTAATTAATTTGGTGGTTCTTCGAGGGAAGCAGGCCTCCTAAGATCGGATGAGATTGAGAAGAGGGGAAGTGTATAGGAAGAACTGAAACTAAACTTTGATTATTCTCATTGATGATCTCTTCAGTATACCATACAGTCCTTTTATACATCAACTTGAGACTACAACTAAGATATCCTACTGTAACTGACTGTAACTAACTTGTAACTACTTGACAGTTGTGCTAATAACTACTAACAGTAATCCTAACAGCACTCTAATGCACGTGTGATCAATTAGAATTACACACGATAAATTATAACAAGCACCTGGTAAAATCTAATTATTACACTCACACAGCAGCTATAGCCTGCTCATGCAGCAAGTACAGCCTGCACAGCACAACCACGCACCCTCACCACACCATAGCAGTTCCTCTCATGCACATCCTAGCTTAGCTCATGTACTCATAGTAGCTTAATAGGATCTTGACAAAAACCAAATTATTCTATTAACTGTAAAATACTAGTAACCAATTGGTTCAGTTGGAAGCCAAATTGTCACTCTCACTTTTATTGCTAGGTAAGATCTGAAACTTAAAACTACCTAAGGCCAAAGTATTTAGCACTTGAATCAACCCAATACCATAGCTAAGCACTTAAATCGGCCCTTAAGCCTTTGTTTATCCAAATCCAGCTTTGACCCAATACCATAGCTAAGCATGATAGCCTTTCAAACTTCACTTGTTTCTTTAATTCTTTTCTTATCAATAAGTAAGAATTCTTGTAGAGAAGCACCATAAAAGAGAGAGAGAGAGAGAGAGACTTTTGCAATGGGAGATTCACAATTCCAAATGAGCAACTTCCCTCCTATGGACACAACGTTAAGCATAACAAAATTTCAAATGAATCCCTTAATTTTAATTCCCCTAAAATTCCCTTGCCAACTCAAACAATTTGATATAAGGTGCGCAAGATTGCCAAACCACCTTCCAAAGAAATACTTCATCTCCATTGTCCCTCAATATTTTTAAACAAGGCAATTACCTTGATCTTTTTAATATTTGACATCCAACAAAATATCTGATTTTCACCTGAACTATTTACCTTGCCTCCATAAAGCTACCCAAAGAACACACCACCGATCCATTTGCATACATTTAAGTACCCCTTGAGACACAAGTGCACCCTCCTAGAATCCTCAGTCCTTGACAAGATAATATTACTAGAAACACATACACACTTTAAGTAAAAAAAAAAAATTAGGTACTGCAAGTTTGATCAGAATCAATGGTTACCACAAGTAAAACCAGATCAGATATTTAGCATTGCAAGCCTTAAAATATTATACTTCTACAGTGAAATTTTCAACTCTATAAGTTTGTATTAGCAGAAAATGCCAGCTTTTTTTCAAAGCCTCACTGGATGTACAATTATACTTTTACTTGATGTACTTTTTCAACAAAATAAGCCACTGGAAGTAAAAAAAAAACCCATCCAAACACACTCATACTCCTTTGACAACAAATTTGGAAAACAAAATTGAATATTTGATCATAGTAATGGCAATTATATAACCAGTCAATTATTTACCATTGCAAGCTTCAAAATCACATTTCACATTAACATCCAACCATAAATACCCAAAAAAGAATTTAAAATTCTGATACATTCAACAGTTTCATCACATGATCAGGTAGATATTTATGCAAATCAGACACAGTCTACCCAAATTTACTCAAGTTTGCCTTACTTTATTTTCTTCCAAATCATATGTTAATATCTATCCGGTCCATTTGACATGGACACCGGTGTATTTCTTGGCTTGTCCTCTTCACCATTCTTTCATATCTACTACAGCCTCTAATAAAATTAGATTCCACCAATTCTTAGTCTGGCTAACTCTAAAATTAATCAGTTCTAAAGTTCCTCATCAAAGTTTCAATTCGTTTTTCTTTTTGATATGTAAGTTTTGGCCCCAAGGGGAAGTAGAAGGGGGGATTCTAAGTTTCTAACTAGTGACATCCGCTTCACGAGGCATGGTCCTCGACCAATTGTGCTCCCCCTTTGAGTTTTCACCTAAGTTTTAATTTAAACAAGTTGTTATATCTTGGCAGAAACAATTTTCCCTATTTTTTGAGATAGTTTCTACATATAACGTCCACTCCTGATGATAGCTTTATTATCAGGCCAAGACACCAATCAGTTTTTAGTGTAGGCGAGGATTGAAGTTCAGATCTCGTATTCAACCGTCAGAGATTTTACCAGTTGAGCTAACTGGAACTCACAAATTTCCCCTATTTGATTATACTGTCTTGTAACTACATAATCTAAACCTTTCGAGCTAAGAAGCACGGACACTCCAAAATCCCCCACCAAGCCGGACAAGCTGGTTATCAAAATTATATTTTGATGTATGCAATTTACTTTGAAAAACTTCTAATGAACATAAATTATGTTTATAAATAATATATACGTATACACCAAAAAAAACTATGTGAAGGAGTTGTTGGTAAAGGTACACATACTCAGTAACTAGAATTTGTTCAAAGAGAACCTTAACCATGTCGATCCCACGTTTGACTCGCAAGAGATTTCTGGTATGACTACCACCTTTCTTCACAGTGTTGGCTTTTACATCTCGCTCAACCATAGCCTGCAATGTCCCAATCGACTTCGATGCCTCCACCAGATCATTCACCTGTTATCACAACCAAATCAATCTCAATTAATACCAAAAAAACCTTCGAATCATTCATGCAGTAATATCATATTATTCAAAACCCAAGAGCTTTACCTTGGCGACGTAGTCCATCTCGGCGAACTTGAAGGCGATGCCCAAGCAACCGAAGAGAGGCGAGATGAGAGAGCAGGCTCGAGAGAAAGACGCGACCTCGACGTCATCTGGGGTCTGGGAATTCACGGTGGCTTCGAGCTCCTGGAAGGCCTCGGAGATTTTCCTCAGAGGCTTATGGTTATCCGCCATTTGGTGAACTTTGGCTGTGTTTCTGAGAAAGATGAGAGAACAATGCTCTTTGCTTGGTTTCTTGTTATTGTTCGTTGTTCACTCGTTTGAATTGGAATATAAGTACATTCACGCTGTATTTATTAATAAAGAAAGATGCTTATAAATAGGAAGTCTTTTTGATTCTAGTCTACGACACTTTTTCTTTTGATTGGAGGATGAAAAATAGGATGGTTGACGTTTTAATTATGAAAGGTATCTTTTTCAGCGTTACTCGTCCGACACCGTCAACTCGTCCGACATGAAGAAAGCATGAGGTGTGAGAGAAGTTAAAAAAAATATGTAAAAGTAAAATGGTAAAAAGTTAGAAATTTAAAATAAAAAAAAATTATTCATGGGTTGAAATTACTCAAAAAGTGACTTTTTAAACTTTTAATCTCAATTATTAATTTTTTTTTTTTATTGCATGAGGAATAGTCCTAGCTCTCAATTTGGAGAAAGTATATCTTGGGTCTGTTTGAATAAGCTGTTTTAAAAAGTACATTTTTAAAAATTAGCGTTTTGAAAACACTATTTTTAAAACCACATATAAGCTTTTGGTAAAACTTATGAGAACATTGAGAAGAAGTTTTTTTTTTTTTGGTCAACTGAGCATTTGATCTATATTTGTCTAAAATTATTGTTTGAGCATAAATTATCAAAATAGGACACAACTCTAACACCAAAGTACACTCATAAAATAATTTTAGTCAAATTCCAATCATCCCACCACTATAGCTTTTCACCAATCTCAATAATAATATAACTTTCCCAAATCAGACCCTACCATCTATTCTAAACCACAAAAACAAAATAAATTTGAAAAGTTGAAACCTGATGGGACTGACGAAATCAAGCATAGATGAGACAAACTGTGATGACGAGGCAGTCCCTTGATGACGAGTAACCACATTACTGACGAGTAATCACTTCACTGACGAGGTTAAACATCTCATTGAATGCTGCCAGTAAACTCCCCGGACGGTTACAGAGCCAGCTATACAGACCGTTGGAGGAAGTTAAAGCAACATTATGAGGCCATTGAATCCACCATAACTGCCTCAACGGCTAGAAGCTGAATCAACATATATATATATATATATAGCCCCCACACTGCCAAGGAAGAGGTACATTTCATACATACACACTAAGAGATTATTTTTCTATTATCCTTACATTGCTCACTCTCTAAATAGCAATTGATACTGACTTTGGCATCGGAGGCTTTGTGGCAGGCACCACACCGGTGACCATTCTCGAAGAACACACTACTTTGCAGATCGGAGTCCATTCTTGTCTGCACATTTTGACTGACGAATTTACGTTTCATCAGTTTGGCGCCGTCTGTGGGGACGACATTTTCGTGTTCAATCTCGAAGAAATAGTTTCCACTCAGCAATCGCTATCAGATGGAGTCCAATCAAGATTCCACATCCTTGGCTCAGCAAGTTTAGGCTCTCGCAGCCACTGTAGAAGAACTGACTAGGCAAAATCAAGAAATGAAGTTACGACTTCAGCAAGAGGGGAATCGATCTAAAGGAAACCGAGATGACGAGAGAGATAGCCACAGAAGAAGTGACCATCAAAGGCCCGCTACTCCAACCGAGCACAACTCAAATCTTCTTCAAGAGATGAGGAGGGAGATGGACAAACTTAGGACCGCCATCAGGGAGAAAACAGAGAGGAGTGTAGATCAACTGGTAAGGGCGACGGATTCGCCATTCACTCCAGCGGTCCTTGATTGTCCAGTACCGTCAAAGTTTCGGTTGCCCCAGCTTGAACCATTCGATGGCTTAAAGGACCCTCAGGATCATCTTAACACCTTCAAGACGACCCTAGGACTCCAGCAGCCCCCAGACGAAATACTATGTCGCTCTTTCCCGACTACCCTCAAAGGAGCTGCAAGGGAGTGGTTCACGAAGCTGCCAACGTCGTCAATCGACAACTTCGAGCAATTAAGCAACGCCTTCCTACGTCACTTCATTGGAGGACAGCGTTCTAAGAGAACCGCGGACCACTTACTTACCATCAGGCAAGGAGAAAAGGAAACTCTAAGGTCGTACATGAAACGCTTTACTCGTGAAACACTAGAGGTAGACGAAGCAGATGATAAAGTGCAACTGACGACCTTTAAGGCAGGGCTGAGGTCCAGAGACCTCGTTGCATCACTCGTAAAGAATCCCCCAAAAACGATGGCCGAGATGCTCATTAAAGCATAAAAGTACATGAACGCTGAAGACGCATTAACAGCCATCAAGGATTCAGGAAGGCCAGGGGACAAAGAAAGGAAAGATGACGATCGTAGGGGGCAAAAGCGGGAGCGCTCGAACCGTCGAGCCAGTGACGGTATCAGGAGGAAAGACGATAAGGGATCGCAAATGGTAAAATTCACCCCTCTTGTTATGCCTATTGATAAAATTTTAACGCAGATTAAGGACGAGAATTACCTTAAATGGCCGCGACCACTGCACTCATCTCCTAGCGTCCGTGACAAGAATAAGTACTGCCGATTCCACAAGGATCACGGCCATTATACCGAAGATTGTCGAGACCTCAAAGAGCAGATAGAGGAATTGTTACAGAAGGGGAAGTTACAGAAGTTTGTGAAGAAAGGGGAATTCAGGAGGTTCCAAGGTGGAAACAAGGGGCAGCACGAATCTACATCTGGGGACAATGATCGTCAGATACAACCTCCCCAAAATGTGGTCGGGGAAATACAGACAATCACAGGGGGACCCGTCACAGGAGGCTCGTTCAGGTCCCTTCAAAAAGCCTGTCAACGTCAGGTGAACAGCGTCCATACGACTCCCCCGTTGAAGCAAAGACGAACCGACCAAGACATGACTTTTAATGAAAACGACGCCAGGGGAGTGAAGCAGCCCCACAACGACCCCCTGGTCATAATGCTTACCATAGAAGGGTTCAACACCAAAAGGGCATAGTGACGTTGACAGTGACAGTGGGGACATACCCGAAGCAACTGACCCGTCAGCTGGACTTCTTGGTGGTGGATTGCCCCTCCTCCTATAATGTCATCATTGGAAGACCTGCCCTCAACAAGTGGAAGGCGTCCACATCTACCTACTGCCTAAAGGTAAAGTTCCCAGTGGAGAACGGGGTTGGTGAAGTTAAGGGAGACCAAGTCTTAGCTCGAGAATGCTACCAGGCCGTGTTGGTCGCGAAGGAAAACCACACCTGGATAATTGAAGAAAAGGAGGAAGAAAAGGTGGAGGCTCTAGAAACAGTACAACTAACTGAAGGAGAAACAACCAAGACGACTAGGATAGGGACGACCTTAAGCCCCGAGATGAGGACAAAGCTCGTCCAGTTTCTTAAGCAAAACCTGGACATCTTCGCCTGGAGCCATGACGACATGCCAGGTATATCCCCGGAAATCATCCAACACAGGTTGAATGTGGACCCAGAGAAGAACCCCGTCAAGCAAAGACGAAGAGTCTTCGCACCAGAAAGAGATCAGGCAGTCGCTGACGAAGTGAAGAAGCTCTTAACTGCAGGTTTCATCAGGGAAGTGTACTATCCAGACTGGCTGGCCAACACTGTTCTGGTAAAGAAAGTGAATGGGAAGTGGAGGATGTGCGTAGATTTCACGGACCTGAACAGGGCCTGCTCGAAGGACAGTTTCCCCCTTCCATGAATAGACCAGCTTGTAGACTCCACAGCCGGACACAAGCTATTGACGTTCATGGATGCTTTCTCAGGATACAACCAGATAAAAATGGCTGACGAGGATGAGGAGAAAACGGCCTTCATCACCAGCCAAGGCCTCTATTGCTATAAGGTAATGCCTTTCGGACTAAAAAATGCGGGCGCTACTTATCAGAGATTAGTGAACAGAATGTTCGGCAAGCAGATAGGCAGGAATATGGAGGTCTACGTGGATGACATGCTCATCAAGAGCAAAGAAGAGCTTACCCATCTGGACGACCTCAAGGAAACATTCGCTACTCTCAAACAATACCAAATGAAGTTGAATCCAAGTAAGTGCGTTTTTGGAGTGGCCTCAGGGAAGTTCCTGAGATTCATGGTATCCCATAGAGGAATAGAAGCAAATCCGGAGAAGGTTCAGGCCATAATCAACATGGCGTCACCTAAGACCGTCAAGGAAGTCCAAAAGCTCACAGGATGAATCGCTGCCCTCAACAGATTCATCTCTGGAGCAACGGACAAATGCCTCCCCTTCTTCAAGACTCTGAAGCAGGCCTTTGCCTGGACCGACGAATGTGAAGCAGCTTTTCAAGAGCTTAAACGCTACTTGAGCAATCCACCTCTCCTAAGCCCGTCAAAGGAAGGTGAGAACTTGTATCTGTACCTAGCCGTTTCGTCTACAGCCGTCAGCGCAGCTCTGATCCGGGAAGAAAACAGGATACAACTCCTAGTTTATTATGTCAGCCAAGCCTTTCAGGGGGCTGAGTCCAGGTACCCAAAAATCGAGAAAATCACGTTCGCGTTGATAATAGCCTCACGCAAGCTTAGGCAGTATTTCCAGGGGAATCCGATCTGGGTGATGACGGACCAGCCTATTAAGAAGTCCATGAGCAAACCAGAGGCAGCAGGGAGAATGGTCCAATGGGCAATCGAACTTAGCCAATTCGATGTTGAATATCATCCTAGGACAGCAATTAAAGCACAGGTTTTGGCAGAATTCATCGCAGAATTTACCCCCTAAGATGAAGAGGAATTCACTGACGAAAAAAGCCAATGGACAGTACAAACCGACGGTTCGTCAGCCCAGAAGAGAAGGGGAGTAGAGGTCGTCATAACCACCCCCGAAGGAGATGTACTAAAGTATGGAGTCCAGCTGAAGTTTCCTGCCACCAATAACGAGGCCGAATACGAAGGAGTTCTGGCCGGTTTGAGGCTCGGAAAAGAGCTTGGAGCCAAGAACCTGTTGGTCCAAAGCGATTTAAAACTAGTAATTCGGCAGATGAGGGGAGAATACGAAGCAAAAGAAGAAAGAATGCAAAAGTACCTCAAACTGGCAAAGCACCTGGCTCGAGAGTTCGAGAAGGTGGAGTTCGTGCAGATTCCCAGAAGTCAGAATGTAATGGCAGACGAAGTCTCAAAGATAGCCTCGTCCGATGGAGGAGAATTGGACGAAGGCCTGACGATGGAAGTCCAGAAGAACCCCAGCATTGAGGAAGTTCTGACATTCGTAATCCAGAGCACAAACAGCTGGATAACACCCATCATATCTTTCCTTCAGGACAGGCACCTCCCACAGAGTACAGAAGAAGCCAGGAAGATCAAAAAAAGAGCAGCCAGATTCATAATCCTCAACGACGCCCTATACAAGAGGGGCTTCTCCATGCCTTACCTAAAGTGCGTTGACGAGGAAGAAGCAAAGTACATTCTGCGAGAGGTCCACGAAGGTATTTGCGGGGATCATGCTGGTCCCAAATCCCTGGCAAGTAAGATAATTCGAACAGGCTATTTCTGGCCCACTATGCAGGCAGACGCGGCTGATTTCGTCAAGAGATGTGACAAATGCCAACGGTTCGGAATTGTGCAGTGACTTCCAGCGGAAAAACTGACGACAATTACATCACCATGGCCGTTTGCACAATGGGGAATCGACATCGTCGGCCCACTGCCCCAGGGTAAAGGTCAGGTAAAATTCTTACTTGTTGCCATTGATTACTTTACAAAATGGGTTGAAGCAGAGGCACTGGCCACCATAATCGAAGCAAAAATACAGAGCTTTGTATGGAAGAACGTCATTTGCAGGTTCGGGATTCCAAGGACGATCATATCAGACAATGGACGACAATTCGACAGTCAAGGCTTCAGAGAATTTTGCTCAGGCCTAGGCATCAAGAACCATTTCTCATCCCCAGGCCACCCACAAGCGAACGGACAAACAGAGGTGACGAATCGAACATTGCTCAAGATTATTAAAACGAAGCTGGACGACGCGAAGGGAGCCTGGCCGGAAGAATTGCCCAATGTCTTGTGGGCGTACAGGACAACAGCGAGAACGCCAACAGGAGAGACCCCCTTCAGACTCACCTACGGCACTGAAGCAGTGATCCCGGTCGAAGTAGGGGTAACCGGCATCAGGCGAGAAGCATTCATTGAAGAAGACAATGACGACCATTTGCGAGTCAATCTGGATTTCCTAGACGAAGTAAGAAATAAAGCCTGTAGAAGGATGGTGGAGTATCAACAGAAGATGACAGACTACTACAACAAGAGAGTAAAGCTCAGGCAACTTGATATTGGTGACCTCGTCCTTCGCAAAGTAACCCCAACAACCAAGGACTCTTCTCAAGGGAAACTCAGCCCCACATGGGAAGGACCCTACCGGGTCATTCATTACTCCAGGAATGGCAGCTGTCACCTGGAGACCATAGACGGACAAAGGCTCCCCAGACCATGGAATATCGAACACTTGAAGAAATACCATCAATAAACACAATCATGACATGTATTCATTATTCATTGTTGAAACTAATAAATGAGTTATTCAGATGATGTTTTTCTAAGAGCAGGCATATCCAATTACAAAAAAGCCAAAAATGGCCAAGTAGCAAGAGACCGCTCTGACGGACGTAAGCTACTGACGATGACAAAATCCTTGGAAAAAAGGTGTAAGTCACAAAAAAGCCAAAAATGGCTAAGTAGCAAGAGTCCGCTCTGACGGACGTAAGCTACTGACGATGACAAAATCCTTGGAAAAAAGGTGTAAGTCACAAAAAAGCCAAAAATGGCTAAGTAGCAAGAGTTCGCTCTGACGGACGTAAGCTACTGACAGACGTGAGTCATAAAAAAGTCAAAAAGAACAAGGGGCTGAGTAGCGAAATTCTGCTATAAAGAAGAAGATATAAAAGCTTCACCAAGCACATCACATAGGCAGTTAAAAGCATGCAAGTTACAGACGCAGGTAAAATGCAAAAAGAAAGTTAGAGCAAAAAGCGTGCAAGCAAAATTACCATTGTTTTTACAAACCCATAAACACCGGGTTAAGACGTTGATCAAAAAAAAAAAAAATGTCTCAAAATAAGATTTACAAAAAGGCCACGACGGGCCATGATAAAAAACATATGCTGTTAAAAACTTAAGTGCCAAGTTCAGGCTTCCGAGGCGGGATGGGCGTCAACAGATGCAGCATCGTCAGCAGGGGCAGTTTCTGGAGCGTCACCAGAGGGAACCACGAAGCGAGCAGCTTCATCAGCTGCCATCTCTTTGTCCACTTCTTCCAAATCCAGGTTTTCAAGATCGACGCCAGTTGGATGCTTGACCAGGTACCTTCGAATAAGCTCAAAGCCTTTAAAGTACCAACTGAAGAGCACAGTGTTGTACTCGTCAGTAGTCTGAAAAGCTTCAACAGACCTGGCCGCGATCGTCTTTAACGATTCCTTGGTACTCTGGAGTTGCTCGTCCTTTTCCAAGTTCAGCTAGCGCTCCACCCTAAGGTCATTGCCCAGCACCTTGACCTTCTCCTTCAGTGCATTAGCCTCGTCCATTGAATCGATGAGGTTCTTCTTCAGCTTTAAATTCTCAGCCTCCAAGGCTTGCACTCTTGACGAAAGAGATGCCAACTTGGCCTCTTGAGTAAGATACTCAGAGGCAATATGCAAGCTCTCTCCCAGTGCCTAAAAAGAAGTATCAAGTCATGATCAAAAAAAAAAAAAAAAAAAAAGAGGGTTTGCTCTTGAAAGGAGTAGAAACAATTTACCTGCACAAGTTTGTGGACGTGACCACCAGCGACGGTGTTAAACGGAACCCCAGAAAAAGCCTTCAGGTCATCAGCCGTCACGATGCTGTGGGCCCTTTCAACTGCCAACCTCTCGTCCTCCCAGACAGTAGAGCGACGAGAATCCCCTTTTTCCTTTTCCTTCTCCGTCAGGCGCGGCCTCTTAGAGATTGGTGTAGGGAGCTCCTCCACTGAAGTAGACGGGGAAGCGGTCCTCGTCGTCTCAGTGCCAGAGACAAGAGGAGTGACGGAGGCCGGCGGAGTGGCAGAAGGACCTCTCCCTGTCACCCGCACATTCTTTTTGCCTATGTTCGACAAGGGTTCGTCTTTCTTTGCCCTCATCTTCGCATACATGTCCTAGTTAAATTTGGACGTCATTTATGTCAAAAGAAGAACATTAGTTCCAAATAAAAATACAAGAAAGCAAGGAGGAGGAAAAGTACTGACAAAGTTGGAACTTACTTCTCTTTCCGTCTATGTCGAGGTTTCGCAAGACGAAGGCAGAAGGTTCTGGCCCGAGGCAGTAAAACGCAAAAGTCCTGGGATTAACGAGGTCGTCCCAACTCTCGATTGTTTGCGCGTACACGATTGCCTTCTCTACCCGCTCTCGGTACCTACTCTTAAGCTTAGGTTGTTTCTTGACTGCAAAAAAAAAAAAAAAAAAAAAAAAAAAAAAAAAAAAAAAAAAAAAAAAAAAAAAAAAATTTAGCAGCCATAAGTGTAAACACAACAGAATCCGAAAAGCGAGGAGGAAAATATTGACGCACCTAAAGTCGGGGTTTCCCACCGACGACGTAACCTGGGGAGATCACCCCAAAACTCGCCCGAGGGTGTCTCAAAATCGTCCCCAGACACAAAGAAGAACCTCGACTTCCAGTACTTGAAAGAGGACGGTAAACCCTTGACGATCCTGGTCCTTCTCTCCCAGGGCACCAGTTCGTAGTACCCATGCTCCTTAGATGCTCTCAGACGGTAAAGGTAAACAAGCTCGTCAACCCTGAGCATGTCCCCGTCATTGGCAGCCAACCAGATCCCCATACAGCTCACCAGGATCCTCCACGAGTTGGGCATGAGCTGCCCGGGAGCAATACCAAAATGGTCCAAAAGCTCTATAATGAAAGGATGAATCGGGAACCTCAATCCACAGACGAAGGCAAACTCATAGAAGCATACCTCCCAGGGAAAGTGGTGACAAGCCCATTCCCCCTCTCCGGGCAGACGAACCCTAACCTGATCTGGGAATTGAAATCTATCCCTAAATCTACCCAGAGTATCCGCGTCCAGACCACACTCCTCTTCCAGAGCATAAAAAGCCTTAACCTCTCGGGGATTGGAAAGGGCTGTATCCTGGTCCGCTGGGTTACCGCTAGACGATAACCCAGTCTCAAGCTCACTGGATCTAACTTCTGACATCGTCCTGCCCTCCTTCACTAAATCGTCAAACCAATCAAGCGATTGACGCAACAAAGGCAGTAAATCTGCCAATACCACAGCCAAACTACTACCCTCGTAAATAAAGTGTTCAAGATAAGGAAAATTCCCTAATGACCCTCCTAGTCGAGCAAAAAGAAATGAAATTGAAGGGCAATCTAGTCTGACCTCAGCACCACTACTCATGGGAGACTAGAAACCACAAAAATCTATACCCCAAAACCAAAAAAAAAAAAGAAAAAAAGAAAAAACGACAAGGAAAGAAGAAATGGAAAATCAGAGAGTTGCTACAGTACATATAAACCAAATGAAAAAGAGTAGAAGGAAGAACATACCTTGAGCAAAGGAAAACTATAGCGCTACACACCAGTCGAAAAGTAAAAATTACAGGAAGGAAGAGTGGAGAAGAAGAAGGTCGAAAGGTTTTTTGAAAAAAGTAAGAAAGAAAAAAGAAAGGAGGAAGTTTGAAACCAAAGGTTGGAAAGCTAAAAACCAGCGGGAAGATCAATAAAAACCCACCGTACGGAGCATTAACTCCCCTAATCAAAGTATGCCACGTAGGCCACGCCGTAACGCATTTAATGCGGCTTAGAAAACCCAACCGCTTGCAATTCAAAAACTTTTCACCTTCCCTGGTCAACATGACATGTCACGACGACCAAGGAATCCGAGGGCAACTGATGGGACTGACGAAATCAAGCATAGACGAGACAAACTGTGATGACGAGGCAGTCCCTTGATGACGAGTAATCACTTCACTAACGAGGTTAAACATCTCATTGAATGCTGCCAGTAAACTCCCCGGACGGTTACAGAGCCAGCTATACAGACCGTTGGAGGAAGTTAAAGCAACATTATGAGGCCATTGAATCCACCATAACTGCCTCAACGGCTAGAAGCTGAATCAACATATATATATAGCCCCCACACTGCCAAGGAAGAGGTACATTCATACATACACACTAAGAGATTATTTTTCTATTATCCTTACATTGCTCACTCTCTAAATAGCAATTGATACTGACTTTGGCATCGGAGGCTTTGTGGCAGGCACCACACCGGTGACCATTCTCGAAGAACACACTACTTTGCAGACCGGAGTCCATTCTTGTTTGCATATTTTGACTGACGAATTTACGTTTCATCAAAACCCAAATCACAAACAACGAAGTGAAAAACTAATGGGGGAGAGAGAAAGAAAGAGCTTGCAGCAATGGCATTCTCTAATTGTGATGATTGAGCTTGCAGATGATGCAATTGAAGCTATGTCAGTGCGTCTTCTTTCTATTTCCAATATATATTGCAACATGTGATTTGGGTACACTAGGTTTAAGAAGCCTCTACCTAGTGTGTCACGACTCAAATCCATGGAACATGAATTTAGATGCATGACTAACTTGCTAATCTTACATAACTCATTAAACATAATTAATTTAAACATAGTTCAATAAAACTCCAAATAAACAATGCTCTTAATAAATCTTTTACAATACTAAAATCCACAATTTAGAATAATCTCCAAAATACTATGAGATCTAAAGCGGAATAAAAATAACTAATAATCATTTAGGACTTCAAGTATTATTGACTTCGCCTAAAAACTCCCACACTCTTAACATGATCCACATAACAGCATTAATCAAAACTCATTTTACCATGAGGAATGCAGTAGCCAACACTTTAGGATTTAATATATGTGAGGGATTTCACAATTCGCTCCAATACCAATGGGCTTGGTCTGCGATCGAATGCTATAAAAGATTTGTGCCCCTCATCCTTCACCAATTGGTGGTTGGATGGATTGGTAAGGCACACGGTCCGACAAGTGGTATCAGAGCCAAGGTCATAGGTTCGAGTTGTTGGAGCCGCATTGTGAGGGAGGGATTGTGAGGGATTTCACAATTCGCTCCAATACCAATGGGCTTGGTCTGTGATCAAATGCTATAAAAGATTTG
Organism: Quercus aquifolioides; assembly: GCA_019022515.1. Taxonomy (NCBI): domain Eukaryota; kingdom Viridiplantae; phylum Streptophyta; class Magnoliopsida; order Fagales; family Fagaceae; genus Quercus; species Quercus aquifolioides. Next base: position 66,002,807 of record CM032328.1, on the reverse strand, counting down.
TGCCCCTCATCCTTCACCAATTGGTGGTTGGATGGATTGGTAAGGCACACGGTCCGACAATATATAACCCCAATGCAAACGGTTGGCCAAAACCAATATGATTCTATTCATGAATTTAACATTCATTGACCCTACGGATTTAATATAAGAATTTTGGTATGAAATCTCAAATATGTCATTATCCTTTTAAAAAATTGTAGATGTGTTGAACCCCTTTTTTTTTTTGACGTGTTGAACCTAAATGGTTCATTATGTTTAGGAATAGTCAACACCTAGGCATAGACTATCAAAGCTATCAATAAGAGAAAATAGGACTTTGAGAAAATGAGAGCTAGCTAGTGAAACATGTGTGGGGTCGGGTGCAAATTGTCCAGCAAATCAGAATTAACAGTATGGTATAGATTAAACTGCTTTTAATATTTGGTAGAAAAATGGTTCTTTTATCACACATGAGCCTCCCACTTAGTCATAACTCTGTGTCATTTGACTCATAACTCCGTGTCATTTGACTATGAATAGCAAATTGTGACCAAATATTTTGTGGCTAGCTAGCCTCCCAAGTTTCCTAGCAAAAGACTTTTTCTTTGTTATTGATTTACTACTACATTGGGTTAAGACTTATAAGCCTTATTGCTCATGGTACGGTACAATTCTGTTGACTTGCTTTTCTATTCTTGCTATTTACTTCTTGATCAACTTTCCTCTAATTGCTATTTTCTTCTTTCTTGATCAAAGTAACATCCCCATCATTTTCATTAATAAAGAAATGAAATTACAATATCTGAATATTGAACTACGTGATTTTGATTTTCATGAATGGTACGCTACAATATTTGAATATTTCACTCGCGAGTTGGTCTGAGTCGCGAATGACTCGTGAAATCCAACCTGTCAAAGACTCTTCAAATTCCAGCATGTACTTCTCGCGTGTTGGCACTTGTGAGCTAGTCGTGAAATCCTCATTTTCACAAAATTTTCACCAAACTCTCACACACAACCCTTACATTAAATCCCACAAAAATATAGGAAAATGATTGAACATAATTACAATCAAATTTGACACAAAATTAAAGCCAACAAAAAACATAGTTGTAAATCACAATTTACAAAACTCTTGATTATAAATTATCATTTGTGATTTTTTTTTTCAAAATAAAAAATACAAATAATTAAAAAATTAATGCTAATAATGCATTGTTGTCAACCTCTAGTATTGATATTTTAATTTTTAAAAGTTTTTTGAACAAAGAACTTCGACCCCCCAAGTTTGAATCCTGGTTCCGTCCTTAGCTGCCCAAAAGCTCTTATAGTCCTACAAAAAAGATGCAAGCCTTATTCATGGATTTTAATAATTTCGACTTTTGTTCTAGAATCTAAACAGTGGCAACCTAGGATTCAAGAATTATTGAAATAGTGTAAATCGTAATCTAAGAAACTACCAATTCAACAATCTACACATCACTAAAGTTTTCCATGACAAAATTCTAAACCCTTAATTCTTTGTTTCTAACAGTGAGAAATCACACCTTGCACAATTTGGTTGCCTCTTCAATTGTATGTGTTCTAAACTCCAAGTGAAAAGTACACCTCCTAGCCTCCATAGTGATGAAACCCTTCTTATGAAAGCCCTAATTTATCTCTTCCTCTACCTTATATTTAACACATCAGAGATGTGGGCTTAGTAAGGTAGTGGGCTGGAGTTTAAAACCCACTAGAACTTATCTCTTTAGGCTCCAAGAAGCCCATAAAACATCTTCCTCTTTTATTTATTTATTATTTTAATTGTTGCACTAAATTGTTTTTTAATCCCAACATACATACTAACACACTTTGTCCAAAAATGCTGCCTCACACTTCACAGTTTTTTTTTTACTTCAACCTCAAACTTTTCAAAAAAATAAAAGGAAATATTCCCTCTCATGCACACTCAACCCCCCCCCCCCCCCCCCCAACATTTCACTCTCACATCCTAAGAGAAATTATGGCACAATATGTTCAATACTTCAATATTTTTTTTTTTTTAATTCTATATAGAAGAATGTCTAATTCAAAAGATTCAAACCATAGCAAATATATATGAACCATTCTTATCAAATTTCCCATTTTAATCAAATAGGTGAGAAGTGTTTTTTTTTTTTTTTTTATCAAATATAGGTGAGAAGTGTTAAAACTTCTTGATATGCTTCTAATTTGGGAAAGAGTTCATTATCCTTGATGAAGGGTTGACCATGCAATAATGAATGTAAGCGAACAGTCTCATTTTATACTTTATAAAATGTTACATTCTTATATTTTACAGTAATACATTGAATAATTAATAACCAATATTTTTTTTTCTTTACTATCAATGGAAAATATCATTGAATTAATAAAAATAGAAATAATCTAAATAAAGGCGCATACATGGGAAGGGGCCCCACTACATCTTTATTCAAGAGAGGGACTAGCCTCATTACTTCCCACCGGGTAAGAGGAATTAAAAAACATTTCATCTAATATAAAAAATTAGAATATTTCAACAACTAATATCCAAATTTATTTTGGTAAAACATTCTTTTATTGATAAAATAACAACATTACAAACAAGAGGCCATTAATAAAGATCCAAACAACAAACATTGGAGATGTAGAGTGCCTATTGACCACACAAGATAACACTAAAAAGACAAAAAAAAAAAAAAGTATTCCAACTCCAAAAGAGAAGAAAAACACAATAAACGTACCAAGAACATCTTAAAGAAACAAGAAAAAGATCGACCATCTTTTCTTGAGAAAGTCATGATAGAAGAATTCATCCCCCAATTAATTATGGCAAAGATTCCAATTAAGAACTTTTTTTTTTTTTTTTTTGAGAAAGGAGACTGTAATTTATTGCTGGATAACCGAATCGGCTTGAATTACAGAAACAAGGTGTGGAGGAACATCCTCCATCCACACCGTAAACTCGCTAACATGTCTCGCATGTCTAGCAATGTTATGGGCTGATTTGTTTGCTTGTCTTGGCACATATTGGAACTCCACAAAGTCCAACTGACTTGCCACCTCTCTAGCTTCAACCAACAAATGACCATACTCAGTAAGTGAAGAACTCTTGCATTTTAGGCCCTCAATAGCACTCTTTGAGTCACCTTCAAGGATGAACGACGTCAATCCTAGGTCCTTGGCGAATTGAATAGTCTTCTTTGCTGCAATCACCTCCACGGCAGCAACAGAAAAAGGAAGATGGAAACTCTCTGCCATTGAAGCTAGCACACTGCCTTCTGTGTCTCTTACAATGGCACCTACCCCAGCACGTTGGTCTTCACTGAATACAGAACCGTCGAAATTGACTTTCAATTTCGACCATGGTGGTGGCTTCCAAGTTGACCGTTGTTCACTGTGAATCGTCTGGTCTGGAGGGCGAGGTGGGATGGTGCGGACATATGCAGCTCTGGCCTTCTGCACTTCCGAATAAATCTGCTGAACTGGGATGTGCTGTCCGCTGGTTCTCATGGAATTTCTTCGTGACCAAATTGCCCAAACTGTTGTGGCAAAGCAATTTAGGTCCTTTCCTTCCTCAACAACTGTTTCCACCAAGTCTTTGAAGCTTGAGAAACACGGACTAGAATCCAAATTTTCCCACGTATTAAACTGAGTCCATGCCTGAGAAATGGATGGGCACGACCAAAGTGCGTGAAGCACATCCTCTGGTTCCTCATGACAGTGATCACAGCATTCATCCATTAGAACCATACGACGCTTAAGATTAATTTTTGTTGGAATGGAATTCCTGATGGCCCTCCACAGGAAGTTTCGGACCTTGGGCTGGACTTGCATTCCCCACACCTTCTTCCATAATTTATTATCTTCCGGATGGTACTCTCCATTATCCAAGCTTCTTGAGTTGTGGAGAAATCTATAACCAGACTTCACGGTGTATGATCCAGCTGGAGTAAAAGGCCACACTAAAGCATCTTCCACCGGTTTACCACACAAAGGGAGTGAAAGGATCAGCTCCTTGTCTCTGGAACTGAACAGCAAGCTTAGTAAATCATGCCGCCAACCTTGGTTAGAAAAATCCAGTAGAGTATCCACAGTTGCCTCCTCCCATCCCGGCTTTATTGGTGATGAAATAAAAGGCATGAAGTTGGAAGGCAGCCACGGATCAGACCAGATTCGGATTGAGGAACCATTACCTACCCTCCATCTCATACCTTCTTTTAGCACTTCCCTTCCCTTCAAGATGCTTCGCCAAGCATAGGAACTAGCTTGTGACTCCGATGCCTCCATGAATGAGCAATTGGGAAAAAATTTGGACTTGAACACTCTAAAGAGTAGAGAGTTTTTATTTTGGAACAACCTCCAAGCTTGGTTAGCTAGTAATGCATCATTGTACAATGCCAAATCTTTGAAACCCATTCCCCCTTCACTTTTGGGCTTACACAACTCCTCCCATCGAACCCAATGTATTTTCCTCCGATCACCCCTTTGTCCCCACCAAAATCTTCTAATAAGACCCTCTAATTCATTGCACAAACCAATAGGCAATTTGAAGCAATGCATTGTATATGTAGGGATGGCTTGGACAACCGCTTTAATGAGAATTTCCCTACCAGCTTGAGAGAGTAATTGTTCTTCCCACTCTTGTAATTTCCTCCAGACCCTCTCTTTTATGTAATTGAAGCTTGCTTTCTTATTCCTCCCCACTAATGATGGTAATCCCAGGTACTTCTTATAGCTCCTTATTTCCTCCACCCCCAAAGTATTTTTAATCAACAATCTCCTATCTTCCGATGTTGAGTGGCTAAAGAAGATTGTGGTTTTCGCCTTGTTTATTTGTTGTCCGGAGCTTGATTCATAAACTTGTAAAATTTCCATGATCTTTTGACACTCCTTCGGATTAGACCTGCAAAAAAGCAAGCTATCGTCTGCAAATAAAAGGTGGGTTAGTGGTGGACTTCTCCTGGAAAGGGAAAAGCCATGAATGTCTCCTCTGACTGTTGATTGAGCCAGTAAACCATGCAGCCCTTCCGTACACAAAAGGAATAGAAAGGGGAATAGGGGGTCCCCTTGTCTAATCCCTCTAGTTGGCCTTATAAATCCTTGAGGAGCCCCATTGATAAGGATAGAATATGAGACACTCGACACACATAGCATCATAAGGGTTATCCATCTTTCATTGAACCCCAATTTTTTCATCATGCTTTCTAAGAAGGGCCACTCAACTCTATCATATGCCTTGCTCATGTCGAGCTTAATGGCCATATAACCCTCTTTGGTGGATTTGTGGTTTTGCATGCTGTGAAGGGATTCAAAGGCAATTAGGATATTATCAGAAATAAGACGGTCTTTTGTGAAAGCACTTTGGTGTTCAGTGATAATGTGGGGTAGGATTTTCTTTAATCTGTTTGCGAGCACCTTAGAAAAAATCTTGTACAACACATTACATAAACTAATAGGATGAAATTGAGATACCAATTCAGAATTTTTAACCTTGGGAATCAATGTGATGAAGGTGTGATTTAGGTGCTCAGATAGTGTGGCAGAATTTAAGAATGATAAAACAGATGTGGTGATATCCTTACCCACCAATTCCCAGTAATGTTGATAGAACAACGGTGGCATGCCATCGGGACCCGGTGCTTTGAGTGGTGCCATTTGGTGGATGGCATGTTTAACTTCTTCTTCGGTGAAATCAGTTAACAAGTCCTTGTTCATATCTTCAGTTACTAGGCATTGAACAGTCTCCAAGGCTAAATCTGGTTGGCATGCTTGTGTTGATGAGAATAAATCACTATAAAAATCCAGCAACTCCTTTGCCACTACCTTAGGATCCGAACACCATTGACCCCTTGCATTCCTTATTCCTTCAATCTTATTTCTCCTATGTCTTTGGGTGGCCCTACTATGGAAGTATTTTGAATTTTTGTCACCATGAGTAGCCCAAAGAGCTCTTGATCTTTGATACCACACCCTCGTCTCTTTATCCAATAAATCATTGACTTCATTCCTCAAGCCCCTTGCCCGAAAGTTAACTCCAGTTATTAGTTCTTCCAATTCGGCTTGGGCTAGGAGTTTCTGCTTCAACTTTAATTCTTTTCAGACACATCCAAAATTAGTACTACTCCACTTCTTCAATGCCTTACCACAACTTTCAATTCTTGGAACAATATCCCTACTGCCTTGTTTACTCCACACATTTCTCACCGTCTCCGAGCAACCCTTTTCTGCCAACCACATCTCCTCAAACCGAAAGGGCTTTTCAGGATTTGTTGACTCCACCATCTCGGGTACTATGAATAACGGGCAATGGTCAGATGTACTACAAGTTAAGTGATGCACAGTTGTTCCTCCATACCTCAATAACCACTCATTATTTGCCAATCCCCTATCCAATCTCTCCCACAACATTTGTCCATCTCTGAAGTATTTTTTCCAAGTAAATGGATTGCCTTTGAAACCCAAATCAATGAACCCACACCTATCCATAATATCCCGAAACAACTGCATTTGTAAATGACTACGGTTTGAACCTCCTTGTTTCTCTGCCCCTTTGACAATTTCATTGAAATCCCTAGCACAAAGCCAAGGAAGGTTGAACTGTGAATGTAATTGCCGGAGTAGTTCCCACGATTCATGGCGTTTATGTGTTATAGGTTCTCCATAAAAACCTGTGAATCTCCATGCTTCCTCAGTACCTCCTCTTATAATACAATCAATATGATTTTTTGAAGATGTTTCCACCCACAAATTCATTGCATCCTTCCAAAATAAAACAAGCCCTCCACCTCTATTGATTCTTGGAACAATAAACATGTGATCAAAATTCAATCTACGTTTCACGATCTTTAGCCTTGCTTCATCCGTCCATGTTTCGGCAATGAACATGACAGAGGGATCTTTTGCCCGGATATAATCTCCAAGCTTACTCTCTGTCACTTGGTTCCCAAGCCCGCGACAGTTCCACACCAAGAGACTCATGGTTCCTGGTGGGGCTGCACCGCAGCCTCCACCATTGTGCTTGAGTTGACATTAGAATCTTGAAGGACCTGAAGACGTTTGTTGGGAATATGAGGACCATCAATTTGAGTGAAGATTGACTTTCTTTTCTTTTCAGATTCGGAATTGCTAGCAGGAACTCCATTGTTACCTTGTCTCATTACACGTTTCCATGTTCTGAGACTATGGTGTTGCCCTAGATTTTCAGCCGTTGATGGAGAGGAGTGTGATTCATCCTGGACGTCCAAACTGTGAAGCATTAATTCCTGAGGTGAGGCGGCTAGGGTTTCCACATTAATTGTTGCTAGACGTTGGCTATTAGATGAGGGAATTGAAACCGCATTTAATTGTGATTGACCAGCCTTTACATCCGAGATAATGGGATTTCCGTTTCCCTCATTAATTGTTTCCTTATCAGGACTAACTGACTTGGAATTCTGAATTGAGACCGAATCTAGTGCCAAGGTTGAATCATTATGAGGCATTAATTTCTCCTTAACTCTCGGATTAAAACTGTCCCCCATTAGATTTTCCTCTTCAACGTATCCCTCTCCCTCATTACATGCTGCATTGAATTCCATCGGACAGGAATTAATACTCCCCCCAATCTCCTTCGTTTCCTACTCAGGTGCCGCCTGTTTTGGTGGTGGAGCGGCTGCAGCTGCCCTTGCTGCCATGTGAGCTGCAATCTCAACCCTTTTCTCCCTCGTCTTGCTGCTTTTTTCCTCGTAATACCCTGGCACGTGAATCACATCTCTACCCCCTAACTTGTATGGCGGTGCTCGGAGGAAAGAACCAAATTGTTGCTAGTCAATCTTCAGACTTCCATTGCTCTGAATCTATAATTCACAATCCCTATCATCGTGATCCAATCGCCCACACCAATAGCATATACTTGGCAATCGCTCATATTTGAATTTTGTCCAATGTTTGTTCCCGTTAGGTAGAGTAATAACCCTACCTCTACACAAAGGGCTTGTTACATCAACCATTACTCGTACCCGAAAAAAACTGCCTCCATCATCATCCGTAGCTTCATTTGATCTCTGAATTTCCCCTACTGTTTCACAAAGTTTCTCTGCCACCTTTTTTGTTTGAAAGCTAATGGGGATATCGTGCACCTGTACCTAAAAAGGAACTTTTTCGAATACAAGGTCCTTAACTGGGATATCATTCGAATAGCGCTGCATGATTATCAAATGTTTATCGAAACTCCATGGTTGACTCTTCAAAATTTTGTCTACTTCCGCCAAACTATTAAACACAAAGAGGACCAAATTGTTCCCTTGGTTTCGAACTTTGAACCCCCCGTCAATCCTCCATAATTGCTTGAAAGTTCTTGCAACTGCCTCCATTTGAAGAAAACGGGAAGTTAGGAATTTAGCCGCAATGATGAATTCACCTTTCCGATGGTCTTCAGGAAGGATGAACTCGAACTGTTCTTTTTCCGACAGAGACATATTATTCCAACTCTCTGCTAGTTGATCCATCACTCGTCAATGAAAATGGTAAAGGAGAGTACACAATTTACTGTTTCCCACAAAAAAACCCCACAAGAAAATACCACTAGCTCTAAGAGTATACTTGATACTCCTAAAGGACACTACACATACAAACTCTCCTTCACCGAAGGGACTAAACTTCTACAGCCTTGGAGACTGAGAGACTTTTTCCAATTAAGAACTTAGTTGTGAGATTTGGATTTGAACCCTCTAACATCCTTCTTAATACTTCTTAGGATTTGCTCCTCTGACCAAACTATCTCAATTATAGCATTTATTGTAATTAGATATAGTTTACAATAGACCACAAAGCAAGCTCAAGCTAATGGAGGTTCTCAGGCATTTCCCTTTTTCATTAGTATATTACTAGTTACTCTTGGCCTTTCAAGATAGCCCTATAATAGTATCCACAATTTTTTTGATAAAAGAACACTCAAAGAGTAAGTGATTTATACTTTCAATGCATCTCATACAAAAAACACACAAACTAACACCAATATAGCTCCTCTGAATTTAATAAATCTTCTTAAACATAAACATATACATAAACATAAAATATATTTTAAACAAGTGAAAGAAATTAATAATTTTTTAGAATAATTCCACATGTGCATTTTTTTAATATGCTACGTATATTTTTCATTTTCACCGTAGTGTACGATAGACAAATAAGTTTAGGTTAAACACTTGATAATCATGCATAAAACTATATAAAACAATGAGTGTGTAATATATATTGCTAAAAAAGTTTAATTTGCAAAAGGTGACATCTTTAATGGAACATTCTTTTTTTATAAAAAAATTATACTCAAATTTTGGTTTTTCTTAACTATGGAGAACTCTATCCAACTAATGACAAGTTCAATTTCCTTATTCTTTTTAAAAAAAAAATCCTTATTTTAAAATATCCAACAAGCATGCTACATTACTACAGTACAAAAATTTCTTGTATGGTAGTAATGTTGCATATCAACTACCTCAATTTAAAAAATTTTAAGCCTCACTATATGTATACGTCAGGTTTTATTCATTTGTATAAATAACATTGCAACACCATTTGAAAATACGAGAATCATGCACATTTCTAGTCGCACATATTTTCTTTGTGAATCTTTAGTTTCATGCTAAAGATTACCCCACGAGCATTTCATCAATTAAGTGTCAATACCGACCTCATTGCTCTACTATTTTACATAACAGCTTTAGAAATGTTTAGTTGTTTCTCTTTTGGGCCCACTTGAAATAAATTGAATTGTAAGAAATTTAAATGGTATTAAGTTATATTATTGAGGCAACTGTACAACAGGTTTTGCATGTCTCCCATTTTCAAGTGAAAATATTCTTTAAAACTTGATGTATTATTTGGTGCCTTATCTTGTACCTAACATTTTTATAAACATTATGCACAAATAAGGAATAGAATAAGAAAAAAGATATAAAACACTTTTGAATTCAATAAGTATATAGAGCTTTTATACAAGCCTTCATTTGCTTGTGCACCAATTCCTATAAAATATTTAATATAAATAATCTATCATTTGTCAATACAAATTTGAAAAACGTACCATAGTTATTATAAATTTGAACTGAACATAAAATTAATTATCTTTTTATATGTTTAAAATTTATATTTAGATTTGTCAAGAACGATGTAACTCAACTGACACATTCTGGTGTTTCACACAGAAATGACCAAGGTTCAAATCCTCCCACCTTACGTTTGTAACAACTATTTAAAAAAAATTATGTTTACATTTAAGTATAAGTTTATGTTTAGAAAAATAAAAAGATTGGGCTATGTAATGTAAGATAGATCTTTTAAAACCAATGTCATAAATTCTCATAATATATGACTAAAATAATGAATATCTATCTTCAATTTACTAATCAAATCCAAGAAATATCTCTCTAGAAAGTTCCTTTCTCGGCATTTTCTAAAATGACGATGATTAAAAGAGTACACTTGGTTATTTTCTTTGTTTTTATTTCCTTTTTAATATAAAGTTCTATACTTTTTGAGAAGGAACCCATTTGATGTGTTGAAAAAGAATATTTAGTGTTGATTTTCTACTCAAATTTTTAAAGTTTTATCAGTGTAAAACATTGGGTTAGGTTTTTGGACATTTTTTTTACTATCTTTTATATTTTTTAAGATTATGGTTCTTTTTTCAAGTTAAGAACTCGGAGTATGGATATTTGATGAACCAAAAGAACTGAAAAAGTATGGTGTCAATTATCAATTGGATGACGCGAATTGAGGATTTAGATGTGGCTACAGTCACAGAGAGAGAGAGAGAGATATGAATATATTCAAATCAAAATGGGACATAATCGGTTTGGCTAGAGTCGTCATTGTTTTCATCAGTTGTATGAAAGTATTAATTTGTTTTCTCTAGCACTTTTGTTTTATTAAATTGAATACCCATCTTTCAATCTCTGTCATTTGGGATTAAAATTTTGTTATTGGTTTTTCCACTACTTCATATATATTTGTTGGGTTCAAAATCTGTAACTTCATCAAATCTTGCATTGGTACCTTGGTCCTTGTAACAAATTATATATACCACAAATTGTAATTCTTCAATAATCGAAACATCCTTGATAACATTACTAGAATTTTTTTTTATGGAATTACCATAATCAATGTGATGTAATAACAAATTATTGATTATTCCTAGGCTAAAATGCAAAACTCATCCTCTAAGTTCTCCAAAATTCATTTCAGTTCTCTAACTTTGCTTTCATTTATTTCTGTATTCTGAGTTTCAAATTTATTCAATTATGGCATCTCTGTCAACTTACGTTAAAAGTTTTTATTAAAAAAATTGTGGAAAATATTTTTCAATCATTAATTAGATTTTTTTAATTTGAAAAATATGAAGAAAAAAATTAAAAAATTGAACAATTAACTGCAACATATAACAAAAGTTGATAGAGAAGCCATAATTGAATAAATTTAAAATTTAGAGTATTGAACAAAACAAAAATAGAGTTAGAAAATTGAAATGAATTATGATGAAATATAGAGGATGAGTTTTGCATTTTAGCCTTATTTCTATTGATGATGCCGAAAATCGTCAATAAGCCACACAATCCTCACGTGCTCTAGACAAAACCTGCACAACAAAGAAGAAGAAAAACCCTACAGAGAGCATCGGTGTGGTACCGGCCAAAGACCCTCCGAATGTTAAGTTAGAGAACTTTCACAACTCTAGAGTGCCAGAGTTGGGGTAAATTATGCGTACCTTGTTTTTTAAGGGCTTGAGATTTTTATAGTGGCATAGAAACGACTTCTATTTCTTGGGCAAGAATGTATTTCCTTATGGGGAAGATCCTAATAAATGTACATATTTTGCGAGATTCTTCCCATATAAGGATTCCATTGACCAGGGTCAATTGTAGGGCGCAAGATATTTCCATTTAGAATTCCTTGGAGCTCACTTAAGCCGCGTGGGTGCCACGTGGCCTTGATTCCTGTCAGCCTGTGCCTGTGTACCTAGAATCCGTCCACCATGGAGGATCATCCGTCTACTATTAGGAACATCCGTCATGTGATCTCTCCATTCAGTACCTCAATCCATCATTTTGTTTTTGATTACCCATTATCACAATACCATCACCTTTGGCAGGTTTGTTTGAACGAATTCGTCAGCCTTAACTTTTATCCTCTTCAGTTGCCCCCTTACTCCATGGGTCCGTTGCCTTATCTTACGGACGGACCTGTGGAGTGACGGTCTAGCTCACCCCTTGGGAAACACGCTCTGATTGACAGGCCATCCTAGAGCCATTTAATGCAGTAGGGACACGTGTTATGTTTTTAGTGGTTACTTACACGGATCGAAGTGTCCCTTCGTCTCCCGCGTCGTTCCCTCTATATATATGTTGCTTCTTCGTTTCAATTTTTACTTTTTGCAACGAATTTCAAGTCAGAGCGCTACCGTCTTCTTTATCACACCATCATTCCGTCTACTTGGTGCGACCGTCCTCTACGCCTTCCTCGTCACCTTCTTTGCATCGTTAATCTGTAAGTATCCTGCACCTTATGCTAAATTCTCCCTTTTCATTTATTTAAATATTGCCTGCCCGTCACCTGCGTAGACTTGTAGAGTCTTAGGGTTTTACCTGTCACGTGTAGGTGATAGATGTCTAGTGAGGCGTCGAGTGAACAATCGTGTGTCCGCGAAGGAGCGGGCTACGATGAGGTGTTTCCGTCAGGTAAAGATGACCCTAGCACCTCTTATGATAAAAGGGATCCATCAGCCAACTCACCTTCGACGGAGGAGGATGAGGACTTGGATGTGGATGGGTCGGAGGGAGATTCAAATGATGATGATCTAGACATTGGTGAACCCCCCATTCAATCCGTCATAGGACCTAATGGTTTTAGGGAGTTCATTATGCTTCTGTTGTGGATGATAAACGATTTCAACTCTTCCATCAAACAACAACACTTCAACACACTTAGGGAGAAATACCAGATTCCCGTCAGCATCCCAATGCGTCTACCCTTTAAGCATGAAAAGTGTTACTACAAGGGTGCTGAAGATGTCGGAGTGTATGAACAGATGTTGAAAGCGGGACTAAGATTCCCTTTAAGTGCTATTCACCATCGTCTTCTTCAGTATCTTGGACTTGCTGTCACCCAAATCTCTCCGAATGCCTGGAGAGTCTTCCTAGGTGTGGAAGTTTTGTATAGGGTGATGTTTGACGGGGCATGTAGGATGACGATAGAAAAGTTCTTCCATTGCTACTGTCCATCCAAGATTACCCAATCAAAAGGCATGTATAGTTTCGTGTCAAGGAGTTTGTTGCTTAGGCTAGTGTGTGACACCCCCGACCCAAGCAGAAACTAGAAAAGTCGTTACTTTTTCATCAAAGGGGACGACTGGATGTGTCACCCTGGTGACCAGGAGTATATGCCTATGGACAAAACCTGGGGTATAATGCCCCCGTCTGGTATGTGTCCGTCTGTCTTAGGTTTTTATTTCTTGTTATTTATTTCATTTGGTATTCTAACCGTCTCTTATTGCAGATCGGAACCATCCAAAAGTCACCCTTGAGGAGGAGCTTCTTGGAGAAGATCTTCACTACTACCAAGCTGTCGGAGAGGTCGTGGATTAAGCTGGTTACCTTGGACACCCTCTATTGGTACTATGACGTCCTGAACCAACTAAGGCTGCTCGTTGCTATGACAGACAAGTGTGCAAACGTAAGTCCGTTGCCTAATACGTGCTTTTTCTTTTAGCTTTTTAGTAGCTTATCTAACTCCTTTTATCCGTCCATCTTTATGCAGAAATGGAAGATAGCAGGAGAAGGGCTTTTATCAAGCAGTAGGCTACTACTAAGAAAAAATTGGAGGGGAGCTTACCTCCTAAGACGAGTTAGGCTAACCTGTCCACCAAAAGGAAACCATCTAAAAAGGTGGACCATCCACCTAAGAAGCCCAAGGTGGTGAAAGGGTCAATTGTTGGTGAGACCCCAGCCATTAGCAAGTTGCCTCCTAAGCTTGGTCCGGGGAAGGGGAAAGGCCTGATGAAGGGTCCTAATCCCGTCACAAAGAAACGCCTCGTCCTTCTACGTGAAGACTAAACGTATGCGCTCAAGCAGTTGTTGTCCATCATCAAGGACGATGACTATGAAGACTTGGGCAATCATGTTACTGGGGCCATGGGAGAGACAGGCCTATTTAGTTTGGCATAGGTATGCTCATCCATCCCCTTTTTTCTGTTCAATCCTATTGTTGTCGTTCTAACCTTCGTCTTTGATTCTTGCAGTGGGTCGTCATGATGAAAGGTCTAATGGACCGTTGTGCATCCCATGAGACAGTGATAAGCCGTCTGAGAGAGAAGGTAAAGGCAAGGGAGACAAAATTGCGAGAACTAACGGCCTAGAAAGAGGTCCAGGTTAACAAGCTTGACCTGACAAGGTAGCTTTTGGAGGAGTCGGAGGTGCAAGTTGAGGCGCTGAAGAAGATTCTCAAGGACAAGGAGGGAGAGATCTCAGAGGCAAAGGGTCACCTCCGTCAGGCTAAGGAGGATGCGGTACTGGAGTAACGTGATTCCGATGCCCTCATAAAAAAGCTCGGTGGCTTCTTTGCCAACGGCTTTGATGATTGCTTCCATCAGGCCAAGGCCTCTTTCCCAGACTTAGACCTTTCCCACATCTCCATTGACGCCTAGGCCCAGGCTCCAGCCCAGCCCGTCTACTCCGAAGGAACCAACGACCTTTTTTCCGATGAAACCAACCTCGACCCTCAAGGTGACGGGGATGCTGCCCCTGCTGACCAAGAAAAATTCGTTGGGGACGGTACCCATCAACTTGAAGGGGACCAGACAGTTGAGAAGAATGAAGAACCTCCCAGGAGCTAGCAGTAGTTTTTTTTTTTTTTTGTATATCATTAACTTTTTATTCTTGAGAAAACAAAATCTATTCCTTTCATCACCCATTGTTTCTGGGTTTCTTTGGATGTAAACATTTGCTTGCCATAGGCTTTTTATCTATTGTTTCTTGTTTTGTTTATTTCTCGAATATACTTTGCATATATCTATTTATTAATCTTGATGTCTCCATCCTTTATTAATGGACCCATTTACTTGTAGACCTGATACTGGATTCGTCCACTCTGGGATTTGATACCATCCTACAAGATCAATCATTCCTTTAGTTGAACATGATATTTTTAGCTCAACTTCTAGGATGAGCCCGTCCATTATTGGACTCATCCACCTTTGGACTTAACGCTATTTCTGAATCAGATTCACTAATCTTGAATCACCCCCTTAGGGTGAACCCGTCCACATATGAACTTAATAATTTTTAGCACACCCATTAGGATGAACCCGTTCACTTATGGACTTAATAATTTTGGATCACCCTTTAGGATGAAGCCGTCCATTTGTGCACTTAATAATTTTGGATCACCCCTTAGGATGAAGCCGTCCATTTATGGACTATGATTTTGGATAACATGTCCACAGATGGACTTTAAGGCATCCCGTTCACATAGGAAATTGGTTGTAGACATGGTTTTGTAGAGATGCACATATGCTCATGATACTTCTGTCTACTGGTAGTACTTCTTCAGATGCTCCGTGTTCCATGGGTGATGCAACTTTTGCCCGTCCAGTGTCTCCAGGTGGTAGGTTCCCTTCCTATGCCATGATGCGATCTTGTACAGTCCTTCCCAATTAGGTCCTAGCTTCCCCTAAGTGGTGTCTTTTGTGGCGCTCGTCACCTTTCTCAAGACAAGATCTCCAACTTGGAAGTCCCTGCGTCTGACTTTGGAGTTATAGTGCTTGGCCATGAGGTCTTGGTACCATGCTAACCTTTGTTCAGCCGTTGCTCTAACCTCGTCCTCCAGATCCAGCTGTAAGCGCATAGCTTCATCATTTCTACTCTCATTATGGTTTCCTACTCTATAACTTGTGAGTCCCACTTTGGCTGGGATGACTACCTCGCTTCCATTTGCTAGTCGAAACGGTGTCTCTCCAGTAGGCGTTCTTGCTGTCGTCTTATATGCCTATAAA